>ONZH01013073.1:600000-890916 GCA_900303285.1 Rhinella marina
CCTATGAATTTACAGGGGTTTTCCAGGATCAGATTGGTGGGCGTCTGACACCCTCCATCCCTGCCGAACAGCTGTTTGAAGATAAGCTGCGTTTTGTGCATGCGCAGCCTTCCCTTCTTTGCCTACTCGCCAGCGTATCGGTGAGCAGGTGTAACTACAAGCCATACTGTACATTTCAATGGGGCGGCTCGTTTCTATTAGAGTGTATTGGAACTAGCCATCCCATAGAAGTGAATGGGACGGTAATTACACCAGCTCACCATTGCGCTGTCGACGGCGAGCAGTTAAACAATAAAGAGAAGGCAACACATGCACAGAGTGCGGCTTTCCCTTCAACCAGCTGATCGGCGAGGGTGCCGGGTGTCAAACCCCCACCTATATTGATGACCTAACCTGAGGATAGGTCATCAATATTCAAATCCTGGAAAACCCCCCTTTAAATGTTATTAATGAAAAGAACACTTGTTAGCAGTCCTGACTATGACTTATGGAACACGTTAGAACTCTTTGTTGTGTTGTGCTGTTGCTCTAGTATTCTTCAGAGAGAGGTATGAATAAATAGACAATTCGACATTACAGTTTCACTGGTCAAAATCGTGTTTCTTTAGACAATCTGACGATGTCAGCATTGATTTGACAGTTGGCAGACTACTGTCAAGGAGAAGGTTACACCTTACATATCAAGGAGGAATTACAGAGGAACAACACAATGCAGATTTCCAAGAAAAGGAGATCCGGAATTATTTCATGGGGAATGCATGTATTTACTAAAGCAGACATATCAGGACAGTCTCTATAACGTTTCTTCAAATCAATTTACTTCTAATAGGTGGTCATAAAAGAGCAGCAATTTCTTGTGTTTACGATTCCCATCTTTGAACCTTTACCCTCCCAATACTATATCAGAGCCGTTTCTGATCGATGGTTAGGAGCTGAAGCAGTGTGCATAATAAATTTCCAACATCTCATTTTGCCAGAGAGGCACCCTCCACACACAGGTAGGAGTTTTACATTCTTATATTTGCAATATATCATTGTTTCTGACTATATACAATGCATTCGGAAAGTCTTCAGAGCCTTTCACTTTTTTCACATTTTATGTTCGGCCATGTATTAAAACAAAAAAAAAAAAAATCAAGTTTTCACCTGATCAATCTGCACTCAGTTCCCCATAATGAGAATTTAAGACATTTTTTGCCAATTTATTAAAAAGGAAAAACTAAAAATTCACATGGACATAAGTATTCAGACCCTTTTCTATGACACTTGAAATTTAGCTCTGGTGGCCTCCCATTTCTCTTGTTCATCTTTGAGATGTTTCTACGTTTTTATTGGAGGCCACTTGTGGTAAATTCAGTTGATTGGATATGATTGTAGAGCCTGGACAGGATTATGTAGAGTTACAGATTTGAAGACGGACACAGAAGCATTTCTGCTGCTGAAAGTTTCCAGGAGCACAGTGGCCTCCATAATTCTTAAATAGAAGTCTGAACAAGCAGAACTTTTCCTAGAGCTGGCCAACCCACCAAACTAAGTAATCGGGTGGGGGTGGGGGGCTTAGTAAGAGAGGTTACCAAGAACTCCGTGGTCATTTTGGTTGAGCTCCAAAGATCCTGTTTGCAGATGAGAGAAACTTCCAGAAAGTCAACCATCACTGCAACATTCCACCTCTCATCTGGGCATTATGGCAGAGTAGTCATAAAAAGCATGTTTTCACTCCTTGGTAAAAGACACAAGAAAATTGGGGGGAAAAGCACCCAAAAGACGACGTCTGTGAAAAAGAAGATTTTATGGTCTGATGAAACCAAGATTTTTGGTCTCAATTCTAATTGTTAAGGTGTTTGGAGGAAACCAGGGACTGCCCAATAACATCCCTACAGTGAAGCATGGTGATGGCACAATCATGCTGTTGGGATGTTTTTCTGTGGCTTGGGCAGGGACACTGGTCAACGTTGAGGAAAAGTTAAATGGAGCAAAGTACTGTACAGATATATTCTTAATGAAAACCTCCAGACTGGGACAAGACAATGACCCTAAGCACACGGCCAAGTCAACACAGGAGTGGCTAACATCACTAACAGTCCCCATCCAACCTGACAGAGCTTGTAAGGCTCTGTAGACAAAAATGGCAGATAATGCCCAAATCCAGGTGTGCAAATCTTATGGCATCATAACCACGAAGACTAGAGGCTGTAATCGCTACCAAAGGAGCTTCAACTGCATACTTAATTAAAGATCTGAATACTTATATATTAATGCAATATTTTAATTTTTCCTTTTTGATAAATTAGCAAAGATTTGGAATATTCTGTTTTCACTTTCTCATTATGGGGTATTGAGTGCAGAATGCTGAAGAAAAACTTGATTTTTAAAAAATGTTTAGCACACGGCCGCAACATAAATAAATATGATTTGTTCGCTAGGATCAGAGTCCAGCTTATTCAAGCCTTCAGCCTACTGACTGATGTCATTTACTCCTTGTCTCCTGCATGCATTCTATCAAATCATCTAGAAGCACAGATTCTTGACAAGGCCATGAATATGCCAGGATGTTCCTGATCTGAATGAACACATCTCATATCATTTCAATACTGTACTTGAAAGAAGGTATGCAAATTAGCTCTTAACAAGCTCTGCCTGTAATGCTACCAGATAATTTGGATAATAATTAGGCCAGCATGTCATGTCTCAAGGCCTATTTTAAGGGTTGAACATTGACTTATAGGATAGCTACCTTATATCTGGTGGTATTAGATGCAGAGCTTGCTAAGAACTCATTTGCATCTCTTTCTTCCCCGAATTCCAGAGGAGCATGACACATGGGCCATAGTCTCCATAAGTCTCCTCATGCTGATTAAGGCGCTCTCTCCCCAAGGAGAGATAGTACCCCCTTTACCCTGACTCTCTTTGCCTCTCACCCAGTTAAGCCAGTAGTCTTTGCTCTGCACCGATGAGGGACAATCACCCCGAAACAGCTTTCTGCAGATGAGGTGCTGGCTTATTTAAAGGGTTATTCCCATCTCGGACATATCGCTAGGATTCTCTTCATTTGCATGGTAGTGTTAGCTGTTAGAGAGTACAAAGGCGATGACAAGTTCTTTTACAAACATTGCTGTCAAGTTATACTTGGATGAAATAAATGTATTACCGATAAGTATATACTGAAAACTAGAGTGAAAGAGCCACTGTGGCTATACATAGTATGTCTCTCGTAGTAAACTCGATCTTACTATCCTGAACTTTGTTGCTGTTGACAATACCACTAGGGTGTTTGTATGTCTACTTTTTTGCTTTTAGTAAACTTAAATTTTGTTGACGTGCATCTTATTAGGTACTGACAGACTGTTACACATTTGTTATACTTTATGGGTGGTAAACTGATTTCCTCATCATTGATGATTCTGTTTCAGAATTGCTGGATTTGCAACCTTTGCCCATCACTGCCTTGGGACATAGAGAATATGAAGCCCTTTACAAGTTCACACATTTCAACCCAGTTCAGACTCAGATCTTTCATACTCTCTATCACACGGACACAAACGTTCTCCTCGGGGCTCCAACAGGATCTGGAAAAACAGTAGCTGCTGAGTTGGCCATCTTCAGAGTCTTCAACAAGTATCCAACATCCAAGGTTAGAAATCAATATGTTCATATATAGAATTTTACTTTGTTTAATTACATAGATGTTTTATGTCTTTTAACCCTTACACTCCCAGCGCCGTACATGTACGGCGCTGGGGCGATGCAGGCACATGGCGCCGCCGCAGGCGGCGTCTGCCGCAAGTCTGCTTTCTAACAGCAGAGACTTGCCGCTACTTACCTGATCGGCGGCGTCTTGCTGGGCCTTTAGATGCCGTGATCACACGTGATCACGGCATCTAGTTGCGTCTGAACCCGGAAGCGTACGCTTCCGGGTGGTGTACAGACGCCCCGAGTGGCCAATCGGGGTGTCTGTACACCATATGAAAACTGTAATCCTCGCTGGTGAGGATTACAGTTTTCAAAGTGCAATTCTTATTCTGGCCACTAGATGGCAGGCCAGGATAAGAAATGAGCAATTCTTGGATTTATCTCAGTCTAGTAAATCCCTGATTGCTCATAAAGAAAAAAAAACCACAATATATTAGCTCATATTTGAGCTTTAAAATAGTCAAAAAAAATGTTTTTTAAAAAAATGTTAAAAAATATATAAAAAATATATAAAAGTTCAAATCACCCCCCTTTCCGTATAATTAAAAAATAAATACCTAAATAACAATAAATATAGACATCATGGGTATCACCGTGACCGAAAACGCCCGTACTTTTAAAATATAAAAAAAAATTCCAATACGGCGAATTGTGTGGCGGAAAAAAGCGTCCAAATGGCGATTCAGCGTTTTTTGTCGCTTTTTTTTCTAAAAAAATTAAATAAAAAGTGATCAAAAAGTCATACACACCCCAGAATGGTATCAATAAAAACTTCAGATCGCCCCGCAAAAAATGAGCCCCCATACAGCTCCGTACACATAAATACCAAAAAGTTATAGGGGTCAAGATATGACAAAAAAAAAGGCAACTTTCTAATTATTTTATCACTATCAAAACGCAGGAAAAACTATACATATTAGGTATTGCTGGATTCGTACTGACCAGTAGAATGAAAGTAACTGGTCAGTTTTAATGCACATCGAACGCTGTAAATAAGAAACCCGTAGAACTGTAGCGGAATAGCGTTTTTTTTGCAATTTCACCTGATTTGGAATTTTTTTCCCGCTTCCCACCACACCATATCAAATATTAAATGGTGGCGTTGGAAAGTACAACTTGTCCCGCAAAAAACAAGCCCTCATACAGCTATGTGAACAGAAAAATAAAACAGTTATGGCTGTTTGAAGGCAGGGAGCGCAAAACGAAAATGCATAACCGAAAAAACCTCCGGGAGTGAAAGGGTTAAATAATTAAAAAACCTCAAACAGACTCTGTAATGGCCCATAGATTCATGTCCTTCTCCAGTGCTATTCTCTATAGAGTTTTTCCAGTCCTCCTTCTGGTTTAATGTATTGCAGTAGATTGTGTGGGGTTTAATAATGTATGTATAACCCCCTAGGACATGTATATTCCATTCTCTGAAGCCATTCCATTTGTGTATCCTAATGCTTGACACAAAATCTAAAGCAGCATAAACTTTTTACATTTATCTTGCATTTCTAGGCTGTCTATATAGCTCCACTGAAGGCTCTAGTCCGTGAAAGAATGGAGGACTGGAAAGTGAGGATTGAAGAAAAACTTGGCAAAAAGTAAGTTTCAGTTTGATAAAGGAGTTAAAATCTTTTATCCTTTAACCTGTTTCTGACTCATGAAGTGTACATCATGAGGTATGGTAAGCGTACCTGCAAAATAAGCAGCGGGAATGGGCTTTGATACAAAGGCGTGATTCTGCTGCAACTACCAGGATCCCAGCATTTGACCCTGCAGCACTGTACAAGGGAAGGAGCCTTTTTGCCATGAGAATCACCAGTCCTCGCAACATAATTCCTGGCATCACCATGGAGACAGCCCAGGACATGACAGAGTTTGCCTATTTGGGCATACTTGTATAATGCTCTTACAAGAGATTGGTGCATATTTCTGTGCTCAGACAACAGTTTGGTAAATGACCCTATTTTGTGTTTAACAACGTCATGTCAAAATTGGAGATTATAAAATTAACCTGTCATGTGGAAAAAAACAACTGAAATGTCTGCCCTGCAGGCAACATTATATAGTGCAGGAGGATTCAGTATAAATTCTTTTTCTTTTTTTTTTTTTTTTTTTTACTTGAAATCTGTGTTAATTCTAAATGCAGATTGGAGCCTGTAAGTGTGCATGTAACCAAACTCATCCTTACCTCACTTGTCTAGTGAGCAGGAACGTGGGACTCATGATCCACAGCTATCATAACTTTGTCACCTAAGGCCAGTTTCACACGAACGTTGTGTTTTGCGGTCCGCAAATTGTGGAGCCGCAAAAACAACGGATGGCATCCGTGTGCATTCCGTATTTTGCGGAACAGAACAGCTGGCCCTTAATAGAACAGTACTATTCTTGTCCGTAATAGAATAGGACGAGAATAGGACATGTTCTATTTTTTTTTGCGGGCATACGTTTGTGTGAACCTGGCCTAATCCTGAGCCTAAATGTCTTACCTCAGATCTAAATATCAGTCTGCTCAGCTCCTCCTGTTCTATAACATTCTGCCTGCAGCTCAGACACCATGTTCAGCAGGTTCCAGTAAAACAGAGTGAAACTAGTCATGTGGACTCCCATATTCTGCAGAGAGCAATACTATTAGTACGCCTCTAGTCATTACCATTCTTCCTTTGGTTTAGCATATATAATGACCATTGGCTCTGTAGTACACATAATGGAGTGTGAAATATCATTTAAAACAGGAATATATAGCGTATAACTGCGCAAGTTTATTGAGCTAAAAGAGTGGAAACTACTGAAGCAGATTACTATCTAAAACGTAAATGTAGACAGGCGGTCTAAAAATGCAGCAGATTTCTAAAGGTAAATACATACAATGGAACGGCACACTGCTTAACCAGATAAAGCACAAAATGCCATAGAGATATGAAGTATTCTGGAGCTAATGCTATGCTTGTTTGGTAAATTAGAGATTCTTGGCAAATATATTTTGTACAAAATTATCTGGGCCCGTTCACCAAATCGTCCAGGTGATCTCTGTAGAACGGGAACCTAACACGATTTCCTACCTGTTATGTTGGCTTCCGTATAATCAGGGGGCGTTTGGTTTTACCTTCATCTTTTCAATCCCAATTGGCTGCGGAGGGGGAAGGGGGCGTGGCCTGACAGAGTCGGGGTGTGGCTTAGTGAAACCTGGAGCAGGTGTTGTAAGTCCTTCTTTTGAGAGTGGTGTGACTCACAGGTCGGTGCCATGGTAATTTATGAGGGGGTGTTTGGTTCCACATGCATTCTTGGTCCCTTCTGCCTTTTGCCATTTGTAGTGCTTCAAAGGCCTCCACTAATACAGGGTTGCAGGTACCAAGCATGCATGCCGAGTCCACTCGGCTTTATAGTTACACTAGTTAAAATCAGCCTATGGAGCAGGCGGGGCTAGTCAAGAGTGCATGACCAAATGGAGTAGCTACACCTCCAGTACAAACTTACAAAGAAAAAAAGAGGGGTTTTCAGTCAGCACATCCCAATGCGCAGGTGCACGTTGCTAGGGCTGATTGCAATGAAAAGGAAAATACATACAATGCAACGGCACACTGCTTAACCAGATAAAGCACAAAATGCCATAGAGATATGAAGTATTCTGGAGCTACTCCATTTGGTCATGCACTCCTGACTAGCCCCGCCTGCTCCATAGGCTGATTTTAACTAGTGTAACTATAAAGCCGAGTGGACTCGGCATGCATGCTTGGTACCTGCATCCCTGTATTAGTGGAGGCCTTTGAAGCACTACAAATGGCAAAAGGCAGAAGGGACCCAGCATGCATGTGGAACCAAACACCCCCTGAATCTCTAATTTACCAAACAAGCATAGCATTAGCTCCAGAGTACTTCATATCTCTCTGGCATTTTGTGCTTTATCTGGTTAAGCAGTGTGCCGTTGCATTGTATGTATTTTCCTTTTCATTGCAATCAGCCATAGAAACGTGCACCTGCGCATTGGGATGTGCTGACTGAAAACCCCTCTTTTTTTCTTTGTAGATTTATAAAGGTGGCTGATAATGGATGATACATTTGCTGCATCTTTAGACACTTAAAGGGAACCTGTCATCAACTTTATGCTGACCGTACTGAGGGCAGTATAAAGTAGTGACATAAATGCTGATTTCATCGGTGTGTCACTCATGAGCTAAAAGTAAGTGGTTGCTGAGAAGCAGCATAGTAATCATTGCAGCCCAGGCCTTGAAAAGAGATAAATCTACATGAGAAGAGTCATGGTTATTCCTAATCTCCTGCTCTCCTGCCCATCTGCTGATGATTGGCAGTTCTCTCCTAGAGAGAAAGGGAGAAAACTAGGTAGAAGACTGTCAGTCATCAGCAGGAGGGCAGGAAGAGCAGGTATTCATGAATAACCAGGACTCTTCTCTTGAAGATTTGACTCTTTTCCAGGCCTAGTCTGCAATGTTTGTGATGTTGGTTCTCGGCAACCACTTACTTTTAACTTATAAATGACAGACCGCTGAAATCAACTCACCTGTCTCTACTTTATTCTGCCGTTAGTATGGGTAGCATAAAGATGATGACAGGTTCCCTTTAAGTCATCAGAAGAGGCCTTATTGTTTAAATCACGTTTTTATATTAAACATATATTTTTAATGATTTTTTTTTCCATGTCCCTATCTATATACAAAAATAATAGAAAAAATAGTCCTAATATCATGCAGTTTTCACACTGGCCACTGGGCCGAAAATATGTCAAGACTTCTTGTACTTTGAGATCAGACACATGGGCCATAGGCTCTATGGACAGGAAGTCCTCATTAACTTCTTTTAGGAGAGTTTTCTAGGCATGCTTTTTGACCTGTGCGGGGGTCAGAAGGGAGAATATAAACTCTGATATGGTGGATTTTGTCTTATCTATACAGAGGTGATATCTGTGATTGTAATCCTGATAATGAAATGGCCTCTTAAAAGTTACCAAAACAGAACAGGTAGTCTCAACATATTATTAGGCCTAAGGGCAAGTGTGACAACTTCATGGTTTTAAATATTTTGTTTAAATACAGGTACAGACATGGAAAATTAAATTTATAAAACTGTAAAAATTCTAAACATCATATAAACAATTTTCTGATGATGCGTAGCCTTTAACACCACTATAGGTTGGCACAAGTTTGCTGCCTGTTGGCACATCCTAAACCACACCCACTTCTACGAAGTCACAGTTATTTTCAGCTAAGACACAATTTTTGTCAGGCACTGTGCATAAAGTATTTAAAACGTATAATAAATGTGGTGCAAGGTATTTATTTATTTTTTTGGCACAGATCCATTTAGAATTATGTCTCCTTTAGATAAGTAAATCCACCCACTGTCCATACTGATACAATACATGCACTCACACTTGCACATATTCAGGTAGTTGGAACGAATGTGAGGAAAGCTATCTAGTTCACTCATCATTACTACATAGTAAAAGCCTAAAGTATATTTACAGAGTTAAAAAATAAAAGTAGCTAATTACTGACATAATTATTCAGTTAACAGTAGTAATGTGGAAGTCTAGAAGGGTGATGTTTAATAAATTTGTGTAATAGATATAGTTATCAAACATAATTAGCAACTCTTTCTACTCTTTACAGCTTAAGGACATTTTAACCATCTACAAATATACAAATAATATATAACGGAGTCTGTACGGTTGTTCTTTATGTTTATATGCAGTATTTTTATGCGATGGATACTTTGGCCCTCCTCAGAAGTGTACTTGTTTTATGGTGTGTTCGAAACATACTAACATAAGTCTCTCACAAATTCAACATTTATAGCAGAGGAGCCATAAACACATATAGATCAGTTCTGGGATTGTAAGGGGTTGTCCATTTTGACAAGGGGCTTCGAGTGGGTCAAAGGGCCTCTGTCAGCAAATTTGTACCCATGAAACTGGCTGATCTGTTGCATGTGCACTTGGCAGATTAAGGCATCTGTGTTAGCCCATGTTCATATGTGCCCTCATTGCTGAGAAAAATTATGGGGGTCATTTATTAAACAGAAATACGCCTATATTAGGTGTATTTCTGGCGCAAGGGTCCTTTGCACCACAGTCTGTGACTTTTCCTTGTTCACTGCAGGTCTAAAAAAGTGGGCATGGTGGGTATGGCCCAGCAAGCCTGTCTAATTTACCATTTTCTACACCTCGTTGGCTTAGAAAATGGTCTAAATTTAAGACAGCTAGAAAACTGTCTTGCATTTAGAAGCGGCGGTTGATCCGCCAAAATTATGTAGAGGCCGACGCCCCTTTATAACTAAAGACTAAAACGTCGGTCTTAATAAATGTGCCCCTGTGTTTTAATATATGCAAATTAGTCTTTAGGAGCAAAGGGGGCATTGTCGTTGCCCCTAGAGGCTCAGCTCTCTCTGCAACTGCCGCGCCCCCTGCACTTTGACTTTAGGTGAAGTCAGAGCCACTTGATGATGATGTTTTTCAGGTCCCGGTCCTGTGAATCAAAGTGGAGAGGGTACGACATTTTCAGAGAGCTGAGCCTCTAGGTGTAATGGCAACGCCCCTATTGCTCCTAGAGGCTCATTTGTATATATTAAAATATGATTTTCCTTAGCAATGTGGGCATATATGAACATGGCACCAACACAGTTGCCTCCAGCTGCCAAGCGCACATGTAACAGTTCAGCAAGTTTCATAGGCACAAATCTGCTGACAGATGCCCTTTAAAAAAAGAATGGAAGAAAGTATACTCACTGATCACCCATTGCTCCCGTTCCCACACTTACCAGCTCTGGAAACACAGGAAGTGCCTGCTCAGCCAATCACAGGGTGAGGTGAATCACTGCTGCAGCCACTGATTGGCTGAGCAGCGTGGGGTTTTTTTGTGTGTCGAAACCAGGAAGAAGAGACAGTCGGGGACCCAATAAGTGTTGAAAAGGGAGGAATGGAGAATCAAAATGTTGTTTTCAGCCCTTTGTCAAAAACTTTTCACTGCTGGACAAGCAGTAATAATTTTGGTTTCAATGACATCAGCATAATTAGACTTTCTTCATTGTGACGTGAAAAACTGTCCTGGCCCCTGCTGATCCTAGAATGTGTGTGTGGTTATGAAATGTGATGAACTATACACCCATATTTTCTCATTGACAGAGTTGTTGAGCTAACAGGAGATGTCACTCCTGATATGAGAGCCATAGCAGAAGCTGACCTCATTGTCACTACCCCTGAAAAGTGGGATGGTGTCAGCAGGAGTTGGCAAAACAGGAGTTACGTACAGAAGGTTTCCATTTTAATCATTGATGAAATCCATTTGCTTGGTGAGTAATGCTTTAAACATTGTATGGAGATGGGGCATATTTGATATAACTAATATTTGATATAAACTAAACTATGTTACTATGATATATTGGAGTATACATTGTCATGTTTCATGATTTTTAGGGGATGAGAGAGGACCTGTACTGGAAGTCATTGTGTCTCGGACCAACTTCATTTCCTCACATACAGAGAAGACGGTTCGAGTTGTTGGTTTATCAACTGCTTTAGCAAATGCCAGAGATCTTGCAGATTGGTTGGGCATTGGTCAGGTAATTTAAGAATTTATTTTATAAGCAAAAGTGTTATGCATGGCGCTCATTATAAAATGGTATAAAATGGGAAACAATGAAGTAATTTCATTCACAAAGACATGAATTTAAAGGGGTATTCCAGTTATGTCAATTTTTCCTTTATCCACTGAATGGAGGCGCCAGTTGGGCACGCGCATGGCCGCTTCATTCCTCATTAAATGATAAAATGTATTGCTGCCTGTAGCCACCACTATCTGGAGATGAGGAGCATGCCGCTTTCATCAACATTAGAACAATACTGAGTTGGCACCTTGCTTCTAATGGCGACTACAGAAACTACAATTGTATACTCTTTAAAGTGTAACTGGCATTTACTTCTGTATTATATGTGGGGACAGTGAAGGCAAGTGTGTTGGTAATACACTTTACTAGGAAAATATGTTAATTTTTATTGGAAAACGGTATGCAACATTCACATCAAACATATCTGTCACCCAGTGTTGAGCCACCATGATAAATTTGGCACCTCAACTACCTGCATGGTTTAGTTTGTAGTTGTCTAATTTTAAGGCAGTATTATAATACATTTTCCCCAGTTTGTCTGATATTGTGATATATCTATCATATGCTTTCATTAAATTCTGATAAAATAAGTCCTGCTTAATAACCATTTGCTCTACTCCATAACAAACCACGGCTTTCTTAAAACAGAACCTTTAGTCACTTTGGGGAAATTTTTCCCCAAAATTTACTTTTACTTAGCCTAACTTGAATAATGTATGTAACATGTTTTATTAACAAAGAGTATTTCTTTATCACAGATGGGTCTGTTTAACTTCCGTCCATCTGTGCGACCAGTACCGTTAGAGGTCCACATTCAGGGCTTCCCTGGACAACATTATTGCCCTCGTATGGCTAGCATGAACAAACCTGCATTTCAAGGTAAGTGTCTAAAGAATAAAATAAGACTGCCAGCATTGCCATAGTGCACTCATTTACTCAAATGGACACTGTACTTTCCCATAAGTTTGCATAAATCAATAGCATAGGTAAATGTTAGACACTTTCTAATATATCCTATTGGAATAAATTGCCTTGTTTTAGAACTAACTTCACATCGCTGCATCACTGTTTTAGAACTAACTTCACATCACTGCCGCTCAGTACTTATCTAATAATCTCCTATATGGTGCTAGTCAGTGAGTCTTAGGTAGCAGAATCTGCTGTCTTCATGTACCTTGTATGGGCAGACATAATGAACAGCTTGCAGTGTTGGACTGCAGTTTCTTGGGCCCACCAGAGAAAATTATTTTCAAGGTCCAACCTCTGTATTATCATTAAAGTTTAATAGGTTTCAAATCAAATATGTAGCCCCTAGTGGCAAGAATATAGAAGAGAATCGCAGCACTCTCAAGTCAGTTAAAAAAAGCTGTGATTTATTCACCAAATAGTGCAACGTTTCGACCTTACATGGTCTTTTTCAAGCAATGAGTGAGGTGTGCATATACAGATATACAGTACAGACCAAAAGTTTGGACACACCTTCTCATTCAAAGCGTTTTCTGTATTTTTATGACTATGAAAATTGTAGATTCACACTGAAAGCATCAAAACTATGAATTAACAAATGTGGAATTATATACTTAACAAAAAAGTGTGAAACAACTGTAAATATGTCTTATATTCTAGGTTCTTCAAAGTAGCCACCTTTTGCTTTGATTACTGCTTTATACACTCTTGGCATTCTCTTGATGAGCTTCAAGAGGTAGTCACCTGAAATAGTATTCCAACAGTCTTGACGAGTTCCCAGAGATGCTTAGCACTTGTTGGCCCTTTTGCCTTCACTCTGCGGTCCAGCTCACCCCAAACCATCTCGATTGGGTTCAGGTCTGGTGACTGTGGAGGCCAGGTCATCTGGCGTAGCACCCCATCACTCTCCTTCTTGGTCAAATAGCCCTTACACAGCCTACACAGAGGAGCTGCTAGTGCGCCTGCATCCCGGAAGTCTATGAGAAGCAGGGAGTCCTGTTTGGTATCGGGGTCCAGTGCGCATGCGCCCGCTCATAGGCTTTATGTTTAGCTACATCAAGGCATCACTAGTCAATCTCTAAATCTGTGTGGCAAGTTTCATAACTATAGCAGGGTCTATGGAAAACTATATCTTATATTAAACTTATGACTATAAGTAGAATATCCATAGGATAATATAGTATACATTACTTTCGACAGTCATGTATATAATAATATCCTATGAGTATTCTACTTATAAGTTTAATATAAGATATAGTTTTCCATAGACCCTGCTATATTTATGAAAATTGGCACCCAGATTTAGAGATAGACTAGTGATGCCTTGATGTAGCTAAACATGAAGCCTATGAACAGGTGCATGCGCACTGGATCCCGATGCCAAATGGGACTCCCTGCTTCAGCTCTGCCTCTAGTGCCATCAGATGTAAAGCAGCTATCCTATAAGTCAATGTTCGACCCTTTACATAGGCCTTGAGACATGACTTGGATATTAAGTAAGCCATCACCTCATCAGTGCAGAGCAGATAGTACTGGCTTAACTGGGTGTTTTATAACATGAATTGGAGAATTTGAGAATGAGTAAGCTTATACAGGCCAAGTGAATAAATATATTTACTAAGTGTAACTAAATATAAGGTAAAGTAGACAAATCACATACAGAATAAATAATAATCATATGCTCTGCCTGAAACAATATGGAGGGGACACCAGCCGTCATGCTGTAGCACATGGCTGACACCACATGGTGATACAAGAAAGAAAATAGTGTTTCAGTCACATCCTACATGGATGATTTTCTTCAATGGAATGCCAATTAACTGTCTGTGTGCAGCAGGGTTATTTGTAGTAAAGTTTCATTATTATATGAATATATATTATGTGTTATAGTATAGCATTTTATTACAGGTTAAATGAGAGAGAGAGAAAAAAAATTACAGAAAAAATTTGAATACATCTCTCCTTGGAATTGAACTTAGAATCTTTACATACAAGGCAGTGCACTGGATGTTTTTTTTCTATGCTAAGAAGCTATGACATATTACTGGTGTCTTTATAATCATATATTGTGCTTGGGAATAAAGCAGTGATATGTATGTACCTTTCTGAGCAGATTGCAGTGTGCTAAAGCAATAGTACAAAAAGTACATGATATGTACATGCTAGAACACAGCTCTTCCCTCAGCATGCTGATATCTGGCCCTGTCAATCAAGTGAGGGGGGGAGTGTACAAAGCACAGGGGGTGTTACAAAACAGTGGGATTCAGCCCAGACCGCTGGTGCTCAAACCAGCTCATTTGCATGATCAATGCGACCAGGCAGTATGCCTGGTTTAATAGGGTTGATCATACTGAAAGAGCCTCTTGAAAGGACTGTCTGCCTAGCACCTCTAAAATGTAAATAAATAAATAATAATAAAAATATATACTCACCACTTGGTCCCCCACAGTTTCCAGCTCTGCCACTCCGGTAGGCTGCAGGGGTGACATAGCTGTGAACAAATACATCACTGTTCACACCCTGTAAACAGAAACCAGAGGTGATTACCAGAGCAACAGCGTGGAAAAGTCAGACAACCCCAAATCTGTTTACAGCATACACGTAATTACAGTGTCAGGCAAGATTGTGAAGGACCTTAGCAAACAGACCTTTATTGATGTGCACTGTGGTCTAATTACACATCAACCAAAGTTTTAATCAACGTGCAAATGAGGCCACAAGTGCCCATTGGGTTGTCCCCATTTCAGCAAGTGCTCAGGCTCTTGGCCATAATCCCTACCCCATTCCTCTCTGACTATCTTGACTGATGGTTCCTTTGCTGTCCATTGTTACTGATTCCAGAGCTGAAACCCAGTGTATGTGCTGTGCAGTAGTGGGACGGAAAATGCACAGTCCTCTCCAGGCTGCCGGCAGGAATTATGGCCGAGCGCCTGAGCACTTGCCACGGCAAGCACTGTCTGCTGGTCACGTGCAACCTCATTTGCATATTGATTTGTCAGGCGCCCTTTAATGTGACACAAGGAGAAATAACAGGCCACAAATTTAGCTCTGCTACATATGTAGACCCAGAAGGCCTGTAGTAAAGCAGTTGTATGAATTCTGCATAAAACTACATTATTATGATTAGATGGCTATTAGCATTTATTTATGGACCAGCAACATATTCTGCTGCACTGCAAAATGGACATTAATAAATTGTGGTGGGAATGTGACACGCGTTAAATGCTTTAACCACAGATGAATTGGTTCTTGTGTGGGTATTTGGGTGGTATTTATGATATCTCATTCTTAGAAATAAAATTTACATCAAGGCCTGTAGTGGCCTGTGAAATGACTGTTTAGCTTTTCTAATTAGCCTTGTGACAGAACCGAAGTATTGATGGCAATTTTAGACTGGTCCTGACTATTTCTGTTATTTATAGGCTGCAGAAACGCTATGTAAAAACCACTAATGAACAATAAATCAGACTCTTGCTGTTTAATCGCACCTGTTCTAGGGGGAGAAAGAAGCCATTACATCTTGTGTCTCCAGATTCTTCCAGGCTGTATGTGTATATAATGATGATGTATTCCTGCCATCTCCACAGACTCATTTGTAGCATAAACCGGCAATCTCCTATAATTCAGGAGCCGTAATCTTTGTATTAGACACCTCCTGATTAGTTACCCTGGAACGGCCTTTTCAGACGGCTAGTCTATTTCATTATTGACTTTCCCTTGGGTGCACCATAAGTATTTATTCTTTAAATGGTGGATTTTTTTACCCCATGTTACACATGGTATCTAGAGACAGACGTCTGCATTAGCTGTAAAAATGTCAAATCCATTTATGTGTCTAGTAAAGTAAGCATTATAACAATTTTCCTGAGAGCCACCTTCATAGAGAACGAGAAATGATGTACTGAGCTGCCCATTTCAATAGCAAATGTCCTGCAAATTTCAGAACTTGAAAGGATGTAAACTGTTAACTACAAACCGCTAAGGTTATGTCGCTATGGTCAGGAAAAAAAATGTGCACCACTTTTGCAGACGTGACCCAAACAAAAATCCACAAGAGATCTACAGTATGACCAAATTACAACACAAACAACAAGCAATAGTTTTCTTTGTGGTCCCTTTTTTCCCACATTTTCGTTAATAAGTTTTTTTTTTAAATGCCATTTTGACAAGAAATATGCAATGGATAGAGCACAAATCTGTACAGGTTTTTGCTAGGATGGATGCATGGGCTCAATAATCAGCAAGACGTTGTGCTCATGATGGAAGACTTAGGCTTCTGTTCTACGGAAAATGCCTCAGCTTGTGTGGCAAACAGTTTGGTCGCCCAGATTTAGTCTGGACTGGTGCCATTTTTGGGGCAAAATATTGTACCAAATTCATCCTGCAACACCTTATTAATTGTCACTGTTGCAATATAAATTTATGACCTCTAGTCCTCTCTTAAAATTTTCAAACAAATTTCAGACAAATGACTGTCATGATTTGTTATTGAGACAGACCAGCTGGGGTCTTACAGTGAGAACCACAACCATGGTGTCCACTCCATGTTGAATTGGCATTACAGAAGCCTTAGTCAGAATAAAGCCTTATACATCAGTGTTTTGATCAGTGATTTCCATCGCACCTGGTTTTGGCTGAAAATCACTGACCGAACACTGACTGTATGAAGGCATAAGAGGTATGAAAAACAATATTCACATGTCTGTGTTAGCGATGACATCCTTGACATGGTGGTCAGTGTTTCATTCATGAAGATGCCTGTAAAGGGTCCATGTACCTATTTTTTGCCCTCTATGTGAAATCAGTATTCCACATGCACTGCTAAGCTGAAAAAAAGGATTTCCAGAGCAACTCCTCTCAATGGTCAGTGATGCTCGGTCAGTGGTTTTCATGGACCCATAGACTTCAGTGGCCATGTTTTGTCTGCGTCATGGACCAAAGTCATGCGTGTCTCCGTTGGTTTTCAGTCAGTGGGATGTGTAAGTAAACACATGGACCTCAGTGCAGTTTGTGGAGAACAGACAGCAAATGTCTGTGTTTGATGTGTGAATAAGCCCAAGGAGAGTGCAGTATGGTTCTGTAATGCCTGTTTACTTCACTGAGCCATATTCAGCTCTCCATTGGGAAAGAGTACACCCACATTTTTAAAATTGGTGTTGGCCCTAGATGCTGGACTCTCAACTGACCAAGCTTTTATGAAATTACGTTTCCCACAGTTTCCACCAGATCCCCATTAGAAGGCACAGGCTGTTTTACAACATAAGGCATATTACAAAATTGCTGTATATAAAATTACCTAATGTATATGTGTAGAACTAAATGTGAATTAACTTTTTTCCCCCACTTTCATTGGGGGTATTTATGTGCTATGTGGACAATAGTTACCCTGAAAGCCGCACAATAATAACAGCACCGATTGACGTGCTGTATATCGTCCATTGATGCACATTATGTACCATGTAAATGGGCCTTAGTCTTGAACAATCAATGTTCTGGTTTGCTTCGGGGGGTACAGTCTTGACAATAACGAAGCATGTAAATGGTCAGATAAAGCATTACACTGTTACTATTGTTACAGCTATAAGAAGTCACTCCCCAGCGAAGCCTGTACTCATCTTTGTGTCCTCCAGACGTCAAACCCGCCTCACCGCTATAGATTTGATTGCATTCCTCGCAACTGAAAATGACCCCAAACAGTGGCTCAATATGGATGAACGGGAGGTATGTACTTTCAATTGTATTGCTTGAGTGTTTTCACATGGAGTCTTTTCATTCTTCTTACTCCTTATGCAACATTGTCGTGAATTGTAGAACCTTGTGCGATGTTATAGAGGCTGTATATGCAGCAGTATACTTACACCACACATGGTATAAGGATCTACATGGCTTACTTGTCAACTGCATAAAGGAACTAACCATCTTTCTGCATGAATGCTCCTGTGGTTGCTCATCCTGCAGTAAATAGAGAACACTTTCTTTCTGCTCAAATGTTTTATTAAAAGAAACATGAAACAGTTACAAATTCTTATATGTTAAAGAGCAACATACAACATATTAATCATCGATAGTGGGATGGTGGCAGCATATTTCAGTATTGGCGCTCGTAGGCTTGGTACTGGCCCCTACTGTAAAGAGTTTTTACTGCTTACAGCTGTGCATGTGCAGTCATTAGCAATAGGGGTTTGTGGTTATCTGCTCATAAATGATGGATTTTGTATTCCATGGAGTATTTTATTAACTTGACTGAATAGCTATTTTCTTTTCTCTTGAATATTATGGGATCGGGCTTCTGGAGGGATGTGAACACTGTGCAATTAAAAGAACAAAAAGTTACAGTATATACATTTAAATACAGAAAGTATTTCAAAATACAGAAAGTATTTCAATGCGTGACAAATGTCAGGGTCATGTTGTTCCGTTCAGAATTTGAAGGGAACTTACATGCAGTCCTCTCTGTGGGTAGAATATTGTAGAGCAGGAGGAGCTGAGCAGATTGATGTGTCCGTAAACATTCAATAGACCTAGTAATGTATTCATTTGCATCTCTTCTCTTTCTATGCTTAGGAGTCCAGTAGGTGGTTCTACTTAGGGTTTGACTGTTATATATGTGTGCACAGTCATACTGGGAAGGCTGCCAACCATGGATTAGGACCACTCAATGAACTCCTGCGCGTTCAAGGATCTATAGGACACCATATTAAATGTCACAGGTTACATTTAAATACATTGTCCCAGATTTTTAATATCAGATCAGTGGGGGACCTCTGCCAATCTGTGGATAGGTCATCAATATCAGAATCTCGGAAAACCCCTTTAAACTTTTTGTAGTGGATGGGTGAAGGAAACCGCTAGCTACCCACTGTGACCTTTACGTATCTTCAGAGTCTACAGGCAGCTGGAAATGGACCGAATTCTACCAATTCCATATGGTTATCATAGAGGTGCATTCCCCAATATTCCCCTTGTTTTGTGATAGTGACTCCTACAATGGAGTACCCGATCCATCCATGTATTGCACTCTTCCTTTGTATTGGCCACTTTAGGGCAAGCTTCCACTGATGATCGTCTAGGGCAGTGATGGCTAACCTCCGGCAGTCCAGCTGTGGTTAAACTACAACTCCCAGCATGCTCAATTCATTCCTATGGAGTTTTGAGAACAGCCAAGCAAGTGTGTATCTTGGGAGCTGTAGTTTTACCACAGCTGGAGTGCCGGAGGTTAGCCATCACAGGTCTAGGGTAAGAAACTGGACCAGCAGTTATCAACTTAGTTTTAAAAAGGGGCTGACTTGGCAAGACAACCCAATTAAAATTAAATTTGTTTGAATGCCAGTCAAAAAACTCCCACATTCAAAAATTAAATGACATCTGAGCGTTCCTGGAAAGGTTTTAATTGATAGAGATAAATGAATACACCTACATGTTTTGTACGTCTTCCATAATTGTTTTTATGCAGTGCTGTTAACCATAAAAGTCACTAGTTGCCAATAATGTCACATATCCAAGTGCTGATCTATCAGAGCAGCTTGCCCAATGTATTAATTCTGTTTTATTGCCAGTGTTTGCATTTAGCAGTTAGCAGGGAACTCCAACATGCCCGGGCTCTCCTGAGAGCTGGGATTTTATGACAGAAAAGTGCCTCATAAAAAGTGAACACTTAATTACAAGAAAGAAGTTTTTACTTCATTTAACATCTGTAGCAGATGTGATGTTAGTAAATCTCCATGTTAAAGACTTGTGTTTCTTGGCACATCTCTCTTTTGCTGGGCACTGCAGGCAATCAAGGGGCATTACTCAGTAGCATATGGTAAAAATCGGATGTGCCCTGAAATTAGAACGCTAATAATTAGTGTTCTGCAAAAATAAAGAGAAAAACCAACAGCGGCAACTGCAGATCTGCCCAAAAAAGGCTGTGCACTTAGCATCTTGAAACAATATATCACACTCCAATGGACAGAACTGGGCTGCACAATCTGTTAGCTTATTCTTGTCCAATCTGGTCTTGTCTTTTCATTCGGAGCCAGCATTGTCATCATTGTGCTGAATTATACCCTGCCTCGAATGGCTTTCAGACACAGGGTAATGTATCTACTCAGATGGAATCCCATCCTTTACAAAGGCTTTTTTTTATGCACCAATAAATTTTAACACGTTGGGAAGCAGGTATCAGAACCATATGCAAATGGTTCAACATTTTACCCCTGCTGCAAGGAGGGGGATTACTACTATTCTGCTTTGAAAAAGATTAGACTTGTCATGAAGGAAACGCTGGTTGTAAGGGTAAAAAAATCCTTATTGTCCACCAGAATGGGAAGATATGTTTTAACAGCAAAAATTGTAATTTCTCTCCTCTGTACTTTAAATATATATATTGTATTGTATTTATCTGAAAATATATGTATTAATTATTTTATTTATTTTTTTTTTTTTTCATCAAGACACATTTCCTGTAATTTAAGGCAAAATTGCAAATTTTTGAACAGCACTGCCCCCCAACCTTCTTTCCTATACCTAGTCTAGAACAGCCACACGCATCATATAACTCCCCACTCCCTCAGTCATGTAATAAATATAAATTAAAATGCTTACTAGTGTTGGACAGGAGGAGGAGTCAAGCGTTTACTTGTAGGCTGCCCAGCCCTGGATGCCCCTTTAGTTCCTCACATAGTGGTTATGCACCCTTAGTGCACCCTTCAAATTAAGGGTGTGACCTTGGTGCCCCGTTACAGCAGTGATGCTTCCTTAGTACTCCCTTGCCAGTAGTGATGCCCTCTTAGTGCCCCCACACAGTGGTGTGGTCCATTTAGTGGACAGTAGAATTATGCCCTTAGTAGCTAAGCACACTAGAATGCCCCCTAGTGCCCCCACACCGTGGTTATACCCCCCTTAGTGCCTCACTTATCATAATGCTGGCCCCTTAGTGCTCCCTTTACAGTAGTGAAGCCCCTAATATAGGCGTATTTCTGGATAGTAAATGACCCCCTAAGTATTTCTGTTCCATGACAGGTGATTAACTAAAACATATAATAGCTATTTATTATAAAACCTCCCTAAAGGCAAAATCTGGCCAAAAATCACCTTTTGACATGTCAGAAGATCACTTTAGTGGATCTATGACCTCTAACAATTTCCAGAATAAATGGGATATAGTTTTCTATAGTGCCATTAAAGCCTGAATAACTCAAAGATGTAATTTACTGGAAATATCTAAGACAGCATTCACCATGGATTGGCCTTTTGTTAGAAATGTTGAGTCTTGTGATGGAAAGTGTTGCAGAACATGTTTTACTGCACTCTAATTAAAGAAATCCAGTAAGTAGAGGTCTGAATTTACAGACTCCACAATTGTAGTCTCCTAACATGTCTCAAGGATACGCTGGAAGATCGTTTTTGGGTGGATTTAAAATTTAAAGGGGTTTTAGAATTGAAGCAGTGAGAAACTATTATTCATTTGTTAAAGGGGTTGTCAGGTTCCCTATATTGATAACCTATCCTCAAGATAGGTCATTAATATCAGATCGGTAGGGGCAGGGCCGGCCTTAGAGTAGATGGCGCCCTGTGCGAAACTTTTACTCGGCACCCCCCCCACCCCCCCCCCCCCCCCCGAGTGACAGTACTAACATCATACAGTATAGAGCTATAAATACAGTGCAGAGATATATAGAGTGATGTAGGTAGGTAGAGTAAGACAGTATATATATATGTATTTATAGCTCTATACTGTCCTATATCACACTATATATCTCTGCTCTGTATTTATAGCTTTCTATATTGAAATGTAACCTAATATAGCGCACATACCTCTTACATCCAGTGACGTCTCCTCGGATGTAGATCTTCTCTTTTCTCATCTTCTCCTTTCAGACCAGACGCCATTTTTCAGCCATTTTTACACAGTGTCCAGTTTACACAGTGTCCTAAAATAACTGCGCCCAGCAAATAGTGTCCTGTAATAGTGTGAACATAACGTCCCCCAGAAATAACTGCGCTGATACTGTGCCAGGGTGCCCCCACAGTAATAGTGCCTCCAAAGTCCCAACTAATAATTCTCTGCCAGAGTGCACTTGTTAGTAATAGTCCCCCCAACAGTACTACATGTCACTACAACATGTCCCCACTGTGCCCCAGAAGTAAAAATGCTTCCAATGTGCCAGTAAGAAGTGCCCCCAATAATGTGCCAGAAGTTCCCCCCATTGATTCCTCCCCAAAATCATGTGCCAGTAAAAAGTGTCCCACCCCCATAGATGACCCCCAAATTATGTGCCAGTAAGAAATGCCCCAGTGCCCCCATGTGCCAGTAAAAATGCCCCCAGTGCCCCCGTGTGCCAGTAAAATGCCCCCAGTGCCAGTAAAATGCCCCCAGTGCCCGCATGTGCCAGTAAAATGCCACTATGTGCCAGTAAAAATGCCCCCAGTGCCCCCTTGTGCCAGTAAAATTCCCCCAGTGCCAGTACAATGCTCCCATGTGCCAATAAAAATGCCCCCAGTGCCCTCTTGTGCCAGTAAAATGCCCCCAGTGCCAGTAAAATGCCCCCAGTGCCCCATGTGCCAGTAAAAATGCCCCAGTGCCAGTAAAATGCTCCCATGTGCCAATAAAAATGCCCCCAGTGCCCCCCTTGTGCCAGTAAAATGCCCCAGTGCCAGTAAAATGCCACTATGTACCAGTAAAAATGCCCCCAGTGCCCCCTTGTGCCAGTAAAAGTGCCCCCAGTGCCAGTAAAATGCCCCAGTGCCAGTAAAATGCCCCCAGTGCCCCCATGTGCCAGTAAAAATGCCCCAGTGCCAGTAAAATGCTCCCATGTGCCAATAAAATGCCCCAGTGCCCCCCTTGTACCAGTAAAATGCCCCCAGTGCCAGTAAAATGCCCCCAGTGCCCCCATGTGCCAGTAAAATGCCACTATGTGCCAGTAAAAATGCCCCAGTGCCCCTTGTGCCAGTAAAAATGCCCCCAGTGCCCCCTTGTGCCAGTAAAAGTGCCCCAGTGCCAGTAAAATGCCCCCAGTGCCCCCATGTGCCAGTAAAAATGCCCCAGTGCCAGTAAAATGCTCCCATGTGCCAATAAAAATGCCCCCAGTGCCCCCCTTGTGCCAGTAAAATGCCCCCAGTGCACCCATGTGCCAGTAAAATGCCCCCAGTGCCCCCTTGTGCCAGTAAAAATGCCCCCAGTGCCCCCCTTGTGCCAGTAAAAGTGCCCCCAGTGCCCCCCTTGTGCCAGTAAAAGTGCCCCCAGTGCCCCCCTTGTGCCAGTAAAAGTGCCCCCAGCGCCCCCATGTGCCAGTAAAATTGCCCCCAGCGCCCCCTTGTGCCAGTAAAAATGCCCCCAGTGCCCCCCTTGTGCCAGTAAAAGTGCCCCCAGTGCCCCCATGTGCCAGTAAAAGTGCCCCCATGTGCCAGTAAAATGCCCCCATAAAAAAAAAATAAACACTTACTTACCTCCATGGAGCCGGCAGCGATGCGATGCAGGCCTCTTCCGGCCTGTGTCCCGCGCTGTACGGCTCAGGCGGCGCGATGACGTCATCGCGCCGCCTGAGCTGGCCTCTGATAGGCTGCAGGCCTAGGGCCTGCAGCCTATCAGAGGAACGGGCAGGGGAGACGCCTCTCCCTCTCCTGCCCCGCATCTCCAAAGGCAGACTATGGAGATGAGCGCTTCCACAAGGGAAGCGCTCATCTCCCTCTGCCCCACCGCCGCCCACAACTGTGCGGCACTTGCAGGGCACGGCCGGGCCATTAAGGGGGCGCTCTGGCAGGGCGCCCCCTTAAGTGGCCGGGAGTGAAGCGCCCTGTGCAACCGCACGGGTCGCACACCCCAAAGGCCGGCCCTGGGTAGGGGGTCCAATTCCTCCTAGCACCCCTGCCGATCAGCTGTATGAAGAGACTACAGTGCTTCTGTTAGCACTGAATTCTCTTCACAGTTTACCTGTTCACCATCAACATCAAAGCGGCAAGCATTGAAATTACAGCTCCTTCCCATTCACTTAAACCTTGCCAGTCTTTCTTTCCTGCAGCATTGGCCTCACATGTCTGCTGCAGCCAGACACTGAGCTCAGTATTTGTGCCTGCATATGCAGCACAAGTCCAATGATTGCAACAATCATGTGGATTTATGCCATATCATTACTGCGGAAAAATAAAACAAAGACTGAAAAATATAGTAATTTTTTTTTACTATAAAATTTTCCACTGTTAGCTTCATCTCTTAAACTCTCAGACAACCCTTTAATGTATAGTTATATAAGCAATTGAAAAAATGCCATACATGTAGCTGTTTGAAGAGACCACAATGCTGTGGAGAGCACTGCAGCTTCTTCCTAGGTCAAAAACATCGCATTCATTGGTCATATGGCGTATGACCAAGAAAAATTATTTAAGAACTTTTTCCACTTGTACAATTCAATTGAAAAACAAACTGAAATGTTTTAAGATAAAAATAAAGAACTAAAATAGTGTGGTTGCATAAATATGTACACACTTAAACCAATACTTTGTTGAAGTGCCCTTTGAATTTGACAGCATTCAGTCTTTTTGAGTAGGAGTCTATCGGCATGGAACATCTGACTTAGCAGTCTTTGTCCCCTCTTCCTTTCAAAAGCGCTCCACATCTGTCAAATTCTGAGGGCATCTCCCATGTATGGCCCTCTTCAGGTCAACCCAAGGTTTTCAATTGGGTTCAGGTCGGGGCTCTGGCTGGGCCATTCCAAAACGTCGATAATATGTAGGTATGCTTTGGGTCATTGAAATTACTCTTCATCATCAACCTTTTAGCAGAGGCTTGAAAGTTTTGCCAAAATTGGCTTATATATGGAATTGTTCTTAATTCCCTCCATCTTGACTAAAGCCCCATTTCCTTCTTCAGAACAACAGCCCCAAATCATGATGCTGCCTCCACTATGTTCCCCTTGTGGGTATGGTGGTCTTGTGGTGATGTGCAGTGTTGGCTTTGCACCAAACATACCTTTCGGAATCATTGCCAAATAGTTCACCCTTGGTGTCATCAGACCGTAATATGTTTTACCATATACATTTGGCAGGCTTGTTTTACTTTGTAAGAAAAGGCTTCCGTCTTGCCACCCTACCCCACAGCCCAGACAAATGAAGAATACGGTATATTGATGTCACATGCACTACACAATTAGTATTTGCCAGAAATTCCTGCAGCTCCTTTAATGTTTCTGTAGGCCTCTATGCAGCCTCCTCGCCCACTTTGTTCTTTTTGCCTTTTCATCAGTTTTTTCAACAAGGTGATGCCTGCTGTAAGATGCAACTCAGCTGAATTTTATATGGGGTTAATCAGAATCACTTTAAATAATGGCAGCTGTGTATTGACTACTATTATACATGAGTTTAAGTGTGATTGGGGTGTTCACACTTATGCAACCACATTATTTTAGTATTGTTTTTTATTTTCTCCTAAATCAGTTTGTTTTTCAATGGAATTGTACATGTTATGGGTTGCATTTAAGGTGGAAATTTGTCTTGGTCTGATTTTTTTACATTACAAAAACCTGGCCTTTTTAACAGGGGTGTGTAGACTTTTTATATACACTGTATATAAAAAGAAAGATCTAGAGCATAAGCTTAACATCACAGTTCACTATCAGGAACTCCACATACACTACTCATAAAAAGTTAAGGATATTTGTCTTTCAGGTGAAATTTATGGAAAATGTAAAACGTTCCATCTCCAGTGATATTACATCATGAAGTTCATTTAAGTAAACTTTAAGTAAAAAGGGCATTTAAGTAAAATTATGCAATGGTGATTTCATCATCCCAAACAATTTATTGAAACAAAAGACAACAGTGGTGGGTATACCCCCACAAATAATGTCAGTGTCTCAAAAACTTGTCATGTGGTCTTGAGTATCAATTTGAGCTTGACAACGACATCTCATGCTGTTCGCAAGTCTTCGTCGTCAATATCAGATTGGCGGGGGGAAGGGCGACCCCCAGTATCCCCGCCAATCAGTTTGAAGAGAAACCAGCGCTTGTTCGAGAGCTGCTTTCTCTGTTTACCTGCCTGCCCTCACAGGTGCAGCGGTGAGCAGGTGTAATTACATCTTAGCCATCCAATTCACTTCAACGGGACTGTTCCTTCATTCATTTGAACAGGAAGGAGCCGTCCCCTAGAAGTAAATGGACGGCTTAGTTGTAATTAGACCAAGTCAAACATGCAACTAAAACCATATGTTAGAATTAAATATTTCAATACATACAGCATTGGAAATTAGGGAGATATGAACTAATCGCCACAACTATTAATAAAGATAGAAATGAGCTTGTGATGATAATAGAGGTAAAACCTCATTGTAAAACAGATTCATCACGAGAACTGTAAGCCCCAAGATTTGTGCCAATAGGTAGAATAGTTTTGTTTGCTGAAGTGATTTATGTGAAAGTTAAAGGGAGGTCAGTGAGAAGTGACCAGGGTTTCCAGCTGCTAGCCTGACAGTATATTAGAACATTCTCCTGCAAAGGGCTCTATCCTTTTTCCCAGCTAAATTACTTTGCTTAGCAGAACATGACTAACTGCACCACGGGGCATCAAACCCATGCTAGGCAGCATGCCAAGAAACAAAGAGAGATTCACTATTAATTTGTTATAGAAACAATATCTCTGAACAGAGGATTAGCTGAAAAATAGTGTTGCCGTATTGCTATGAATTTGTGCAGGAAAAATTAGATGCAGGCGCTCGGTCGCTAAGGTTGGAAATGATCCCAAATTATTATACTTGCACCCTTTCTGTGACCTTTCCATGCAGTAAAATCATAGTTTGTTTTTTTTGTTTGTTTTTTTTGTTTTTTTTTTTTTGGGGGGGGGGGTGTTTACATTTTTTTTGCACTTGACAAATTCAGTAAATTGTAAAGAAAAACTATGAACAATGCAAAGATTTTTTTTAGATTCTGAAGGAATTGGATGTTAGCGCATGATAGACTACATACTATCAAAAGTGGATGGTAAATCGTGGTAACTATGCTTCATGTCATCACGTAGGAAATAACGCTGAGATCATGTGTTTTTAGCATGTCTCCAAACCTACAAGTAAGCAAAAGATTGGTATCTGAAAGGCCATGGGATTTTTCTGCCATCACCCTTGTAAAAAGTTGGATCTTAATGGAATAATATATCAGCAGATGAGGACAGATATTACTCTGCCTTCGTGGTAGTAATGAAAATCAGAAATCTTGTTTCTATAATGTGATAGGGATGATGTAGAGTAATATCAGCAATGTCATCATAGATTATATTTAATTAAATAAATGATCAATTCATCTGCAAACAACTGTTTTGTGTATGAGTACATACTATATATACCGTTGTACTATATACATAGGAGCTTCGAATACTTCAGAATTCTCTCCTAACTCCAAGAAGTACAACCATTGCAGTTTACAACCATTGGGCCTTATGCACACGACTGTGTCTGCAATTCGGTCATGCAGCGGAAAGGCCTTTGAGAGTGATAGCTGGGCTACTCATTGAGAAGGCAGAAATATGTTTTACAGTCCCTGCTTTCCCTATAGCTGTATACACAGTGCCGAATAAGAGCTGTTTATTCAGTTCGGGAGTCAGCACTGATGCTTTCTGATCTGGTCCCAACAGGTCCAGGATAACTGGGTGATAACAATTCCAGATCGGCTCTGCAGTGCATGTTAAAAGGCTTTATTTCCCCTGTAACTGGAGCTAATGTGTTAGCCCCAGTTACAGGAAAACCCAGCAATAAACAAAATATAATATTAAATAATAAATAAATAAATACACCAGTAGCCCACACCACAGCTACTAGCCAAGCCCCAGGAAAACATAAATTATGTATCTCCTATATCAAAATTACCATAATGGAAACAGGACATAAAGTTGCATTTTGTGCTATTAAAAAGAATTAAATAAAAAATCTGAAAAACAGAAACAAACCTTTTTTTTAAAATTTTACTAGGAATAACAAATGAAAACGAAAATACTAATATAAAATGACAAAATTAAAACCTCATGTAAAAGAAACTTATCACTATGAAAATACAGTATAATCTACAGGCATCCTGTTATAGAGCAGGAGGAGCTGAGCAGATTAATGTACAGTTTTTTCAGAAAAGATTCAGTAACTTGTATTTCACTAAAATAAATTCCTGCTCATTCAGGGCTTTGAAGACAAGGAGATGGTCCTATCAGTGATAGTGACAGCTATCTGTGTATACACAGTCATAGAGGGAAGGCTGTCAATCACTGATGGGACCTCCTTCTTGATGTCATTCAGTGATTGAAAGCTATGTGTGTGTTACACAGTCATAGAGGGAAGGTTGTCAATCACTGATAGGACCGCCTCCTTGACTTCAAAGCCCAGAATGAGCAGAAATATAAATCTATACATTACAAGTTTTGCTGAATCTTTTCCTATAAAATTCAAAAAACCAATCTGCTCAGCTCCTCCTGCTCTATACCATGTTACAGATTGCACTGCATTCCCATGATGACAGGTTCCCTTTAAAGAACTCAATGGGAAAAAAGTTATTGCCGCATGTACTGACAAAATAGAAAATGTGTCTGGTCAGGAAGATGGTAAGGGACTGGTCTTGAACTGGTTATGAATAGACCAGTGTATTGTATCAGTTGAGCACAGTTTCAGCACAATCTAAACTACTCACTTTTCTTGTGTTTGGCACAGATGAATGACATCATTGCCACAGTGAGGGACTCTAACTTGAAGCTCACACTTGCATTTGGAATTGGAATGCATCATGCCGGCTTACATGAAAGGGATCGTAAGACAGTGGAGGAGCTGTTCGTTAACTGCAAAGTCCAGGTATGTTGTCTTCTGAGATTATCCGTTATTGACTTGAAAGTCATCTTTTTATTTTACTTTCTATGTATTTCCAAATCTTCCAGGTTCTTATTGCTACCAGTACATTGGCATGGGGTGTTAATTTCCCTGCTCACCTGGTTATTGTGAAGGGAACTGAATTCTATGATGGGAAAACAAGAAGATACGTGGATTATCCTATCACAGGTACTGTCAAGGATGACTGTATACAACATAACCTCCCACTGCTGCCCAATACTGTTTGCTGGCGATGTGTAGGCATTTATACTAATCCTGTAATCACACTACTTACTACTAGCGTCCTGGACACCTACATGTGTGCTTTCTATATTGTATCCAGACCATACACCACCTGAGAGAATGTTAAATTGAAAATCTAGACAAATAACATTGCTATAAGATCCAGGTATATATGAAAACATCACATGTGAAGTTTATGATATTAGACCCCCATTGTAAACTGTATTTCACAGTGACTGCCATTGGTTTAAAGGGAATCTGCCATCCCTGAAACCAGCATAAAATAGTGGCAGACACGCTGATTTCACCGGTGTGTTACTCATGAGCTAAAAGGAAGTGGTTGACAAGAACCAATATTATAATCATCACAGCCTGGGCATGGAAAAGTCATGGCTGCCTGCAAAGAGTTATGGTTATTCCTAGGGTGGCCAGACTTCTTGTTTTAGGCCGGAGAGTCCAGTTTTCTGACTGCTTGTCCTCCGCAGTGGGATCATAAATTAGACCTCCTGCACACAACCATATATGCATAATACAGATGTCATCTTTGTGCATTCTGCAATTTTTGCAGGAGCCACTATAAAAAGACTATTCTTGTCCACTAAACAGACAAAAATAAGACAGGTTCTATAATTTGCAGCCCAGCTGCACGGATGCAGACTGCACGCTGGTGACATCAGTGAGCTGTCCGTTGTTTTGCAGACCCATAGAAATTAATGGGTCCATGTCTAATCAGCAAAAAATGTGGATCGGACACAGACCAAAAATACAGTTGTGTCTACCTGTGACTTCTCAGGCGCCCATGACTTTTTTCCAGACCTTGGCTGCTAAGATTATAAATAATACTGGTTCTCAGCATCTACTTAATTTTAGCTCATGAATGACAGACTGCTGAAATTAGCATGTCTCTCATTACTTTATGCTGCCCTCAGTTCCCTTAAAGGGGTTATCCCATAATTAATGGAAAAATGTAAATTAGACATCATATACTACATGACAATCTCTCACAAAGCAAGAACCAGCCCAGTACCTCACATGGGTCCAGAGATCTCCCCATTAATTGCTCTGCTAAATTTATATCAAGCTGGCAGCTTATGGGCAGTGTATTCTGCTGCAGCTAAGGGGTCGTGTTCATTCTGCTGGAGATCTCTTCCTATCACAGATCAGGAGGCAGTTGAAGGATGAAACTGAGCATGTGCGGCCTTCTCTGTGAGCAGGTCAAAGAGAGAAGGAAAAAACAAACAGCAGGTGGCGCTATACAGATATATTTTATTGAATAGGTCAATGGCTATACATTTTTAATTACATACAATTACAACAGTATTCAGATCAAGGTGCTTGTTAGAAAACTGTAAAATATTTTTCGTTGGATAACCCCTTTAAATACACTTTGCTGACATTGCTTTAATATGCCACCGATTACAGCTAAAAGTAACATTGATTCAGTTCACTGGCTGATGTGTTTAGCTGTACAGTTTTTGTATTTCTGTAATCTAATTCAAAGACACATTTATTGTGTATTGCTTTGTTATTAGATGTACTGCAGATGATGGGCCGAGCTGGAAGACCTCAGTTTGATGACCAAGGCAAGGCTGTGATCCTAGTCCATGACATAAAAAAAGATTTCTACAAGAAGTTCCTTTATGAACCATTCCCTGTTGAATCTAGGTACGGAAAGTCATATACAACAGTCATATTTTTTTATCCATTCATTTAATTTGTCTGATTCTGTTTTTATGACATTAATATAGCACATAATGGGGATTTATAAGGTGTGCCATGCTCTAGATTTATCACAATACGTAACAGTGACCTCTACATTGCCCCCATCCCCTTAATAGTGACCTACACAACGCTTTGCCTCCTTAACAGTGACATCCATACTGGCCTTACAACGGTGAAGAAAAACGGCTAAGTTGCTAAGGAAGCCTAGTGTAAAACTGTGTGTATATCAGTGAGGCAAAGACTGAAGGACCTGTAAGCTTCCATTGGCCAATAAAGGTCATGTGACCATGTGTATGTCAGAATATGAATGAAGGAGCTGCAAGCTTCTCTTGGCTAATATGGGTCATGAGATGGTGTCATATTAGCATTTTTGTGAATATCTTAAGAATAGTATGTCCTAGAGAGCTGAGACCTGTCTAAAACTTTTTTAAGCACCTGATTTACCTATATATCCCAAATTTGGTGCTGTCTAGTCTGAGTTTACACTGTCTTGCTTTAGAAAGTATTAGTAATTCTTCCACATTGTGCCTACTCTCTGCACATGCATGAGTCCTGGATTTTGAGAATTGAGCCCTCTGTGTTTCAATGGAGAAGCATGATGGTCATGTGACCCTCCATCTACTGCCATCTTCTGGATGGGGGGGACAGGCTGAGCTAAGGGGCATGACTCCAGTAATAAGGAAAACAGTGCAAAAATTGATAAAACCATGTATTAGTAAATGCCATATCGTCATAGTTAACACTTAAAGGGTTTCTGTCACTAGAATTAACCCTTTTAAACTAGCTGACATTAGTCATGTGTAGAGATGAGAGAATCTATTCGCCGCTTCGTAGATTCGTATCGAATCCTCAATTTTTCCTACTTTGAAGCGAATCCGGATTTTGTCAGATTCCTTCGTATTATTCGTAAATGTTCTTAAAATTTTGAAAGCTAATGCTAATGAAGAAACGCCCCCCCTCAGAACCGGGAAAAATCAGCCCGGCCCACTGGGAGCTAACTATTTGCACGTATAGGGAGTGAAGACTCCTCCCTCATTACTCCGCCCTCCTCTCCAGTTCAAGCCAGTGGTGAACAAGATCCACAGCATGGCGAAGCAACTGCGACCAAAGTGGGGGGAAATGCTCTATGGGAACGAGTACCCCGAACCACCACTCCGCTCCAGAGATCCGAGCTTCACAACTGTGCAAGAGAATCTCACCGGCTCCTGAGTCAATATTCGCCTTGCCGGCTGCTGCGGCAGAGGCGGCTGGAGCGTCCACTTTGCCGCCCAGCAGAACAACAACAACAACACCTCCTCCTTCCATGCGGCAGAATCCGATTGTGCCAGCATCAGTGACGGCCCACGCCCATACCCTATGGGAGTACAAGAATGCAGTGGAGGACTGGGTCATCCAAGTACTGGACCATCCAAGGCCGGGAGACCCTACACTGGAGCGGCTAAAGAGAACTGTCCTGTGATTTTCAGTCGAGCGAGGCTCTGGCTTCCTGGTGGCTGATGAAGACGGCAAGGAGTACTTTGTGGGCCGCAGGTCATTGAAACGGCCATACCTGCCCCAACCCCGTCACAGCCTGTACGTGGGGAATCGGGTGGAATACACCCCCATGGTATCCCTGAAAGACCCCTTTGCTACCGGGGTTACCATATTATCTAAGCCCCTGGTCCCTACATCACCACCTGAAGTTTGGCTGAAGGAACCACCAGGCGAAGTACGGGTGCGCTGCCTTCAGGAGTTACCAGATGGCACCCTCCGTTTCAGGGAGAATCCACAGCAGGAGCCTCTGATCCCTGAACTGCCACCACCATCACAGTCCTTTCAGCTGGGTCAGCTGATGACTTCATCGTTTACATTCCAGTCCACTGTGATCCACCAGTACCAACTACCCTGGAAAATGAAGCCAGCAGCAGCCAGGGGAGCTGGGGCTTCTTCCATGGGTGCAACCTTGCCTCAACCACTGTAGCCAGAAGTACTTACCCCTGCTGTCCCGGCAGTAGAATCCGGAAACGTAAAGGCGCAAGTGGCTGCAGCGCTCACCAGCGTGACCACCACCCGGACCGGGTCAAGTCCGACTTCTGGAAGAAGGCAGGAGCATCCTCTGATCTCATTCAGTAGTAGTTCAAGCGAGGAGGACTTTAGGTCCCTCATCTGAGGAACCCTTCTAGTGGCTGAGTGATTTAAAGGACACCTCAGGTGGACCTATGGGAGCCACACCATGGACTGCACCTGACGGGTGAGAGCTAGTTGGCACGTTTAGTTTGTATTGCCCCCTGTTTGACTCTCACCCAGATGGACGTGGCTTGTCCAGACTCTCCCCACCCCCCACCCCCACCCCCATTCTGCAGAAAATTCACAGTTGCGCCTAAGCACACTCGTTTTCCTTTTCCCCCTCCTTCTCAGGTTATTTGGGAGCCCCCTTTGCAAAGAGGGTTCTCTATTTGCTGCTATTTTATATTATCCATGTGGATTACACGTTACCTGTTTGGATTACAAAATTGCCTCACGTGGATTACAATTGAATTTTGGACTGTGTTCCAGTGTTTTATCATGCCAAGCAGCCACGAGTAGAGACTCAAACATATATCTGAGCCTTTTATGCTTGCAAATGTGAAATTGCACTAAAATGTTTGCATAATTATGTTTGCTGTATTTTAGCAATAATGTTTTTACAGGTTCAGCAACGTTCAAGAACTTTAGCCCATTGTGTGTATTCTTTTTCAGGTACTGCAATGTGTCCTATTATGCACTTATTGTACAGTGTTTTTTAGTTAATTATGCACTTAGCCGGATAGCTAGTACCTTACTTTTCTAGCTCATATGGACTGCCTCTAAAGACTGTATGCCGCGGCCTAGCCTTGTGTGTATGACGCAGTCGCAAGTCAATAGTACGCTAAGGATTCGTACGCACTTTGTACGCTAATGCTTACGTATTGCGTACTTATAACAAAACTGAATGTAGGTTAGTAATTTGTGTAGGAATGTTCGCAAAACAACGATTATTTAACGCAAATTTGACCGAATAAAAACGTATTCAGAACGGCTCTTGTCAGAAATTTGTCAATTATTCGCCGAAGCGAATTTTGGATGATTCGCTCATCTCTAGTGATGGGCTAATGTCAGCAGACCCTAACTCTACTATTCTTATGCTTATTGATGGCCCCCTCACTGCACAATTGTAACTTTGATGATATGCAAATTAGCCTCTAGAAGCAGGGGAGGTGTTGCTCCTAGAGGCTCCGTTCTCCCACCTCATCCTTGATTGACAGGGCCAGCATTCGTCTTCTCCTGCCAGCCCTGTGTGTTGCGCCTGCGCAGTGCCGTTTACCCAGCACACAGGGCCGGCAGGAGGAGACTAACTCTATCTGGCCCTGTCAATCAAGGACAGCAGGGTGTGACATTAGGTAGGAGAACGGAGCCTCTAGGAGCAGGAGCCCCGCTACGCCCCCAACCCACCCCCCACTGCATGTCATCAAAGTTAAAATTGTGCACTATGTGGGGCATCAATAAGCATAAGAATAGTAGTTAGGGTCTGCTGACATTAGCACGTCGCTAATGTCCGCCAGTTTAATAGGGTTAATTCTGGTGACAGAAACCCTTTAACACATATAGTAGTAATAAAGTGTTCACAGGTGATCAGGATTGGTTTGTGTTATAGCAGATATCTACCTTTATCGTTTATGATGATTTATATTTCTCTATTTTAGTTTGCTGGAGGTCCTGTCTGACCATTTAAATGCAGAGATTGCAGCTGGAACCATTACATCAAAACAGGACGCAATGGATTATATCACATGGACCTATTTCTTCCGCCGGCTTTTGATGAATCCAAGGTAAGATATATTTGAGTTAGTTACGCTTATTGAATGGTGGGATCGGGGATTCGTTTTAACAACTTGTGCCAGTAGAGTTTGCCTTTGTAGGATAAATTAATTGCCAATTTTTTCCTGTTTAATTTTTTAGTCTTTATTTTTGATTGTTTGACAGCTCAAATGTGGTAGGTGACCTAGAATTTGAAATCAGTTGTAACTTTAGCCATTGATAAATCTTTGGATAGGTAACATCTTATCATGGAAACCCCTTTAACACGTTCAGTTTATCAATTTTTTTTGTTCGCTTTCACAAGTTATTTTATGAGTACCTCACCTTTAATGATGAATGATTAGGTCCTATGCACATGGCTGTATTTACAGAGCTATAGTAAAGAACCCGTAGACATCACACAACACTACTGCATGCCTCAAATTTATACTATTTCTATCATTCTATCTGTTGTATTCAGATTTTTTTTTTATCCTTCATTGTAAGATAACTAAGAAAATGCTGACAAAACCTAATAAACAGACCAAAATGAAAGCAAACTGAAGACAATATTAAAGCAAACAACAAAGAAATGAATAGGCTAAAGAGTTTGTCCTGAGGAGGAAATGACTGGGTAACAGCTCAGAGTAGGTTTAAAAAAAAATTAAAGAAGCTATACTCACCTCACCAATCCCCCAATGCCTACCAGGTCTCTACTACCTTGTCCTGTCTCTACACACAGGAAAGCCCACTCGCCTAGTCATTGGCTGAGACATCCTCTTTAACAGATATTCTTTGCAAAAAAAAAAATGATGATATAAAACCCATAAAATTGCATGTTATAAAAATAAATCCTAATTCTTTAATGTACTGTTACCATTTTCACATTGTCCTTTAAAGTTCTACCATCAACACACTTGATTAGTCGGCTAAGCAATGTTCCAGCATAGAATTTTGCTTGTATGTTTGCTTTGTTAGGGTACAGTTATTGTTTTGCTCAAGCAATGATTGTCAATAGGATTGCAATGGGACACGTGACATAATGTGAACAGCAGTTGCAAAAAATCCGGACATGCTGGACTTTGTATTGTATGTTGCGTGACTTTACTCCATAGGCTTCAATGTAAGTCACACGCTACTCACCTGCAAATCACAGCTCTAAGATAGTCTCTGAGACATGTAACCGTGCCCTTAAAGCGGCTCACATTAGGATTTTGCTTGATATAAAACGGACATGTAGTTGATTTTATTTTACCGTGACAGGCATCTAAGGGTTACAAGTGTAGCATTCGCTATGCTTTCCCTCTAATAAGGGGATTTAAGTGACATTGTTGGGATTTTCTAAGTGACATATCCCTGTTTGCTCTCCCGGCTTTGTTGATTATTTTCCAAATCTGTTGAACCACGGCACACTATTGTCTGTGAAATGGATTCTGAAGGGAGTAATTGAGCATCTGATTTGGAGGGTGTGGCTGCTGGCAGGTGGCAGTATCTATAGGAATGCCAGAGCCGCACTTGCTGAATAGGCGACTAATGAGGCGCACAGGAGGAAAGCTCCATAACAGTGATTACATGATTGGCTTCTTAGGAAAAGTTCATTTACTTGTCATGTCGTCTTTGTAGAGCTGACAACTTTCTGGTGTGATTTAATGTAAGCAGCATAGCGGGGTGTGTGGTCATTAGCGAACAATAGTATACTGTAGTTGAACATAATAGTTCTGAAGTGTTCTGAAAAATATATTTTTATTCCTGTATTAGGCTGCATGTTTAGCAGTAAGGTTTGTCAACATATGAAAATGATTTACAATATTTTTTACCTTCATCTCATAAATAACACCTACATATTTTGCAGCTATATACGCATACTGTAATTCTCAGTGGGGCTCAGAATTTCCTATTCTCTTACAGTGTAGGGGGGGGTGGTCCTAAAAAATCTGCAGTACTGGAAGGAAAGAGACTAAATGGAAAGGTCAACACGCATGTGCACTGCTTAATCACATTCACATCTATGGGAGTCATGAAAACAGCTACGGTAAGTATTCTTGCATGTGCGGCCACCACTCCATTAATCCCCACCTGGATGCTGCAGTCATTGGCCGCCTTACCAAGTAAGACAAGGCTCAGAGGAACCCTGTCCTGGATATAAATGTGGGAACCACATCAGTCAGACATATATGTCTATAGACCTACTGAACAAGTAGAAAAGTTGCAGTCAGAATTTGTTGGTTGCTGGAACATTGTACAAGCAATACCAATATGACCTCTTAAAGGGGTTATCCAGTAATTTTTCCTGAGGATAGGGCATAAATGTCAGATTGGCGGGGGTTCCAGTCATCAGCTGTTTAGAGGCCAGCAGCCTCTTCCTATGCCTTGTGACGTCACTATACATCGGTTACATGGCCTAGTTGCAGTTCAGACCCATTGGAGTGAATTGGACTGAGCTGCAATACCAAGCACAGCTTGGTATTTTTTTAAAAATAACAACAAAAATATTATAAATTCCAGTCACACCTTTCCCAAGTGAATGCTGTAATGAAAGAAAATGTTTTACCACCTTGATACACCCATCCTCCCCAAAAAATTGAAAAAAGGCGATCAAAAAGTCATATGTATCCTAAAATGGTACCCATAAGATCTACCGATCATCCCACAAAAATAAGCCCTCACACAGTTCTGTAGATGGAAATATAAAGAGACTATGGGAGTCAGAATATGTTCACACAAAGAAAAATATTTATTTTAAAAGGAATAATAATCAAAACTACATAAATATGCAATTGCCGTAATTGTACTGACCCACGAAATAAGGTTGGCATGTCATTTATAGCACACAGTGGACGGCATAAGAACATTTTTTTCCCAGTTTTTCACTGCATGATATGATAAGTTAAATGGTGCCATTAAAAAGTGTGATGTGCCACCTGCCTGAACATCACTTCTGCTGGACAGTCAGTGGCAGTGACCTTGATCATGTTCCATTCCTGCCAATTCGCTGCTGAAACCATGGACTAACCAATCGTCAGGGACTGGAAGCTGTAGAGATGGGAGCTTGGTGCTGGACCGGGAGCTCTTGTGACATGTGAAGTACAGAGACTGGTGAGGGATGTGACTAATGAGCAGCAGCACGTGCACTCTGCTAAATTACTACAACCCCACAGAAGTCTTGTCCATCCTGTCTGCACTTTCACTTAATTCGTTCCTACACACACACAGCCAAAGATGTTATCAACTGTGTGTAGAGTTGTAATTCATGACAGCCAGAGCTCCCCCCTTTGAACTAACCCATCCAGTTGTAAGTTAGGATGGGTTTTGTGTGTGCTAATAGGGCAGTGGCCATTGTATTGCCCTATTGATTGTCTTTTAGTGAAAACAAGCCATTCTAAATAATAAATCTCTTTGGGAATGTGTTCATAATAAAGTAATATTTAGATTTTTTCAATAAACTTATATTTTTAATTCCTCGAGAACCCCTTTAAATTAAGCTGACTTTATATTACATGCTACACTGATATAAAAGCAAACAGTTACCCTACGTGGTAAAAAAAAGTATCAGCTAAAACAGAAATCAGATTTTGTTCTCCTATGATTGCAGAGTGACTTTGCCTCATTTTTAATAGTCTTATTAAAAAGAATACTGTTAAGATCTTTGTTTTGCCATGTGGCATCTTTGGCTCCATGCACGCTGATTTAATAGAATGCATTCGGGGGTCCTCATTCTTATTCACGGGCCGGAGAGATTTATTTATTTATTTAATGTGGTCTTCAGCATCAATCTTTAATTTGCATTTTCTCCCTACTCCACTCTGGTTTTACAGATATTCTTGCTACATCAATTTAGAGCAAGTGAGAAATAGCTGACATGTTTGCCACTTAATGGAATAATAGAGGCAACAAATCATTATATTTTTCTGGACTGCTTAGATCTATGTATTGTGTGAGTCTTTCCAGCTATGGTTCTCACTATTCAGGACGTGGTATTCCTAGGTTTGTGGAATATTGCACGTTATTCTGTCCAGGATAATTTTCAGGTTATGATTTATACATCTTTAACTCGTGTTGAGCCACTTATGTAGACTGCTACCTTAAAGGGGTATTTTCATCTTAGACAATGGGGTCATATCGCTAGGATATGCCCTCATTGTCTTATAGGTGCGGGTCCCACCGCTGGGACCCGCACCTATATCGAGATCAGAGGGGGGAGCGCTGTGCCTGGAGGACCCCAGGTTTCCCGGGCTCTGGCCACCACCAGGCGCAGCTCCCCCGCTGCTCCCATAGAAATGGATTGCAGCGCACTGTGCATGCGCGGTTACCGCTCCCATTAATTTCTATGTAGCCATTGTAACTTCTAACCAGGCTTAACATACAATTCTTCAGTCTCAAAGCCAACCAGAGGGGCTGGTAAACACCTCTGTGGTACTACATGTTCAGTACTGCCCCCTGTCTGTGCCACGGTGAGGTGCTCCTTTGGAAGCAGAGAAGGGAGGCTCCATTGTATTTCCCTGGTACATTGTGCATTGTAGAGGAAGTACTCTGAAGAAGCCCCTGTTCTGTTACAGCATTCAACATATATTCCTGACTGTTATATGTAGGGACTTACTTTGTCTTGGCTTTCTGCTTATTTTTCTTAAGTCTTTATTTTCTTTTTAATCTAATTTTCACTTAGTTTGGGATAATATTTGGGGCTTTGGAACCAATTACCAGTTTTCCATAAAGCTATGGAAGTTACAATGGTTTCAACTTAAATGGTCGTCCTGGAACCAATTTATACTGTAACTTGAGGGACACTGTATGTGAAAAATATTTTATTTGCTGAAAGTGATACTCCAAAAAAAGATAGAAAAGAACTAAATTCTGTGTTTCTCCAGCGTGAAGGAGCCCACTTCCAAAGTTATAGTTATCTGGTCTCTGCAGTTTCCAAGATTCATGGGCATATTTCGTATAGTTGTTTCATGACAGCTGCATGTTGAGTCTTATACATCGGTGGCTACCAGATGGCATTAGAGCAATGCCATTTTAAATACCTAGAACCAAGAAAAATAACCGCCAGCAACTGTATGCACTAATTTTCAAATGTATCAAATCATATAACCACTGTGAAAGAGCATTAGTGATATAATTAATAAAGGAATAATATAATGTAAAAAAAAATGCCTTTGGCATCCAGTCATATTGCTAAACCTACAAAAATTGCCAGTGCGCATTGTTATCATGACAGGTGCTTTATTAAACAATTAATCGAGACAATTTAAAGAGTTAAAAACAGTGTATATCCGTCCAGGATGGTGCTACAATTTTTGTAGGTTTAGCACTTAAATACCTGATGTCATATAAATTAAAGGTGTTTTCCGCTTGTCTTATATTCATGACCTATCCTCCGGACTTTATTTGGGAAGTGGCTGACGCATTTCTATTGATAAGAGGATTTCAGGCTACAGCCCTGAATAACAATATGAGTATCCTCTCCTGTTTCATGCACATTTTTACCATTTACCCTCTCTGCTACATACGATAAGAAATTAATTTTCTGTATTTGCAAAAGTTGCTTGCATTTTCTATTCTTCCATATTTGATGGTACAGAAGGCCTTGTTATTTTGCTCCCATCGGAATACTAATAGAAGTTTGACTGTCTAGCCCATGTGCTAGATGCTGTTAGTATGAAACTGCCTTTGACTTTCACACCTCTCTGGGGACGAGTAATTGTTGTGTTCAAACAGCCTGTAATTGTGATCCCGCTGGCTTTCTCAGTACGCTTCTGGCTATTAGAGTCATTAAACAACTCGGCACCTGTTAACAGCATTGTAAATATTCAACCCTGCTTGTATGCTGCTTGAGACCAATATCTGGAAGGCTGGCAGAGCCCAGCTTTATAAATTAGAGCTTCTGACAAGTCAATTATTGTAAAACTGGGTTTCATTGTGAATTAAATGAAATAACATGCTGATAGAATGGCAGGCTGTCTGTTTACAGCAAGGCAACCATGATGAGCGGATGATTCAATGCAGTTAGCATGACACAGCCATGTGCTAATTGTTGAGCTGTAATTACATTTGCAACTTTATGATCCCAAGTAAAAAAAAAAAATTTTGTTAATTCTAATTTTTTTTTTATTATTTAGTGTTGTGTAGGACTCATTTGTAAAAAGTGAATTTACAGTGACAGAACATTCTGTCATTCTGTACAATCATCGCGTCCTGATTGTAATATGTATATATATTTTATCATTAGCTACTACAATTTAGAAGATGTTGGACATGAATCAATGAATAAATTCCTTTCAAACCTTGTGGAGAAATCCCTCACTGAGCTGGAATGTTCATACTGCATACAGATTGCTGAGGTGAGGAACTCAACGTACTCATCAGTTCTGTCTACATGCATTGTTTTTATAGTTTCTTCTACAACTATTTTTCAGATATGTAGTTTATAATTGCATATTCAGCTCACTCTCCAAAATAAAAAAAAAAGTTAAAGAAGCACTCCAGAAGACATTTTATTCTCTGGCCTGTTAGAAAGTTACATGATGTAAATTGTACTGAAGTTAATCTTTTACCAGTGGCTGCAGGTGTAAGTTATCCACTTCATTCTGGTTTATTCTATGTCATGTGACTGACATTCTGACTCTCCAACTGACATGGGGTATTATGTGTGGACGGCAAGTCAGTTTCTCTGTTTATTCCTATTAGAGTGTCCACACATAGGATTCTGTTGGGTCAATTTAGGCAGTTTCATAAATCTGTGTCAGTTTGAGAGTCAGCATTTAATGACTTACATATCCAGCTCAAGTCAATCTCCAAAATAAGAAAAAAAATGTTAAGGCCTCCTACAAAATATGTTATTCTCTGGCATGTTAGAAAGCTACATGATGTAAATTAAGCATTTAAGAGTAACTGTTGTTTTGGTTTAAATGGTCTTCTTAGAAAGCTGTAACTGAGCATTGCTAAGTAGAGTCTGTCTTCAGTTCTACTGAGCACTGAAGATGTCTGTGTGTAAGAAGTCAGATGGGCAGGGTGATGGGCAAATGTACATAGACAGAGACTGGTGTAGTGACAATAAATGGACTGGAAGCCTCTATATCAGGAATTCTCAACCTGCGGCCCTCTAGCTGTTGCAAAACTACAACTCCCGGCATTCCCTAATAGTTGTATGCTGTCCAGGCATGCTGGGAATTGTAATTTTGCAACAGCTGGAGGACCATGGGTTGGGCAACCCTGCTCTATATGTTACACACAGTCGTCTTCAGCGCACAGTAGAACACTGAAGACAGACTCTTCTTAGCAGCTCTTTAGGAGCCTGGCTAAGACTCATTACTCCCTGTTTTTTAGCACAAAGAAACATCTTTCCCTATTGAAGTATATTACAAAAATGTTTAACATCCCTGCCCCTATGCTGTATTAAAAATAAGCTGAAGAAATGTCACTCTAAATCTTCCTACATTGGCATAATAACCCCACAAGTACAACTTTATTAAGGAAACTTGACAACAATATTATTTCACCAGATAGAATCACCCATAATGTTCTGTTGCAATCATGTTGAAATATGAAATCAGACTTTTTTTTATTATTTTAATCTTTTAATAGAATGAATACATTTGTGGGAAGATTTTAAAAAGTCCTTAAATGACTAAAAGTGTTTTCAAGTGTTGATGCGTGTATTTGGGGTGGAAAATGAGAACCACAGGACTAGAGCACAGAATGAGCGAAATGTGTCTGAAAAAATGCTGTCTCTAACTTTGCTCCATTACAGCAGATAAACTTATCAGTTATCATCATAGTATTTTGTAAAACCTAATGGACAGCAGTGTATTAGTATTCACGTGTGAAGCACACGTTTCGTGGTAGGTGATAGGGAGATAGAATTCTCTCTTTCAATCACACATTTTGACTTTGGGTGCTTTAATTGGAGGTTTAATACTCATAATGACTATTTGTCACCGTCCATGTGTTTCCTAATGTTGTTTGAATTCTTACTAAAGAGCAGGTTTTTTCCTTTCTAATAGTTACATTAATGTAGCCTTTTTTATAATGGTATGGGGGTGATGAGGTTCTAGTAGTTAAAGACTATGCTTTCTATTAGAACTTGACTTTTTCCTTTCAACTTTTCAAATATTATTGGTTAAAATTCTTATTTTCTTCCAAACCAAGTGCAGCGGGAAGCATATGTGGTAGTCCGTGCCTAATTAGTAGCATCTGAAGACCCACGCAGTACTGTACTGGTAGTTCCACAGAGAGATATAATGGGGAGCGTTAAATGTCTCAGAGGTACAAATTAAAGATAGGCAATTTGTGCTGCAGAATATGAAGCCAGCAAAGGTGTTAAACTGTCATATAGCACAAGGCAGCCAGCCATACACGAGAAAGCAAGTGAAAACTTTGAAATAATTTTCTCATTATGCAAAGCTCTTAAGACGCTATTAGAGAAATTGTAATATACAGTCCAGTTTTGACCATTAGAGAGTAATGTTGCGTAAGTATAAAGCCCACATTGTATGATCTCCTCCTCCTAGACAATTCTCTAACGGCAGCTTTGGTACTCCCCAGTCTTATCTTTGACCACTCAAGCTTCCCATGCATAATAGATCAAATTTGAACATGATGGGGAAACATTCTAATGTGTAGCGGCACAGATGGACAGTTCCCAGATGTCGGGGGGAGAAGGTTTGGACATGTTGGATTTCAGTATGCCCAGTTCAGTCTTCCATCAGGATATGAGTGCTGCCAGATGTGGCAGTATTAGCATTGAGGAAAATGTCCTCAATTTCCTTTCCTTGAGCATTGATTTCCCTCCCAGCCAATTAAAATTAAAAAATTTGGGACTGTCAGAAAATCTTCATGGTCCTGAATTTCAGATCCAAAACTAGTCTTTAAGAGCATTATATTTTCTAGTTTCCATTAATGCATGAATGGATTAGGACTGCATCGCGAATTTTTCGTTTTAGTGGAATTGGTCTCCAGGTTAAGTTCCTTATTCCTGACCAGAAATCTGAAGAAAGTATATGACCTACTTTGAGATATGCATAAATGTAATATTATAATGACATAATTAAAACTGTATGCAACACAAAATGGAACTGCAGGCATTTTACAAGGATACCACTCTGCCCCTTATTAAGTATGACTTAAAGGATAGAATCTGATCTACAGTAAGAGAATATTTTTGTCCTTTTGTTATACACTGTACATAAACAACAGATCATTAGTTGATAAGATATGCTAAAGATTTTAAATTAACTTAAGAATTAATAGCTCACATCTTAATGAAGTGCTTCACTGGACACATATGTATCAGTATGCACATAGAAAACCTTACATAACTAAAACTGAGCAAATTAACAAATACTGTATTTTTTTCTTTATAAGACCCAACGGATAATAAAATGAACCTAGGTTTTAGAGGAGGAAAATCAGAAAAACATATTTTTCATTACATCCACAATCTTCATCAGACCGCCATATCAGACCTCAGATCAGACCCCCATATCAGACCTCAGATCAGGCCAAAGATGACTGCAGTAAATTAACTTACCTCTCCGGACCGTGCCGCCACTCTGCACATCCAGCCACTCTTCCTCTCTTCTCTGGCCCATGATACCTATGACTTGATGTTGCACAGCATCATCACATATTTTGAGCATATTGCCTACCTGAAATTCATATTAGAGATGTGGAGGAGAAAATACAATGATGAGGACGATTGAAAATCTTGAGAGGAGCATGACTCACTAAGCAAGCAGTGGGATAGAGATAGTGGATGGAGATAAGAGCCACAAGGAGCAAGTAAGCAACTGGGTTAATGTAGCCAGGGGGAGTAGAATGGGTTTCTCCTGTTACTGTGCGCCTAAGCAAAACTACCTAGATGGGTGATGATGCAAGTGTGTCAGAAAGATAGCAAGAACTAAATGCATGTCTTAAGTCTTGGTGTAGGGCACAAGGGTTTGGGTTCCTTGAGAACTGGCTGAGCTTTTCATTGGCAAACAAACTGTATTTTGGGGATCTGGGTGGACTTAAAATGGCCCTGGAAAAAAGTCTAAAAGAGGGCCCATGTTGTAGGCCTGTCCAAATTGACAAATGACTGACAAAAGTAGGCAGGGACAACAGAAATAGGTGGGGCCAGTATTACCATAGTGTAGCACAAAATGCCACTCCAGCAGAACCTAATACTACTACAGTACAGCACAAAATACTGCCGCCCCCGCTGCAGTATTCAACTGTATCACTGTCCTAAGGAGGGCGATACAGCTGAATTCAGGAGGGCACCTGCAACCACCATCCAGGCACTTAAGTACCTGATGGCTCTAGCATTAATTACTACATCAGAGAGAATCAGATCATTAGGTATCTAGCTGGCAGCCGTGAGGAAGGCTCAGGCTTTCACCTGGGCATTGGCAGAATTGGAAATTTCCCTTTAGGGTCTAGGGCTAGTCTGCCCCTGCTAGGGATGGATTGCATCTAATGGAAGGGGGTCTGCTCTGCTAGCGGAAAGAATTCTACCAGGGATGGAGGAGGGTAAGGCAGAAAGTGAAGTAGTAGATAGGTCAGAATATTGGTGGGTGGAGAAATGTATGATGGGGGGGGGTGTTATTAGGTCAGTGGATAGGGAGATCCATAAAAAAATTATTTTCTACTTATTCAACCTTCCCTGATGGTTTAATGAAGTGGAGGATCCCTTCATCAGGCATTACACAACAGTTATAAAAACATGCATACATGTGATAACAGATTTCAAGGGTGAATAGTATAATTCATATAAATAAAAAACTATTTGTAAAAGTAAAAAATATGAAAATTAATAAGCATAAAAGCTGCCCAGTGTATACCCCATAAGTGCATAGAATATGAGGAAAAACTCTCAGGGGAGGATCACATTCCCCTTTTCATGTGATTGATGTATTTTTATATGAAGCCAAATAAAGATTAAATATTTTATTTTCAGCTTGGTGCTGGATATCTTCTCCCTTTTTACCAAGGTTTGCATTAACCCCTTTCCAGCTGGCTTATGTTACAAACAACTAAAGGAGAGGGCTGCTTTAACCACTCATATCTCTGGATTGGGAGCAGCTATAGACATGGGTTATGTCTTGATTGAAAGCTGACAGTCTGAGCCTTAAAACAAGATCAGAAAGATCATTGGGAGATACAGCTGTTAGGAATCAGGTTGGGAATGAAAGTAGGGAAACCTGCTTTCACTTTCATCTGCCATCTTTTCTGACCTGATTTCTTACAGCTATATCTCTGGATTTAGTGGAGATAATGGTTTTGTTTTAAAGTTTAGACTGTCAGCTTTCTAAAAAGACCAGAACCATGTCTATATCTGCTCCCAGTCTGCAGATGAGTGGTTAAATCAGCCTTCTCCCAGCTGCCTGAGCTTTGCAGACAGTAAGCACTCTCTGCTGAAAGCATCATGGTTGTCTGGGCAACCCTGGCTCATTTCATTTTTTTTGGACTCAATAAAATTAACGGGCCACATGCAATCCGCAAAAATTGTGGAGCAGACGCAGGCCAAAAATATGGTAGTATATATGAGGCCTAATGCTTACATAAATGTGTGCAAGTCTGGTTCTCACTCCCATTTTCTTAATTCCCATCGTTACTCATCCCTTGGTTGAACTTGATGGACTTATGTCTTTTCTCAAACGTACTGTGTAACTATGTAAGGCTAGTTTCACACTAGCCTTGAAATCTTCCAGCAGAGGAACAGCGTGCTGGATTTCATTGTTTCAAGCATAGCCAGATATTGCCTTTCACCGCCATAGACCATTAACTATAATGGAGCCCGGCCTGTTCCGACATTAGTGCTGGAATTTATGCTGGACAAAAAACACTGCAAGCACCAGTTTTTGTCCGGTTGAATCCTGGCACTAATGCCAGAAACAGTCTGGGGCCTGGTGTTAACCAGTGGTCGATATCCATACCATTATTATAAATGTCCTTTACTTTATCTTTCATTTGCCTTGTAAACCCAGTAACCCAGCCTTGTAAACAGTAGAATAAGCAAAAAATTAGTCACATCAATTCTGTTGCTAAACTATACATTGCCACAGCCAGAGAAGGACCTATGTGTCCTTATTCACCTGCAACTGTGGGGCGCCTCAAATTTGAACTACAGTATATACTGGCGTGGTCGATATCCATACCATTATTATAAATGTCCTTTACTTTATCTTTCATTTGCCTTGTAAACCCAGTAACCCAGCCTTGTAAACAGTAGAATAAGCAAAAAATTAGTCACATCAATTCTGTTGCTAAACTATACATTGCCACAGCCAGAGAAGGACCTATGTGTCCTTATTCACCTGCAACTGTGGGGCGCCTCAAATTTGAACTACAGTATATACTGGCGTATAAGACTACTTTTTAACCCCTTAAAATAATGGCTACAGTGGGGGGTCGTCTTATACGCCGGATATACGGGGGCCGCACTGTGTGAGGTGTTTTTTTTTTCCCCGTCAGCGCGTAGAGAGCCCTGCTCTTAGCATACTGAAGTAGCATACTATTCTCTATATTCTCAGGAGGATTTTGAAGGCTTTTAAAGGGAAACTGTCATGCCAGCAAGACCTGTTACAATATCGCAGCTTACAGTTATGATCACCAGGCACTTGCTCTCTTGTTTGTTTTGCAAAGTTTTAGCTTTACCGTACATGTTTGAAACAACCTTATGTTTATAAGTGACAGTTTTGCTGCTATATACAGTACCTGCATGTCATATGCATTTGAATTAAAATTAACATGTTAAAATCAAAGCAGACTTTTTTTCATTTGGGAGAGGGGTAGTCTTATACAGTGAGTATATACCAAATTCTATATTTTTAGGGCAGAAGTTGGGGGTCGTCTTATACGCCCAGTCGTCTTATACGCCGGCATATACGGTATTTGTTGTATATTTGCCCAATTGGTCAATTTTGTCTTTTAAATCTCTAAACTTTAAGGTACAGGGTTTTCAAAGTGAATTATTGATAAAATTGATAAAAATAAAAGTCTTTTTTTTTTTCTAAAAGGACAATCGTACGATTGAGCCTCAAACCTATGGACGGATTGCTTCATATTATTATTTGAAAAACCAAACGGTTCGGATGTTCCGGGACAGACTAAAGCCAGAATGTTCTGTTGAAGACTTGCTTTCAGTTTTGACAGTAAGTAAAAAAAAAAGTTGTTTCACATTTAATGTTAGTGCTTCTGTCGCACGATTCATTTTATGTGACCATATCTGTATTTTTTTTAATAACACTTGTTTTATACGAGTGGTAAATATCTCATGGCAGTATCGTGCAGTTGTTGATCCTTAAGGGAGTCTCACCTGTTTTTCACCAATATAACTTAGAGCACTGCCCAATAGAAGATTGCATACACATCCCAGACATACCTGTGTGCACTTTGTGTCTGTATTCCATGTCCAGGAAAAGCACTTTTATTCTGCTGGAAAACAGCTCCCAAGTGTCCAGCTCTGCTCCTGCAAGTGCCCAAAGCAAACCAGACTGAAGAGGGGAGGGCTGCTTTAGCTGCTCATATCTTGGGATTGGTAGCCACAAATATGAACCTGACCTTGTTTGAAAGCTGGCATTCCAACCTTTCAAACAATACCAGAATCATAACATTATATCCACTATATCAGAAGATATAGCTGTTAGAAATTGAGTCAGGAGTGAAAGCTGTTTTTACTTTCACTTTCAGCTGGGCCCTTGGGAGCTGTTTTCCAGCAGAATAAAAAGTGCTTTTCCTGGACATGAACTAAAGACACATAGTACACACAGGTATGTCTGGAACATGGGAGCCAGATCTGTGTCGGATTGACTATTCACCTTGTTGGCTTCATTTTAAAAAGGGTTTGACAATTGCTGTAAACCTGAAATAAATAAATAAAAATTTAGTTATTTGTGTAAAAACTAGCCCTTGAACAGTTTTACTTGACTTTTTTTTTTTTTTTTTTACTCTTGAGGATTTATTTTTTAGATATTTTTACTCTGTCTGCATTTGGTGAAAGGAAGCACTTAGGATAGGTTTTCAGCCAGATATAAACAAGCATGATCCTATTCACCTGAAACAAAAATGTATTAAAAGCATATAGTAGAGATGAGCAAATTGATCCTAACAAAGGAATTCTTCTCATCAGCAGCACTTTTTCACATGTGGGGAGAGAGGGTGGGGGGTAGTTGTCTCCGCAGGTGAAGAGATGCCCACCTGCAGAAGAAGAGCCTGTGTCCATTGGAGTAGTGACGCAGGCAGAAAATTGTGTGCTGTGCTGAAAGTCTATCCCTGGTAATCTTGAGGTAGGAGAACGATTTTTCACCTATAAGGACAGTCCCCCAACAGTGAAGAAGCCCTGCAGATAAGACAAATCAATTTGCTCATCTCTAGTATATGTGTTATTCTATATATGTGTCATTTTGCATATTTTATATAGAGCTGGTAAACCCCTCTTTGTGGGTATCCATACAAATGTAAGCTTCTATCTATCTAAAGTATCTATATCTACAATATATATTTATCTAAGAAATACCACAGCATCGTAGGCTTCAAGTGTAGCTCCAAGTCATGTTATTCAGTTAGTAATGTCCACCACAATTTTATGTGGTACGAAAGACTGTCTGAATAAAATGACCATGTGCTCATCTGGTGGTTATGGACTCAGTAGGCAAGAACTTTTGGTTTTGATCTATATATATATATATATATATATATATATATATATATATATTATATAAACCTGGGCGTGTGTGTGTGTATATGTATGTCCGCTAAAGCAGTGGCCCCCAACCTTTTTTGCACCAAGGCCCGGTTTCTCGCTAGACAATTTCCCCAGGGCCCGGGGGAGGGGGGGCCTTAGGGGTGGGGGGTGGGGGCGCTGCGGTTGTTGGGGGCGGAGCATAGTGCCCCCACACAGTAGTTATTCCCCATTAGTGCCCCCACACAGTAGTTATACCAGTATAGTGCCCCCACACAGTAGTTATTCCCCATTAGTGCCCCCACACAGTAGTTATACCAGTATAGTGCCCCCACACAGTAGTTATACCAGTATAGTGCCCCCACACAGTAGTTATAGTAGCATAGTGCCACCACACAGTAGTTATAGTAGCATAGTGCCACCACACAGTAGTTATAGTAGCATAGTGCCCCCCACAGTAGTTATAGTAGCATAGTGCCCCCCACACAGTAGTTATAGTAGCATAGTGCCCCCACACAGTAGTTATACTAGCATAGTGCCCCCCACACAGTAGTTATAGTAGCATAGTGCCCCCCACACAGTAGTTATACTAGCATAGTGCCCCCCACACAGTAGTTATAGTAGCATAGTGCCCCCCACACAGTAGTTATAGTAGCATAGTGCTCCCACACAGTAGTTATAGTAGCATAGTGCCCCCACACAGTAGTTTTAGTAGCATAGTGCCCCCACACAGTAGTTATAGTAGCATAGTGCCCCCCACACTGTAGTTATACTAGCATAGTGCCCCCCACACCGTAGTTATAGTAGCATGGTGCCCCCCACACAGTAGTTATAGTAGCATGGTGCCCCCCACACAGTAGTTATACTAGCATAGTGCCCCCCACACAGTAGTTATAGTAGCATAGTGCCCCCACACAGTAGTTATAGTAGCATAGTGCCCCCACACAGTAGTTATAGTAGCATAGTGCCCCCACACAGTAGTTATAGTAGCATAGTGCCCCCCACACAGTAGTTATAGTAGCATAGTGCCCCCCACACAGTCCCCTGCCACCGCCACGGCCCGGCAGACATCGATTCAGGGCCCGGTCCTGGGCCACGGCCCGGTGGTTGGGGACTGCTGCGCTAAAGGAATCCGCACTGTCACAGCAACAATCACGAAATTTGGCACACAGATACATCAGGTGTCCGGGAAGGTTTTAGAACAGGTCTCAGCTCTCCAGGACATACCGTTCCTGAGATATTCCCAAAAAATGCATTAGCCAATAGAAGCCTGGTCACATGACCCTTATCAGCCAATAGAAGCTCACAGGCAGTTAGTCTCCACACACACCAGGTTTCCATAACAACCTAGCCAGTTCACTGCTGTAGGTCTGCTTTAAAGGGGCAGAGCGCTGTGGATGACACTGTTAAAGGGGTATTCCGGTTACCATAAATATAACTTATGTTTTAGACTAACTCATCATCAATCATTACCTCATACAATGTAAATTTCACATATTTACCGTTCAGTAGTAATAAAAGATGTTTTCTTCCACTGCTACCCACTTTCCTCCTAAATTACTATAGCATTGACCTGTAATTCAGGCCACCCTCAAAAGAAGGACTTAAAAGCCCCACCCCCAGGTCCCACTAAGTCATGCCCCTGACTCAGTCAGGCCACGCACCTTCCACGCCACATTTAACCGGGATTGAAAAAATGAAGGTAAAAATCAACTTATGTCAGCTGCAGGGGAGGGAGGGTGACTTTCTCCCTGCAACTCATGCTCAGACTGCACAGTGCTGCTGTCTGAGAGTGAGCTGTTCTAAAGGACATCCCTGTGTCCATCCAGGCCCTGAACATGACAGAGAACAGGGATTCTGAAAGCCAAACTATCCAGCCTCTCCCCAATGTGAAGCCGTGCCACCAGTCCCCATGAAGCCACACCCCTTAACACAAGGCCACGCCCCCTGGCTCCATGAAAACACGGAGAAGAAGCTGTCTGAGCGTGAGCTATTGAAAGGGTGGACATCCCTGTGTCTGTCCAGGCCATGCGCCGGACGGAGGACAGGGAGTCTGAAAGCCAGACTTTCCAGCCTAAAACCGGACCTCTGGCCACCCTAGGGGCAGGCTGATGTTAGGGTGACCAGATGTCCGGCTTTAGGCTGGACAGTCCGGTTTTCTGGCTCCCTGTCCTCCGTCCGGTGCAGTGCCTGGACGGACGTAGGGATGTCCACCCTTTCAGTAGCTCACGCTCAGACAGCTTCTCCTTCGTGTCTTCACAGAGCCAGGGAGCGTGGCCTCATGTTTAGTGGTGTGGCTTCATGGGGACCGGGGGCGCTGCTTCACGTTTGGGGGAATGGCTGGTGAGGTCCGGCTTTCTGGGCTGCTGTGGAGGTCACAGTTAAAGGGGAGGGCACTGTGGATGTTTCTGTTAAGGGGTGGGCTGCTGTGGAGGTCACTGTTAAAGGGGTGGGCACTGTAGACGTCACTCTCGATATATTTCAACGACACACACAAACATTAAATGAAATAGATTAAATATACCCGGGCAAAGCCGGGTCCTTCAGCTAGTGTGTGTGTGTATATATATATATATATATCATATTTTTCGCTTTATAAGACGCACTCTGGCCTGATGCTGCACGCAGTCAGGTGACAGTGCAGCGCCGGCAGGAGAAGACAGAGGAGAGCTGGACCTGGAGTGGAGCCGCGGCGCAGGAAAGGTGAGAGAGTTTTTTATTTTATCCTTATGGGGCTGATGGGCTGATCTGAGGTCTGATGGCGGCAGAGTGGGCTAATATGGTGGGCACAGTGGGCTGATCTGAGGTCTGATGGGGGCACAGTGGGCTGATATGGGGGCACAGGGGGCTGATGGGCTGATCTGAGGTCTGATGGGGGCAGAGTGGGCTAATATGGGGCCAGAGTGGGCTGATCTGGGGGCTGATGGGCTGATCTGAGGTCTGATGGGGGCAGAGTGGGCTGATATGGGGGCTGATGGGCTGATCTGAGGTCTGATGGGGGCAGAGTGGGCTGATATGGGGGCTGATGGGCTGATCTGAGGTCTGATGGGGGCAGAGTGGGCTCATATGGGGGCTGATGGACTGATCTGAGGTCTGATGGGGGCAGAGTGGGCTCATATGGGGGCACAGTGGGCTGATCTGAGGTCTGATGGGGCAGAGTGGGCTGATATGGGGGCACAGTGGGCTGATCTGAGGTCTGATGGGGCAGAGTGGGCTGATATGGGGGCACAGTGGGCTGATATGGAGACTGATGGGCTGATCTAAGGTCTGATGGGGGTCTGATATGAGATGTGATGAAAAATATTTTTTTCTTATTTTCCTACTCTAAAATCTGGGGTATGTCTTATCGGGTGCGTCTTATATAAATGAAAAAAAAAATAAAAATATATATATATATTCTATTGTCTATTCTATCGTGTTCTTATATGTATACAGTATTATTTAATACAACATGTAATATGACCGCTGTAACATTTGGTGTGCAGTTTTTTGCCAGATACAGCTAGGTGTAATCTAACCATGCCTCTTAAAATATCACAGATATAAATCTAGAGATAATTGGTAATTAAGTTACTTTTCTAGGAGTCCCTATTAAAGGTGTAAATTGAAGGATTTTGAAGGCCTGCTATTCATATAAAGAAAACAACAGCATTTTGGAACTACTTGTATTTTGCACATTAATAAACTTACTAATTAAGCCAATTGCTACAAACCTCCATTGTGATCCAATAACATTACATCTGTCTGATGCTAATGCTTTCTCTTCACTTATGGAAGCTTTTAACAGTTTTGCCAACAGGGAATAACACGGCATAGGGTAAATGTGTTAATTACGTATAAATGAAATCCTCAAGGGAAAACTTGCTGGTAAAGTAACACGCCAATACCCAAAGGATTAAAACACATACTAGTATTTTGTATAATCCTGAATTTACAATAGATAGATAGATAGATAGATAGATAGATAGATATGAGATAGATAGATAGATATGAGATAGATAGATAGATAGATAGATAGATAGATAGATAGATAGATAGATATGAGATAGATAGATAGAGATAGATAGATATAGATAGATAGATAATGATAGATAGATAGATAGATAGATATGAGATAGATAGATAGATAGATAGATATGAGATAGATAGATAGATATGATAGATAGATAGATAGATAGATAGATAGATAGATAGATAGATAGATATGAGATAGATAGATAGATATGAGATAGATAGATATGAGATAGATAGATAGATAGATAGATAGATAGATAGATAGATAGATAGATAGATAGATAGATATGAGATAGATAGATAGATAGATATGAGATAGATAGATATGAGATAGATAGATATGAGATAGATAGATAGATAGATTAGATAGATAGATAGATAGATAGATAGATAGATAGATATGAGATAGATAGATAGATAGATAGATATGAGATAGATAGATAGATATGAGATAGAGTAGATAGATAGATATGAGATAGATAGATAGATAGATAGAGATGAGATAGATAGAGATAGATAGATAGATAGATATGAGATAGATAGATAGATATGAGATGGATAGATAGATATGAGATGGATAGATAGATATGAGATGGATAGATAGATATGAGATGGATAGATAGATAGATAGATAGATAGATAGATAGATAGATAGATAGATAGATAGATAGATAGATATGAGATAGATAGATACTTTATATGTGTGAATGTAATTATGCGATATGTAATATGGTGACCGGGCAGGCAAAGAAAGTGTTACAATTTTGTGCAGACATTTCTGGAAAGCCCTTGCTGTGTGAGGGTGAGCATTATCCTGCTAAAAAATGCCAGTTGGAAGCCCTGCCATGCAGGGGCGGATTGGCCGTAGACCTTACAGGGAAATTTCCTGGAGGGCTGATGCCCAGGGGGCCACCCAAGCCCTCCTTATAGCTGCAGGCCAGGTACATAGTGATTTGATGCGGCCACAGGTGCCCTCCTGAACTCAACTGTATTACCGTCCTCCGACGGTGATACAGTTGGTTAATGTGGCGAGGGCGGCAGTATATTGTGCTGTACTGTGGTATTTGGTTCTACTGGTGCGGTATTTTGTGCTTCACTGTGGTATTGCAGGCCCTGGCTACTTGTGTTGCCCCATCTTTTGTCAATTTGGACCTGCCTACAACTAGGGGGCCACTTTTAGGTTTTTTCCAAGGCCACTTTAAGTTCCCAATCTGCCCCTGCTGCCATGAGAGGAAACACATGAGGCCACAGGATGTCCTGCACATAATGCTGAGCTGTTGATGTCCCTCCAATGAAGGGGAGTACTGTCGTATGTGATGGCTCCCCAGACCATCACACAAGCCGTTGGTGTAGTGTGTTGCTCCACAGCAAAGGCAGGATTGAAGCACTGACCATGAAAATGCAAAGTAAAGGTCTCCAACTAACCTACAACAGTTAATAATACAAGTTATAGGGTTATATAAAAATATTTGTATGATTTACATAGTTAATACAATTCAGTTTGTTACATGCTACACAAAATTACCAGAATATATCATTTTTTGATTCTGTAATATTGATAATTTTCCTCTTGTTTGGGGCTTAGTCTTAAATCCACTGACTCGACAGCTGCACTAGACCAAAATCCCATCAGCTAACTAAGCATGACTGATTGTAGAAAGCCATGTATGTAGATGTTTGTGTGTGATAACAAGTGTTGTCTAACACCGCCTCCTCCCCCTGTGCTGTGAAAAATCATATACGTTACCACAACTGGTTTATTTCTTAGGCTTCGTGTACACAACCTATGTGTAAACTGCAGATTCTGCAAAATGGACAAGAATAGGACATGATCTTTTTTCCGGGCCAGTGGCATGGACATTTGGATGCGGTCAGCACATGATGTACTGGCTGCATTTTTTTAAAATGAATAGTTCTGCATCCAGAAAGCCAAAACTCCAAAAGCCATAATAATAACACCTTGCAAGACTATGGGAAAATACATCTTTATTGGTATATTTAAAGAAAAAAAATAAATATCATGTAGCAGACATCTACACATATAGACGTAAGACATCTACTGAAAATGTGCAAGCCTAAATAATATACAAGATGTTGTGATGAAAATATACCAGAGAACAGCTAAACAAAGCAATGAAATAACACCCTCCTCCCCAACGCTGTTTCATCAGAGGCTTCTTCTGGGGGGTTGTTATTAATGTTTTCAGTTTTATTATTATTATTATTATTAAGAGTTTATATTATGCACTTTCTTTGATAAGTTTTAACAGGGAGCCTACTGTATTTGGTATTTTCAATTAGCAGAATGCAAAGTGAATGAATAGGAGAAATGTAAATCAAATCAATATCTGGTGCCTTCAAACCAGCATCAGTTCTTCTAGTTAAACTGACACTCAGCGGTGAGGTTGTGCCATACATTTCTGAGAACTAAGCACAGATCTTCTGTGGATGTAGGCTACTCTCTTCTTCATTCACTTTGCATTTTGTTAATTGATAACTTATATTAGTGAAAGCATTAGCAGTTTTGCAGATGGAGGAGTAGGATCCCAAGCCATACTGCCCCCTCTTCAATTGCAACTGAGGTCACATGTAGACTTCCATCAGCTTCTCTGTTTCTACCATTTACCTCCTGCAACTGTGCATTGGACTGATATAGTAAAGTATCTGAAATCCAGTGAAGTCTTTATGTGGAGTTAGGGCTGGGGATTAATTGAGTTCATTTGACTCGCCCTTTTTGATTCTGGCGATGTCTGTATTTTTTTTTCTGAATCACCATATTGATTTTTTTTAAAATGACACCTGCACTGGGTGGAAGTTTTTGGGAGGAATTAATCTTCCATGCGAAGAAGCAGAGGGGAGCAGCAGCCTCTTCGATCACAGAAGAAGAGCGTTTCACAAGAGAATGTATGGCGTGGGCTGCTCCAGTGAGCCTGCTCCATACACGGTGGATGCCAGCTGTATAATACAGCAGGTACTGGCCGCGATGACGGGGAACGGCGATCATGCCAAACCCACCATTTAACCCCTCAGATGCCACATTCAACACCGATCGTGTAGTGAACGCCGTAACAGGAAAAAAACACGGTTCGCCTTTTTTTAGTCCCCTTTTTCCCCAAAAAACAAATTGAATAACCGTGATCAAAAAGTTGTACATACCACAAAAATGGTACCAATAAAAACTACAGTTCATCCCTGAAAAGACAAGCCACCATACAGCTCTATGGATTGAAAAATAAAAAAGTTATAGCTGTCAGAAAATGGAATTGCAAAGAAAATTTAGATTTTTTTTTTCAATGGATTTTATTTTTTTTTTTTAAGTATTAAAACAAAAACAAAAAAAACTATACAAGTTTGGTATTGTCATTGTTAGTGCACAGTGAATGCCGTGATGTCAGATCCCAAAAAAACTTGGTGCAGTTGTTTTACAACTTTTACAATTTAACACCACAAAGAACTTTTAATATTTATTAGAAAATAGTTTACTGAATTGTATATTGTTTTTTTTTTCAGTTTAATTAACAAAAATAAGAAAATCGAGATTTAAATTGAAAATCGTCTATAGGGTTGAAAAGAAAATCAAGATTTTATTTGTTGGCAAAATCGCCCAGCCCTATCTGGAGTTTTATTCTTCATATTGTTGTTGGTGGCGCCTGACCCACTGACTGATTCTGTGAATGAAGGGACCAGTGCACTGATTTAGCACCACCTCCTGTTCACTTTTTTGCAGCGTATCCAGCCACGTGAAGTGCGTGAAACCTAGCATGGTGAATTGAAATGAAGTGAATTCCCATCACAGCCAGGGGAGACTGAAGGTGTCAAATGAGGGATTCCTGAGATCCTAATAAAATGCCTTTATTTTTTGAAATATGGTGTCTGGTATGCAGGTGTTATGTCATAGAGCTGGAGGAGCTGAACAGATACTTAGCCCCTTCTGCTCTAGAACATGCTGCTGCAGCTCAGGCACAGTGTTTAATGTGACAGGTTCACTTTAAGTTCTTCGTAGTGTAAGGGATCGCTCTCTCAGAGAGTCGCAATCACAAATCTTCCGACACACAAGGGGTTTTAACGTTCAAATGGTGCTTTATTTTCGCTCTTTGGCACCAACTCATATGAAAACATTCAGATAAACACCTGCCCGTCTGGGTAAACTAATACACGTGTTGTATCTCACCTATAGAGCGCCGTTCACACTCTGTATTAGATCCGGCTTCCTCAGCCGTACGGTCCAGCAGCCTCCTGGCTTTGACCTCACCAGCACCTTTGGGAGGAGATGGTCCAGTAGTCCTCCTGACGCTGACTCTGTGACCCTCTAGCCATAGGCGTCGCTGGGCCCCCCAAACTTCAGGCTTTACAAAGCCTTGTGGCCCCTCAGCCCTCCTGGCTGAGACTACACAGAGCCTCCAACCTCTCAGGCTTCCTCAGCCTTGTGGCCCCCAGCGCTCCCTGGCTGGGACCACACGGGCCCTCTCTATGTCTATTCCCTGGGGCCCTCTCTCTCCCACTCTCATACACAGAGGGACGTTTTATTCCTCTGTGATTACACTAGCAGGCTTCACCTGCAATCTCCTCAGCTAGCCTCAATACCTGAAGTGGAAGGGTGTGGACTGGCAGATCCCACTTCCAAAACCTATCCAACAGTCCAAATGAAATCCAGCCCAGAACAACAACTAGACAAAACTGTCTCAGCAAACTACACTTTACTGAAACCACTGCAGCTTTCTGAATTGCAGTTATCTCACCCAGCTGAGATGTCTGGGTGGGATATACACGCCTTCCAGCACTTATACTGTACACCACATTAGAAATGGCTGCAAACAAACACATTTTTATCATTTAGCTCTATTACAGTAGGATAATGGGATAGAATAGGATTTCTGGTGGTGCCCTCTTCAGTACTTCCAAGCAATACATGTGGTGAGACCTCATAGGTTGCCCTCCATTTAGAACATTCCCTTTTATTTGGAAATGTTATTTTCGGATTATTTCGCGATTACAGATTTGTTCTAGTGTGACACAATAATATATATATATATATATATATATATATATATATATATATATATATATCTTATCATGTTCCGTGATCTTTTGTTTTGGCTATAAAGCTATTTAATAGTATTTTATGACGTCACTGATTTGATCATTTTACCAGATACAGCCATGTAAGCCTGTGTTTTTGTACCCTGTCATGAAGAGCAGATGGATGCTTGACTGACTGCTAATCCACAGCTGGATTGGTTTCAGCAGCCCCTACATTTGTAGGTTAGAGTGGCTTTTCTGTCGGACTGAGAGGGCAGCTAGAGAGGGATATCATTATTCATTAGGGTCCCAGTGGGAGCGCTGCCAGCAGAGATTAATTTTTTCTGTTATGCTTGTAAAACAAGCTCAGGTGGAGTCTGTAATCCTCAGGGCACGAGTGGCAGATCAAGGAAGATGCTACAAAGCTAGTTAATTTTCTGATTCCAGAGGAAACAGAAGCTCAGTTAGATGTATAAAAACCTGATTGCAAATCTAAGTAGCTAAAATCCAAATGGGATCTTGGAAAACATCTGGCACCAAAATCATGCGGCAAAGTCATTGAAAGTTTAGACTCCAGCCAAGCAATTTGCAAACAAAGTTGATTTACTCCCCTGACATACAACACACCAAAAAAATAATAACTAATTATAATATACTACTGTGTAAGATATATATATATATATATATATATATATATATATATATATATATATAATGTTTGTGTGTGTACAGTCCTTGACAAAAAAAATAACAATTAGACTCTGGGTTGTTGAAGAAAGATTATTGACTGCTAGACATGCCTCTACAGTGCACTGGAAGACATTGTGACCAGTTGACAAACTTTGAGAGGGGGCACATCTTTGGACTGAGTGAAGCAGGATACTCATTTCGACGAATTGCCCTCCAACTAGGCTGTTCTGACCTAGCTGAAATTGGGAGCAGTGGTTATGTGAGAGCATGCGCACATGGCAAACAGGCTCTTGCTGGTCCATACAGACCAGCAGTAGAGAGGACTGTTTGATCCACCAACAAGCATGAGCAGCTCCCACAGTTTTATTGTCCACAAACCAGACACAGAGGACACTTGGTGAGAGCTTCAGTTTTGCCTTTGTTGTGCAGTTACAGACTGCTCCAACTGCTGATGTGATGATTAGAGATGAGCGAGTAGTGAAATATTCGAAAGTTCGAAATTCGATTCGAATAGACCGCGATATTCGGCTATTCGACCGAATATCGAATCCCATTAAAGTCTATGGGAAAAAAAATGCTCGCCACTTGGAAATCTCAATTCGACCACTTGGAGGTCACCAAGTCCACCCTGAAACCTCAGAAAAGGATGCCAACACTGCTGGAATGCAACTGGGACAGCAGGGGAAGCATGTCTGGGTGCATATAACGCGCCCAAGTCGCACTATTACGCCACTATCACAGCCTCTCAACAATACACTCCAAAGACAATGTAACCTCTCTGTAAAGTGAGACCATACAAGGAAACCTTCTTTCCTCTACATTGCCATGGACCCCAAGCCAAACTAGACAAAAAAGAAGATAAAATTCTGCACCCCTTAAAATCACGTTGCCTATGACAACCACAGATGGCATAGGCAAGGGGGAAAGCAATCAAGCCATCACTATTTTTCCCTCTGTGCCATCCCTGCCTTGCCCAGGCACATGTCCCAAAACATCATCCACGCCCGAGTAACACGGTTACTGCAAAAGGCCATTTGACCACCAACACTTTGGTTTGAGGCCGGGGATGCTACATCTCCCTGACGGCACACTGGGTGAATGTTGTGGAGGCAGGGACGGGCAAACCTGCTACCCCCACCCAAGTTTTGGGCCTTGGTTCTGTCTGGATTTCCGCAACCCTTACAGACAGCTCGGCAAACCCCTCCTTCTCCTTCTAGATTTGTTAAATCTGTCCACCACCCAGTCAAGTCCACAAAGTCCAGTCTCGTCGATAGCCTGCAGAAACTGCAGGGACCTCACTCTGACCCTCCTTCCTCCCACCCTGCCCAATGTTATCAACCCAGTGTTCCCACCCATGCAAGAATCGCAGGAGCTATCTGAGGATTTTGTTTGTTCTGATGCCCAAACACTGGAGCAAGCTCCATCTCTAGCTGATGGTGGTGTGGAACGGGCACTAAAGTGTAAAATGATTAGGGACGATGATGAGACACAGTTGCCAGCAAGGGAGGCTGTTGGAGCAAAGTGAGGCAGTGTAAGAGGAGGTGGTTGAGTATGACGAAGTCAGTGACCCGACCTGGCCCAGTGTCATGTCTAGCAGGTAAAGCAGTGGGGATGTTGAGGGATGCGTAGGACCGCAAAAGGCAGGAAGAGGCCGTGGGCTGGCCAGAGGCTCATGGAGAAGGCAGGCTAGAGCCCGCAGGGCCGCATCTCTTCCCTATAACAGGCCCCCACACAAAGCTCTCCCATCGAGGGCTCTTAGGTCCTTGTTGTGAAAATATTTTAATGAAGTGCGCAAAGTTAGCTTGAGGTGAGCCCTCGAAAAAATTATATGGAGGCCCAAGAGGTGAGCCCTCGAAAAAATTATGTGGAGGCCCAAGAGGTGAGCCCTCGAAAAAATTAAGTGGAGGCCAAAGAGGTGAGACCTCTTAAAAATTGTATTAAGGCCCAAGAGGTGAGCCATAATAAAAATTGTTTGTAGGCCCAAGAGGTGAGACCTCTTAAAAATTGTTTGTAGGCCCAAGAGGTGAGCCATGAGAAAAATTGTTTGTAGGCCCAAGAGGTGAGACCTCTTAAAAATTATGTGGAGGCCAAAGAGGTGAGACCTCTTAAAAATTGTTTGTAGGCCCAAGAGGTGAGCCATGAGAAAAATTGTTTGTAGGCCAAGAGGTGAGACCTCTTAAAAAATTATGTGGAGGCCAAAGAGGTGAGACCTCTTAAAAATTGTTTGTAGGCCCAAGAGGTGAGACCTCTTAACAATTGTATTAAGGCCCAAGAGGGTGAGCCATAATAAAAATTGTTTGTAGGCCCAAGAGGTGAGACCTCTTAAAAATTGTTTGTAGGCCCAAGAGGTGAGACCTCCTAAAAATTGTTTGTAGGCTCAAGAGGTGAGACCTCTTAAAAATTGTAATTAAGGCCCAAGAGGTGAGCCATAATAAAATTGTTTGTAGGCCCAAGAGGTGAGACCTCTTAAAAATTATGTGGAGGCCCAAGAGGTGAGACGCTGCTTAAAAATTGTTTGTAGGCCCAAGAGGTGAGCCATGAGAAAAATTGTTTGTAGGCCCAAGAGGTGAGACCTCTTAAAAATTATGTGGAGGCCAAGAGGTGAGACCTCTTAAAAATTGTTTGTAGGCCCAAGAGGTGAGCCATGAGAAAAAATTGTTTGTAGGCCCAAGAGGTGAGACCTCTTAAAAATTATGTGGAGGCCCAAGAGGTGAGACCTCTTAAAAATTGTTTGTAGGCCCAAGAAGGTGGAGCCATGAGAAAAATAGTTTGTAGGCCAAGAGGTGAGACCTCTTAAAAATTATGTGGAGGCTAAAGAGGTGAGACCTCTTAAAAATTGTTTGTAGGCCCAAGAGGTGAGACCTCTTAAAAATTGTTTGTAGGCCCAAGAGGTGAGCCATAAATATATATATTTTTTTTATTTTACGGAGCAATTCTAAGGCGGTTAAGGAGGAGGAGGTGGAGGAGGAAATGGCACTTCATACAGATGGCACTTCACTTTTGGCTGCTTTCCACTGTTGGAGAAGCAAAGTCCGGGTCAATCCACTTGCTGTTCATTTTGATTAGCGTCAGCCTGTCGGCACTGTCGGTTGACAGGCGGCTGCGCTTATCGGTTATAATGCCCCCGGCTGCGCTGAACACCCTTTCTGATAGCACGCTGGCGGCAGGGCAGGCAAGCACCTCCAAGGCGTACAGGGACAGTTCCAGCCACGTGTCCAACTTGGAGACCCAGTAAGTGTAGGACGCCGAGGGATCGGGGAGGACAGGGGTACGGTCTGCCAGGTACTCCCGCAACATCCGCCGATACTTGTCCCTCCTGCTGATAGCGGGCCCCGCAGTGATGGAAGTTGCACGAGGGGGTGCCATGAACGTGTCCCACACCTTGGAGAGTGTTCCCCTGGTGGCTGTGGGCCTGATCGATGTTGTGGGACTCTGGGAGACCTCTCCTCTCTGCCGCCAGCGATGGTGGGTGGGAAAATCTCCATCATGTTCTGCACGAGTTCCCTCTGGTATTCCAGCAATCGATTCGTCCTCTCCTCTACCGGAATAAAAGAGGAGACGTTATCTTTATACCGGGGGTCCAGGAGTGCGAAGACCCAGTACAGTTTGTTCTCCACTATCCGGACAACACGTGTGTCCCGGGAAAAGCAGCCCAGCATGAAGTCAGCCATGTGTGCCAGACTCTGAATAGGCATGACGTCACTGCCCCCACCAGAAGGATCACTTGCCATTTCCTCCTCTTCCTCTTCCGCCTCCTCTCCGCCCCATCCGCGCTGAACCAATGGGACGCACACAGCCTGACTGCTACCCTCGCCGCCAGCATCCGCCTCCTCTTCCACAGCCACCTCCACGTCGTCCTCCTCATCCTCCTCCTCCTCCTGCAACTGCCACCGAGAAGCAGACAAAAGTGTGGTCTGACTGTGTAGCTCCGTTGCGTCTCCTCCTACCCCCGTCTCCTCTGCGTGCAATGCGTTCCCCTTATTGCGATGAGCGATTCTTTAAGGACGCATAGGAGCGGGATGGTTACGCTCACTATAGCGTCCTCGCTGCTGACCTTCTTGGTGGACTCCTCAAAGATACGCAGTACATCGCATATGTCTGCCATCCATGGCCACTCGTGGTTGGCAAACTGAGGGAGCTGAGTTGGAGGCACGCGTGGATTCATAATCTGGTACTCCATCAATGCTCTCTGCTGCTCACACACCCTGGGCAACATGGAATAGGTGGAATTCCAGCGAGTCGGCAGGTCGCACAACAGCCGATGTTCAGGCAAATGGAGGCGTTGCTGGAGTTTTTTTAAGCTAGCAGCAGCTACAGTTGACTTCCGAAAGTGAGCGCACAAGCGCCGCACTTTCACCAGTAGCTCTGCCAGGTTGGGGTAAGTCTTTAGAAATTTTTGGACTACCAGATTAAAAACGTGGGCCAGGCATGGTACGTGATTGAGTTCGGCAAGCTCCAGAGCCGCCACCAGGTTACGGCCGTTATCGCACACGACCATGCCTGGTCCTAGCTGCAGCGGCGACAGCCACATCTCCGTCTGCTGCAATATGGCGTCCCTCACCTCTGGGGCGCTGTGCTTCCTGTCGCCCAAGCTGATGAGCTTAAGCACCGCCTGCTGACGTCTCCCCGCGCCAGTGCTGCAACGCTTCCAGCTAGCGGCTGAGGGCGATGTTAAGGCAGAGGAGGAGGAGGAAGAGGAGGGGGGTTTATCAGAACCCGTGCTGGCAATCTTGGGCGAGGGTGGTAGGTAGGCCGTCTCTGTTTGCGACCCCGTCCCCGCTTCCACAACATTCACCCAGTGTGCCGTCAAAGAGATGTATCGTCCCTGGCCGCAAGCGCTTGTCCACGAGTCGGTGGTCAAGTGGACCTTTGCGCTGACTGCGTACCTCAGGGCCCGCCTGATGTTACGCGACACGTGCTGGTGCAGGGCGGGGACGGCACTCCGGGAAAAGTAGTGGCGGCTGGGGACGGAATAGCGAGGTGCGGCAGCCGCTATCAGGTCGCGGAAGGCCTGCGTCTCCACAAGCCTAAACGGCAACATCTCCAGGGCCAGCAGTTTGGAGATGTGGCAGTTTAAGGCTTGGGCTTGGGGGTGACTCGAGGCGTACTTCCGCCTGCGGTCGAACGCCTGCGAGATGGACAGTTGATGGGACGAGGAGTGTGAAGGTGCAGGCGAAGATGCGGGGGAAGGGGAGGCTGAAGGAGAAGGCCCCAAAGTAGCAGAGGCAGAGGCAGATGTGGAGGTGTCCTGGCTGGAGGTCTGGACCGCAGTGGCAGCACACAACAAAGGGGAAGAGGCAGTGGCAGCAAGACCGGGCGCAGGTTGTATTGCGTTTGCTCTCTCCCACTCAGCCCAGTGCTTGACTTCCAAGTGACGCCGCATGCCTGAGGTGGTCATATTGCTCTTCTCAGAGCCCCTACTCAGTTTTGAGTGGCAGAGTGTGCAAACCGCGCTCAGTTTGTCATCCGCACAAACATTAAAAAATCTCCACACCACAGAAGTACGAGGCCTCGATGGGGGAGCTTCGCGCGACTGCCTGCTGCCGGGAACAGCTTTGGCCCTGCTGGCTGTGGCCTCACTTCTCTGGACTGTCCTCTGCCTGTGGACATCCCTCTGCCTCTGGACATCCCTCTGCCTCTGGACATCCCTCTGCCTCTGGACATCCCTCTTCCTCTTGCTGCCTTTTTCGGTGCTGCGCAGACCACCACCTCTCCACTGCTTTTCCCGCTGGACATCACCCCTGGCCAAGTGGGGTCGGTCATTTCGTCATCCACCACCTCCTCTTCCACTTCCTCACTCTGCTCCTTCTCCTGCCCACTGGACATTCCAACAGCCTCCCTTGATGGCAACTGCGTCTCATCATCATCATCGCTCATGATAACAGATGCTGGTTCAGGGTCCACATCAGCAGGAGATGGCGAATACTCAAGTGTTTGGGCATCACTACAAACAAATTCCTCTGCTAGCTCCTGGGATTCTTCCGGCACATCTGAAAAAGGACCCGAAAAGAGCTCCTGGGAGGGGTCAATGGTGGGATGACTCTGTTGGCCAGGTGTGGAGGAAGGAGGGTCAGAGTGAGACTGTGTGGATGACTGGCTGGTGGACAACTGTGTGGAAGCGCTATCGGCTATCCATTGCACCACCTGTTCAACCTGCTCAGGCCTCAACAGCGGTGTAACCCGCCCCCTGCTTAACTGTCCCATAAAGGCAGGGATTCTGGATGAGTGGGATCCTGGCTGCCCCTCACCAGCACGCATTGTATCCCCACTGGCTTCAACAAGGCCCCCAACAGCATTTCCGCGCCCTCGTCCACGTCCGATTCCGCTAGCCCTACGCATTTTTTTTTTTTTTGGTTACAATATTTTGCCTTCACAGCCGTATACTACCAGTTCAGACGGTGTGTATTAACACCACGTATATAAAATACTTTTGCAAGCACGCAGTACAGTAGACAAAGAAAAGGCCTTTTTTTTGTTATATTTCTAGGTACACAGCCGTGTACTAACAGGTCAGACGGTGTGTATTAACACCACATATATAAAATACTTTTGCAAGCACGCAGAACGCTCAGTACAGTAGACAAAGAAAAGGCCTTTTTTTTGTTATATTTCTAGGTACACAGCCGTGTACTAACAGGTCAGACGGTGTGTATTAACACCACGTATATAAAATACTTTTGCAAGCACGCAGAACGCTCAGTACAGTAGACAAAGAAAAGGCCTAGTTTTTTAACATTTCTAGGTACACAGCCGTGTACTAACAGGTCAGACGGTGTGTATTAACACCACATATATAAAATACTTTTGCAAGCACGCAGAACGCTCAGTACAGTAGACAAAGAAAAGGCCTTTTTTTTGTTATATTTCTAGGTACACAGCCGTGTACTAACAGGTCAGACGGTGTGTATTAACACCACGTATATAAAATACTTTTGCAAGCACGCAGAACGCTCAGTACAGTAGACAAAGAAAAGGCCTAGTTTTTTAATATTTCTAGGTACACAGCCGTGTACTAACAGGTCAGACGGTGTGTATTAACACCACGTATATAAAATACTTTTGCAAGCACGCAGAACGCACAGTACAGGTGCCAAAGAAAAGGCCTAGTTTTTTAATATTTCTAGGTACACAGCCGTGTGCTAACAGGTCAGACGGTGTGTATTAACACCACGTATATAAAATACTTTTGCAAGCACGCAGAACGCACAGTACAGTAGACAAAGAAAAGGCCTTTTTTTTTTTATATTTCTAGGTACACAGCCGTGTACTAACAGTTCAGACGGTGGGTATTAACACCACATATATAAAATAATTTTGCAAGCACGCAGAACGCTCAGTACAGTAGACAAAGAAAAGGCCTTTTTTTTTTTTATTTCTATGTACACAGCCGTGTACTAACAGGTCAGACGGTGGGTATTAACACCACGTATATAAAATAATTTTGCAAGCACGCAGAACGCTCAGTACAGTAGACAAAGAAAAGGCCTTTTTTTTTTATTTCTAGGTACACAGCCGTGTACTAACAGGTCAGACGGTGGGTATTTACACCACGTATATAAAATACTTTTGCAAGCATGCAGAACGCTCAGTATAGTAGACAAAGAAAAGGCCTTTTTTTTTTATATTTCTAGGTACACAGCCGTGTACTAACAGGTCAGACGGTGTGTATTAACACCACGTATATAAAATACTTTTGCAAGCACGCAGAACGCACAGTACAGGTGCCAAAGAAAAGGCCTAGTTTTTTAATATTTCTAGGTACACAGCCGTGTACTAACAGGTCAGACGGTGTGTATTAACACCATGTATATAAAATACTTTTGCAAGCACGCAGAACGCACAGTACAGTAGACAAAGAAAAGGCCTTTTTTTATATATTTCTAGGTACACAGCCGTGTACTAACAGGTCAGACGGTGGGTATTAACACCACGTATATAAAATAATTTTGCAAGCACGCAGAACGCTCAGTACAGTAGACAAAGAAAAGGCCTTTTTTTTTTATTTCTAGGTACACAGCCGTGTACTAACAGGTCAGACGGTGGGTATTTACACCACATATATAAAATACTTTTGCAAGCACGCAGAACGCTCAGTATAGTAGACAAAGAAAAGGCCTTTTTTTTTATATTTCTAGGTACACAGCCGTGTACTAACAGGTCAGACGGTGTGTATTAACACCACGTATATAAAATACTTTTGCAAGCACGCAGAACGCACAGTACAGGTGCCAAAGAAAAGGCCTAGTTTTTTAATATTTCTAGGTACACAGCCGTGTACTAACAGGTCAGACGGTGTGTATTAACACCACGTATATAAAATACTTTTGCAAGCACGCAGAACGCACAGTACAGTAGACAAAGAAAAGGCCTTTTTTTTATATTTCTAGGTACACAGCCGTGTACTAACAGGTCAGACGGTGTGTATTAACACCACGTATATAAAATAATTTTGCAAGCACGCAGAACGCTCAGTATAGTAGACAAAGAAAAGGCCTTTTTTTTTTTATATTTCTAGGTACACAGCCGTGTACTAACAGGTCAGACGGTGGGTATTAACACCACGTATATAAAATAATTTTGCAAGCACGCAGAACGCTCAGTACAGTAGACAAAGAAAAGGCCTTTTTTTTTTTTATTTCTAGGTACACAGCCGTGTACTAACAGGTCAGACGGTGGGTATTAACACCACGTATATAAAATAATTTTGCAAGCACGCAGAACGCTCAGTACAGTAGACAAAGAAAAGGCCTTTTTTTTTTATTTCTAGGTACACAGCCGTGTACTAACAGGTCAGACGGTGTGTATTAACACCACGTATATAAAATACTTTTGCAAGCACGCAGAACGCACAGTACAGGTGCCAAAGAAAAGGCCTAGTTTTTTAATATTTCTAGGTACACAGCCGTGTACTAACAGGTCAGACGGTGTGTATTAACACCACGTATATATAATACTTTTGCAAGCACGCAGAACGCACAGTACAGTAGACAAAGAAAAGGCCTAGTTTTTTAATATTTCTAGGTACACAGCCGTGTACTAACAGGTCAGACGGTGTGTATTAACACCACGTATATAAAATACTTTTGCAAGCACGCAGAACGCACAGTACAGTAGACAAAGAAAAGGCCTTTTTTTTTTTTATATTTCTAGGTACACAGCCGTGTACTAACAGGTCAGACGGTGTGTATTAACACCACGTATATAAAATAATTTTGCAAGCACGCAGAACGCTCAGTATAGTAGACAAAGAAAAGGCCTTTTTTTTTTATATTTCTAGGTACACAGATGTGTACTAACAGGTCAGACGGTGGGTATTACCACCATGTATATAAAATAATTTTGCAAGCACGCAGAACGCTCAGTACAGTAGACAAAGAAAAGGCCTTTTTTTATTTTTTTTATTTCTAGGTACACAGCCGTGTACTAACAGGTCAGACGGGGGGTATTTACACCTGGTATACAAAAAGGGTATTGCAGGCACACAGAACCCAGAACACTAGAGCCAAATAAACTGTATTTAAAAAAAAAAAAAAAAAATACACAGCCGTATACTGCCAGAAGATCAGCAGATGGTGCATATACACACTAGGTATATAACAGGGTTTTGCGGCCAAAAAGAACGCAGAACAGTAGTGCCAAATATAGTTTGGTATGTAGCAGAGCACCTAATACACCACTAATGCCTCTCTCTGTCCCTACTCCAGCAGCTATCCCTGAATACAGCAGCCGTTCTCTGCAGAGTGTATATGGTAGTAAAGCTATCACTGTACTGCACTATAGTAGCCCTGATAAGGGCTTTTAATCACGCTCCTGCCTGTCCAACAGCTAAAACCTATCTCTCCCTTCTCCAGCCTCTGTCCCTGACTAAGTTCACGCAGCATATGCGAACGAGCAGGAAGAGCTGAGTTTTTAATATTCGAGGTCACGTGGTTTTTCCAGCCAATCCATGTAGACGCCGTTTTCGCGCTGCCAGCATGCTCCGCGGGCCTGTCATACCCCCCCTGCATGGTGATTGGTGGAAAAAGAGCACCAGGGAAGGTGGGAGGGGAAACGAATTCTAAGTGCGCCATCGCCGTTATACTCGATTGAAATCGAGTATGCCGAATAGCGTAGTATTCGATCGAATACTGGCTCGATCGAACACTACTCGCTCATCTCTATTGATGATCTGGGGAGCCATCGCATACGACAGTCAGCCACCCCTAGTAGTAATACGAGGGACACAGTGATATGTACAAGACGTCCTGCGGTTACATGTGTTACCTCTCATGGCGGGGCTTCTAACTGCCATTTTTCAGCAGGATAATGCTCACCCACACACAGCAAGGGTTTCCCAGGAATGTCTCCACCAAATTCCAACACTTCCTTGGCCTTCCCGGTCACTAGATATATCGCCATTCGATCATTTATGGGACATCAGCTTGGATGGCAAACGTGTGTGCAGGATCTACAGGCCCAGCTGCAACATCTATTGACAAATGTGTGCAGAATACCATATAAAACCTACATGTCTCCATGCCCAACCAAATCTCTTCCAGGCTAGAGGTGGCCCAACAGCCTCCTTTCAATTGTACAGTTTTCTCCAATAAATGTGCCTTCACGCTAATATTGTAATTGCTTACATATATCATTATTACATTGACATAGAAAGTTTCATTTTATTCCAACAACGCCTACTTGGTGCATTTGTCAATAAGTGTATTTGGATATTTTACAGGATTGCAGATGCTAACATTTTGCCACTCAACATTGAGTTTCTGTTTATTTCTACATGTTTAGCTATTAGCAGATTTATTTTGGTTCTATCAATCTAAAGTAAAATGAAAGTACTTTTAATTATAAATCTCACACAGATTCTAGATGTGGATGACTTCTGGCCTGTTGGTAGCAGCGTGTGACCTCTTATTACTCTGTAGACAGTGGCAAAGGTCATTGAGCTCTTGACCCTTGATCACCAAGAATGCCATCTACAGTGTTTGCCATAGTGATTTAAGTAAAAAGGTGAAATGGTGAAAACTATGCCCTTCTGAATTTTTTAAGTGATCACTGACCTGTTTGACTGCCCCTGACCTGAGTTTCACACTGGTTATCAAGTATTGTTTTCACAAAAGCTGTAATCCAAATAAAGTCCTGCATTTTCCACTGGAAGTTGGAGTCCTTTGTATTCATTTTGCCTTCATGTTATGTTGGCTTTTAGTTAGTAAATACTCAGTCACTTGCAGGCTACACAGAGGCAGAACAATACCGGGGATTTCTTTTAAAAGTGTGGACATGAAGACTATGCTGATGATTTGCTGAAGTACAAATATTTGACTAGGTTATGTCTGTATGCTTAAAGTAGCTTCCTAAATATGACTGCAGAATGCTAACTAGTAGTAAATGTAGTTTAATACTAATATGTGTACAGTTATGCATACTGGTAGGGAAGATACACTGCTCAGAAAAATTAAGGGAACACTTAAATCACACACTTGATCTTGATTAACGAAACATTCAAGTTGAAAATGTTTCCTGATATAAATTGTGAAACTTGTTGAGAACAAAATGTAATTTCAGTGGAAATCAAAATTATCAACCAGTTGGGGGCTGGACTCAAAATCATCCCAAAAATCAAAGTAAAAAATTCATATCACAGGCAGATCTTATTTGTGTGTATTACATCCCAGCAACTCATAAGGTAACTCCGTAGTGTGCATCACCCCCACATGCACTGCTGACACATCCAGGCCAGCTCATAATGAGATAAGAGGTGGTCTTCTGGGGAATCTCCTCCCAGATTTAGATCAGGGCATCATTGGATCAGTCCTGGACAGTCTGTGGTGCTAATTGGTAGCATCGGATGCACTGATATAAAATGTCCTAGAGGTTCTCAATTGGATTCAGTTCAGAGGGCCAGTTAGTGGCAACAGTGCACCCATTAGCCAGAAGTGGCCTACACACGCTGGCCACATGTGCATTATCCTGCATCTGTTGGAACCCAGGGCCCACTGCACAAGTGAGAGGTCTGACAATGGTTCTGTGGATTTCATCCTGGTATCAGCAGACAGGATTGGCTATCACGTGGAGGTATGTACAACCCACCAAGGATATGCTTCCCCATGCCATCACTAACCCATCTCCAAACCATTCATGCTGGATGATGGTGCAGGTGGCATAACATTCACCACAGAGTTTCCAGACCCTGTAACAACTGTCAGATGTGTCATCCTGTTCTCATCTGTTAAGAGAACAGGGCCAAATGCCAGTCAAGCGGCACAATATTGGGCCCTCATGCCACCCTCATGAAGTCTGCTTCTAACAGTTTGGTCAACAACATGCCGACCAGTAAGCTGATGGATGTCAGTTTGTAGGATACTGACCTCCTGTTCCTGCTTGCTCCAAGGCGCACAAAGGTCCTGATGCCAGGTTGTTGCTCTTCTACAGCCATGTCCAGGTCTGCTTGTGCAACAGCCCTGCCCTGGTATCATCTCCATGCTCTTGAGATTGTGCTGGAGACACAGCAAACCTTCTTGTGATGGCATCTATGGATGTTCTATCCTGTAGGGGCAGGAAGACCCGTGCAACCAGATTGGGCTCCAAGTACCTCCTACTGCTATCAGTAGTGACTACACTAGCAAGTCACAAAACTAAAGACAAATCAGTGAGGAAGGTTAAGGACAGAGTAATTGTCTGTGAAAACTACTTCCAAACGATTCCCTTTTTTTGGGGTTGTCTTGCTGTTGGTTCTAGAGCACACTTGTCACTTTCATTTGCAACCAAGCAGGAGAAACTCATTCACAATCACTTATGCTTCCTAACCGGACAAATTGATATCCCCCAAGTTTAAATGACTTGGGGGTTATACTGTGATGCCTAAGTGTTCCTTTAATTTTTGTGAGCAGTGTACATGCCAAGCTTACGTATTGAATGGAAAAACTTTGTATAAAACTGGCATGGAAAAGGACATTGACATGTTGACATTCAACAGTAAACAGCGACAAAGTCAGATAAGATCATACATCAAATGGGGCAAAAAAGCATGACATCCTGTGAATATAGTACTACTGTATCACTTTAGCCATCGCTAATTATACCGCAAATGAAAAATTATGCACAGTTTTTGCCTCCTGTCCACAGTTAACACGTACTAGAACTTGTTGGTTGGTTTAAAGGCAGGTGACCAAAGTAACAATTGGGATGGGTGGGTCCAAAAATGCCTATACTCTGTAAAGGGAATCTGTCACCATGATTTTGGGCTATTATCTACAGTAATATATGAGTAGCACTGCAGATAAGGAGTCCATATCACTATTTTTTCTTTTCTTATCGTGCCCCAACCACACAGCCCTGTTCCCCTGCTCAGAGCTACAATAAAATACATTGTCAGGACTGCAGTGTATACACACGAGTCATCTCCAATTATGTTTGTACAGCAGTCTGAACTTTGTATTTCAGCGCAGCTTTGAGTGTTGACAGCGGGGGAATGGGGGGCAGTAAGAAAATAAAAAATAGTGATCTGGGCTTATCTGCAGTACTACTCATGTAACGCTGCAGATAATAGTCCAAAATCTTTACCACATCTGTATGGGTTTTAGACAAGCTTCCTCCTAGTAATTAGTGTTGAAACAGTCCAGTAGTAATCAGCTGAAGTGGAGGCCTCAAAATCCTTGCGCTTTATTATATTTTTGCAAGTATTATTTTTATTTTTAGCTACTAAGTAGTGGTAGAAAAACATCTTTCTAGTTTCCCATGTCATCTGAATGCTATATCGTTGCATAATATGTAGAGGAAGGCTGGATGCAAGCCTGTGAGAGCATGCATAATTTCTTCTACTGGAGCTATTGTTACAGGCTAAGAGATGTGTTGATATGTTTATGTAGACAGGTTTCTCACTTGCACTGAATATTAATGCACTACCAGCAACTTGAAGTCTTGCTTACTGTGGAAACACTGACTGACTACTATCCATGGCCTATTTGTGTATGAAACACATTTCTCCAGTATGCTAATAAAACTGTGTTTTAAGAAATTGTGAGCTCCCTTTACATGTACGTACCACCACACCAGTCATGTCCAGCTGTTGGTTTGGAGCTAGATGGGGCCTTCTCATCTTGACCTTGCATGTTCTTTCAATTGCATTCTACTGAAATGATAGGTTTTTCTATATATCATACATTACTGGGGCCACAAGGGATGGTGGTGCCAAAAATAAGACTTAAAGCACTATATATGGCCTGCAGTTGACTAACTGAAGATTTCTACCATGTAGAAGGACCTTTCTGTTCTTATTGAATCTTGTATTTTCATATGGCATTTTGGGTTCAGTGTTTAGCATGGGGGCCATGGGTTTGACTCTAGACAGGGCATATCTGCATGACATTCTTCTCTAGTAGTTGTCTTTTGTTTTCTGTGAACTGAAAATGGTTGTGTCTGTGAATAGTAAAAAAAAAAACAACAAAAAACCTGAAGTGCTTATTACCTGCACCTTCCGTGCTACTGTTTTATTGCTGCTGAAGAAATGTAACAAAGTATGTTATTTAAGGACTGCCAACCCCCAGCTGTTCACCATGTGGTCTGCTCCTGTGTGTGGGGGAGAGAGCTTTCCCAATGCTCTTATTTGTTTTCCCCACATAAATCTGAGCTTGCGTAAACCCTGCGCATATGCCATGAAGCCATCTGCGAAATTGCTGTCTTTCTTTTGATTTTTACTGAACTGAAGTCTAAACTGAGATTTTTCCAGAGGAGATTTTACAAAGTCGCCAACAACGAATGCTGCTGAGTCAGTGTACAATAATGCAGTGAAAGGGAACATGAAGGCTTGTGTTGAACTTAGAAGATGCCTACTATTAAGCTCAATGTTTGTACTTTTGAGGAGGTAGTAGTAGGTAGCCGCAAAGCCGGATTTCCTCATGCTTTGTGGTAATTAATTGATTTTCCCTTAAATGGAGGTAAAAAAAAAATCATACATACCTCATCCATTTGAGGCGAAGAAGCCGCAGCCATCTTGCTTGAAGATCCCATTTGAAATCACATGCATGGTGATGTATGACATCACCATGCTGGCCGATGTGATGTCACTGCGCGTAAGTAAAACTTTTTTTTTACGTAGCAACCTCTGAAATGCTTTAATATTGATCTCAGATGCTGTGATCCGTGATGAACGCGGCATCTGAGGGGTTCAATGATCGGGGGGTGGCGCAATTGCTGTTCCCGGTCAAAACTACTTAAAAAAAAATAAAAAATAATGATAATGTACTAACTGATATACACCAGTGCAAGGGTGGAGTCTAAAACGCTGGTCTTAATAAATGACCCCCTAAGAAATTATTAGCGTCTTCTACTTTTCCTCGTTCGTACCAGGTCTCAAAAAGTAGGCAGGCCTCTACGCCCGTTTCATGTTTTAGACATAGAAAATGTTCTAAATCTACGCCAGCACGGAAGCTTGCATAGATTTAGACTGGCGGTGGATGCCCCAAAGTTATTTAGAGGCCAGTGCCTTTACATAACTTTGCTGCTCCAGCGCAGGGGTTATTAATAATAAATGACCACCTAAAAGGATATTTGCACCTCAGTCTGGGACTTTTCTCCGCTCACGCCAGGTCTAAAAAAAAGGAGCGTGATGGGGAAGGGGGGTGGACCGCTAGGCCTGTCTTAATTATGATTTTTTACTTAAGCTTTAGGTGTAGAAAATGTTCCAAATATATGCCAGCAATGAAGCTGGCTAAGACTTAGACCAGTAGTGGACGAAGTTATGTAGAAGCTGGCACGTCTAAAACGCTGGTCTTAATAAATGACCCCTAAATGCTTAAGTGTGTTGTCTCACTTCAGCAAGTGGCATTTATTATGTAGACCAAGTTAATACAAGGCACTTACTAATGTATTGTGATTGTCCGTATTGCCTCCTTTGCTGGCTTGATTCATTTTTCCATTACATTATACACTGCTCATTTCCAGGAGTTAAAACCACCCTGCAATCCAGCAGAGGCTATGCTTGCAAATTATAGGAAAATAGGCTGGCCCCAGCAGCTGTCGTACCATTCACCTCATATCTGCGCTGCAATGGTGGCTGCAACCCTGTCAAAACTGCCTTCCCTCACTTTATATACACACTTGCTTTAGCCAGCAGCTTCCTGCCAGCCAATCAGATTGGATTACTGAGACAGGCCCCCTCACTCTGAAGCCTAGTAGAGGCATGCAGTGTGAAAGACCACCCCACCGTCTTCTGTTTATACTAAAGGGAAGACAGACTAGCCATAGCAATTGTCTTTTAAGGGACCAGTGGAAAGGGACAGGGGACATTAATGAATGCTGTTATAAGGTAATTACAAATCTTTTGGCAATCATTGACAGACTAACTCAGGTATACATGCCTAGCTCTAATAAACTGGCAAATTTAAAAAAATACGCCAGTTACACTTTAATTACCCCCAACCCCGTTGGTGTTTTTCCTATTTTGTTGCATTACAGCCTGGAATAAAAATTGAATTTCAGGTGGTTTGCATCATTTGATATACACAACATGCATGACATTTCAGAGGTGCAAAATATTGTTTACTGTGACACAAGGAATAATTAGACAAGTACACAAGAATATTTTGCGCATTAGTATTCATCTCTGAAAGTCAATACTTTGTGCGACAAGTCTCTATTAGTTTAGCACATGTAGACTCTGGGATTTTTTGCATATTCTTCCAGGAAAAACTGCCCAGACTCCTTATAGTTAGATGTTATGTGTCGGTGTACAGCATTCTTCAAGTCATGCCATATATTATCCATTGGATGGAGGTCTGGTTTTTGACTAGGCCATTCCAAGACACTTAAATGTTTCATCTTAGACCACTCCAGTGTAGCTTACGTTTAGGATCATTGTCCTGCTTAAAGGTGATCCTTGTCCTAGTCTGGCAGACTGAAACAGGTTTACTCATAAATTGCCTTGTATTTCCTGCCATTCATCCTTCCTTCACTCCTGACAAGTTTTCCAATCCTTGCCTGATGACAAATATTCCCACAGCATGATGCTGCCACCACCATGGTTTTCATGGGGTGATGGAAAGTGTTAGGTTAGCATGACACATGGCTTTTTTCCATGATGGGTATAATGTTTAATTTTAGTCTCATTTCACTAGAGAACCTTTCTTTTTCATGTGCTTAGGAGTCTGCCGCATGCTGCCTGGCAAACTCCAAACATGGTTTCTTATGTTTTTCTTTAGTAATCACTCTTTACTGATCACTCTTCCATAAAGCTCCACTCTGTGGTGTATAGTGGTCCTACAGACAGATACTTCTATCTCTTGCACACTCTCTGAGTTTTGCTGGGTAGTCTTCTCTTTTCAAGTTTATAGTTATGCCATATTCTTTCCATTTTGTTAATGGATTTAATCATGCTCCACAGGATGTTTAAAGTTTTTAAAATTCGTCTCTAATCCATGCTTCTCAACAACTTTGTCTCTGACCTCTTTGGAGAGCTGTTTGGTTTTCATGTTATATAGTACATAGTATAATATTTATATATTAGTTATATAGTTATATAATACATAGTAGTGTTGTCGACTTAGGGACTTTTTAGAACAGGTGTATTTATACTTAAATAATGTGACAGATCATGTGACATTTGATCATAAGCTAATTGGTTAGACCAGATCTTATTTAGGAATTTCATAAGGGGGGGGGGGCTGGTGAATACATATGCACTCACTACTTAATTTTTGTTTATTTTCATTCTACTGTAACAATTGGATTATGTTGTCAAGTCTGTTACTGAAATCTAAATTTTAAAGGAATACCCCAGTGCCCCCCACTTTCACACTGTACATGATACTTACGCATTCTATTTGTGGGTGCTTATCAACCTGGTGGAGAGATGTTTTAACAATAATCTATTTGAAAATAGATAATATATAATTAAATTTAAATATAAACTGATTCCCGTCATGCACCATTCATGTATGTCTCATGTCAGGTCTTTTAAACATGGTGTGTACTCCAGAGTGAAGTGACTGTCATAGATGTCGGGCGCTTGCTGTTTGGACAGACACCTGAAGGCAGTGTCTGTGATTGGCAATAACACCGTGCACAGACATTTAAACCCTCAGATGCAAGAAAAAAATTATTAAGTATTAAAACACAAGAAAAACTGTATGAATGTGGGATTGCTGTAATTGTATTGACCCATACAATGAAGGTAATAGGTTAGTTTTACCAGATTTGTGTAAATGTTTCAGTTCTACCCCATTTGGAATTTTTTTTCCAGCTTCCCACTACATCATGTCCAATATTAAATGGTGCCATTAGAAAGTGCAACTTGTCCCGCATAAAACAATCCCTCATATGTCTATATAAAAAGTTATGGCTCTGGGAAGGCAGGGAGTGAAAAATGAAAATGCTAAAATGGAAAATCGTTGCCACAGGAAAGGGATAACTATAATACAACACAAATAGAATAGAACTGTGGTATCCAATACAGAATAGTTACTATTATTCTCCCACTTCCAGATTTAGAAAGTGTGTGTTCATATTTGTCAGGTCTACCTACTACTGTACTTAGTAGTGGCAGTACAGTGTATTGCAGCATTGTCCTGTTCACTTGAATGGACAGAGCTGCAATATCTTGCACCACCGCTACTGAGAAGTTGGTGTATGGGTAGACCACTCCATGTAAACAATGAAGAGTCCACAGTGTTTGCACACTAGGGGAAACTCTGTGAAAAGAGATTTTCACAGCTCCCATTGAGGTCAGTGATAACTATAAATTTCTGTGCACAGACCATCCCCTATCGGTGGTTGCTGACAACTAGTTTTGTAATATACTTTCTAAAGGGACGCAGTATGCTGGAGATTTTTTATTTATTTATGCTAGTTGTCTGGAATGAATTCATAGAGACATGTGGTGTTCAGAATGAGTACCATATTTATGAAGCACCTGTTCATAGTAGGGCAAAGTGGTTTGGCAAAACACATATTTTTATATTTAAAAATTTCTTTAAAATTATTAAATTTGACTGGGAATGGGACCAGTTAGAATGAATTAAAAAGGCCTTTGAGGAGATTTTGGAAATTGGGCTCATTTGTGCTCGTTATCTCTTTCTGAGTTTCTATCTCTCTTTCCATTTTTTTAAAGGCAGAAACCGTGCCATACGCCATTGGATTTGAAGCTTGATTCGGCATAGCTATCATAGCTCTGTTATGAATGGCAGTATGAACAGAGTCTTCCCACACCACCTATTGCTACACTACAGGAACTTAACTGTAATTTTCTAGGCCCGGTACAGATATTTTTACCTGCACCAAAATTAAACTTGGCATAGATCACTGTTTGTTATGTAATATGACAACAAACATGTCAGGCTATGTTCACATCTACACTCACTGGCCACTTTATTAGGTACACCATGCTAGTAACGGGTTGGACCCCCTTTTGCCTTCAGAACTGCCTCAATTCTTCGTGGCATAGATTCAACAAGGTGCTGGAAGCATTCCTCAGAGATTTTGGTCCATATTGACATGATGGCATCACACAGTTGCCGCAGATTTGTCGGCTGCACATCCATGATGTGAATCTCCCGTTCCACCACATCCCAAAGATGCTCTATTGGATTGAGATCTGGTGACTGTGGAGGCCATTTGAGTACAGTGAACTCATTGTCATGTTCAAGAAACCAGTCTGAGATGATTCCAGCTTTATGACATGGCGCATTATCCTGCTGAAAGTAGCCATCAGATGTTGGGTACATTGTGGTCATAAAGGGATGGACATGGTCAGCAACAATACTCAGGTAGGCTGTGGCGTTGCAACGATGCTCAATTGGTACCAAGGGGCCCAAAGAGTGCCAAGAAAATATTCCCCACACCATGACACCACCACCACCAGCTTGAACCGTTGATACAAGGCAGGATGGATCCATGCTTTCATGTTGTTGACGCCAAATTCTGACCCTACCATCCGAATGTCGCAGCAGAAATCGAGACTCATCAGACCAGGCAACGTTTTTCCAATCTTCTACTGTCCAATTTCGATGAGCTTGTGCAAATTGTAGCCTCAGTTTCCTGTTCTTAGCTGAAAGGAGTGGCACCCGGTGTGGTCTTCTGCTGCTGTAGCCCATCTGCCTCAAAGTTCGACGTACTGTGCATTCAGAGATGCTCTTCTGCCTACCTTGGTTGTAACGGGTGGCAATTTGAGTCACTGTTGCCTTTCTATCAGCTCGAACCAGTCTGCCCATTCTCCTCTGACCTCTGGCATCAACAAGGCATTTCCGCCCACAGAACTGCCGCTCACTGGATGTTTTTTCTTTTTCGGACCATTCTCTGTAAACCCTAGAGATGGTTTGTGCGTGAAAATCCCAGTAGATCAGCAGTTTCTGAAATACTCAGACCAGCCCTTCTGGCACCAACAACCATGCCACGTTCAAAGGCACTCAAATCACCTTTCTTCCCTATACTGATGCTCGGTTTGAACTGCAGGAGATTGTCTTGACCATGTCTACATGCCTAAATGCACTGAGTTGCCGCCATGTGATTGGCTGATTAGAAATTAAGTGTTAACGAGCAGTTGGACAGGTGTACCTAATAAAGTGGCCGGTGAGTGTATGTCATAGGCTCTGTTATGCAACAGTCTTCTTCTCGAGACATCAGGGTGAGGTAATGGGGTCCTTTGTGTGACAGATGTGGTATGTTCACTCAAAGTTATGTTCACGCAAAATGGATTTGTTGCAGATTTTAAATCTGGATTTTGCAGGTGGAAAATCCATTGCATATTACAGTAGTAAAAAAGTGAGGTTTGAGCTAATCTTGACCTCATGCAGCATAGAAAATATATGCAGAATCCACATGAAAATTGACATGTGATGCAAATTATTAACCCAAAGAAACCAAAGTAAATAGGTCCGCTCAACGCTTGTGTATAATTCCACTGGCCATTGGGAGGAAAGATAGTCTGCAACAGTCTCGGAAAACAGCGTTGTATTGGAGAGAACTGGATCTCCACCATTTATCATTAAAAACATTCACATTTAGTTTATCAATTTAAAAAAAACGTTCAAGGGAAAATTTACAGAAAAAAAGCTTATGCGTTTCTTACAAAAAAATATAATGTAAGTTATAGAACAATTTATGGTGTGGATTTTCAACATGGATTTCACCCTGCAGCAAATCCCCATGCAACTCATGCAGATATGTGGCAAAATCCAAAGCTGATTTTTTTTTCCTGTGCATTTTGTGTCCTACAGTATGTAGATGTTCTTTGCTCTACTCATGCATTTTATGATTGAGCAATAGCTATTGCCTGATCTGTTATATAATATTGTATGCATAGTCACTAGAAAAAGTACATCTTTGAATTCTATGGTTTTACTTATCAAGACATAATAAAAAATCTGGTCCTTAAAAGGTCTTAAAATTAGGTAAGTGCAACCTTAGATGAACAACACATAACAAATTACACCATGTTATTATTTAACTAAAAATAAGCCAAAGAGTGTGAAAAATTAAGTACACCCTTACTGCTTCCATAGGACTCAAGAGGGTAAGTAGCAGCTAGGTACCGCTAATCAAATGCTCTTGATTGATTGATCATCAGAAAGAATGACCACTTCTATAAAAAAAATTTTTGGCACTTTGTTTAGGCCCCTTTAGACTGCCCGATGTCTTGCCGGATTATCGTTAGTGATTATCTGCTGGTGTAAAGGTGCTGCTGATTACCCAATGAATCAGCAAAAGGCTCATACATCTGCTAATTGGATAATTGGATTGTTCATGCGGACACCTAAATCATCGTTTCCTGACAGCAGATCGTGCCGTCTAAACAGCACGCTGTTATTGACACACAATGATTCTTTGGAGGAGATTGCTGCATTTAAATATAGTGCTCTCCTTCAATATAGTGGTCTCCATACCAAGGATGAAAGATATCAGCAATGATCTTAGAGAAGCAATTGTTGTTGCCCATCAATCTGGGAAGGGTTGTAAAACCATTTCCAAACTTTTTGAAGTCCACTATTCTACAGTGAGAAAGATTGTGTACAAATGGAAAACATTCAGCCGAGTTGACAGTCTTTCCAGGAATGGATGTCCCAGGTAATTCACCCCATGGTCAGACTGCAATGCTCAGAGAAATTGCAAAAAACTCAAGAGCTACATCTAAGACTTCAGTTTACAACAGGCTTCAGTTAACGTATTAAATGTTCAAATTAAGGATACTACAGTTAGAAAAAGACTGAACAATTATGGCTTGTTTAGAAGGGTTTGCCTTTTCTTTTTAAAAATAATATGGCAACATAGCTTAAGTTTGCAAAGTTACATCTGAACAAACCACTAGACTTCTGGAACAATGTTCTGTTGACAAACAAGACCAAAGTGGAGACATATGGCCATAATGCACAGCGCCATGTTTGATGAAAAACCAAACACTTCATACCAACTGTGAAGCATGGTGGCAGAGGGGTGATGATTTGGGCTTCTTTTGCATCCAAAGGATCCAAGCACCTTGCAGTCATTAAGTCGACCATGAACTCCTCAGTGTACTAAAGTATTCTAGAGTCAAATATGAGGCCATCTATCCAGCAGCAAAGCTTGTCTGAAATCAGGTCATTCAACAGGACAATGATCCCAAGCATGCCAGCCAATCTACAGCAGAATGGAGTAGAAAGTATGAACACGTTGCACTAGCCCAGTCAAAGTCCAGACCTCAACCCAGTTGAAATCCTGTGGCCGGACCTTAAGTGAGCTGTGCATAAATGATTACCCACAAACCTCAATGAACTAAAGGGACATTAAAGAGGAATTGGCTCCTCCAGAATGATGTGAGAGACTGATAATGTTATACAGGAAACCATGACTTTGAGTTATTGCTTTGATTCATGGGATGTTCTTATTTTTTAAATGTAATGTTTCCATTTTGGCTTCATTGTTGTTAAATAATGAAACTGGAATCATGTTGTATATTGCAATTCATCTAAGGTTGCATTTAACTAATTCCAAGGCTGAATACACGTGATCAGGATTGCATCCGCACCGTAGGTCAAGCACATTGTATTCTATGAGAATTTCAAATTCTCATGTACACTATGCAGATTTTTTCCATGTGGACTTTGAGGCGTGGTACCAATTTTAAAATCCAAAGCATGTCAATTTACGTTAGTTTTCCTGGCCGTATTTTCTCTATTCGCTTTAATGAGTAGAGTAAAATCTGCATGCAGAAAATGCGCACCAAATCCACATGCAAATCTGCACCAATTGATGCAGCTTGTCCACATGGATTTCCCTGCGAACACCTGCGTATTTCAGTGCGGATTCTCCGCATATAAATCCTGAATGTGTGCATTTACCCTAAGGCCCCTTTCATATGAGCGTGACGGATTAGGTCAGGATGCGTTCAGGAAAACTTGCACCATTTTGCAAGCAAGTTCAGTCAGTTTTGTCTGCGATTGCGTTCAGTTCAGTTTTTTCTGCGTGGGTGCAATGCGTTTTGATGCATTTTTTACTCGCGTGATAAAAAACTGAAGGTTTACAAACAACATATCTTAGCAACCATCAGTGAAAAACACACTGCATCCGCACTTGCTTCAGGATGCGTTTTTCACTGAAGCCCCATTCACTTCTATGGAGCCAGGGCTGCGTGAAAAACACAGAATATAGAACATGCTGCGTTTTTCACTGATGCGTGAAAAAAACGCTCATGTACACAGACCCATTGAAATGAATGGGTCAGGATTCAGTGCGGGTGCTATGCATTCATGTCACGCATTGCACCTGCGCGGAAAACTCTCTTGTGTGAAAGGGATCTAAGACTTTCTATGTCCTGATATGTAAAACCATAGAATTCAAAGCGGTTGTATTTTGTTTTTCGCTGAACTCTATTCATAAATGATGGATCCACCTTACAGATTATACGAGCTAGGAATATTTTTATTTTTGTGAAATTATATCTTACTGTGTTACTTATAAGCACCTATTTGTGTGATAACATTTCACTGATTTGCATCTACAGTCATTCCTCAGTAAATTCTTTATCTCGTGTTTAAGGATGTTTAACCCTTTCATGACAGGGCCTGAATGTCCAGGCAATCTTTCGTGATTTTTTTATTTGTTTGACTACCAAAGTAATTGTTGCAATGTTTTTTACTTGACACTTAGGAATTTTTATTAGCATGGGGTTTTTTAGAGAGTTTTTTTCCCATTCCTTAGGTTTAATTTGGAGAAAAATGCAAATTCTTATTAAAAAGTCATTTTCCTCAAATTATAGCTTTTTATTTCTTAAATATTAAAACTGATCCAAAAAATAATTATTGCAATGACTTCCCTATTTTGTGACAATTGTTTTGATAGATAACATGTATAGGTTTGAGTGAATGGGGCGACTATGGCGATAGTTTCTGTTAGCAACGGCAATTTTTATTTTTTTACATTTTTTTATTTGTATTTTTAATTTTTTTTACTTATTTTAATTTATGTCCCCCAAGAGGTCATTAAAAGACCTCTACTAGACACTGACATTTTTTGTTTACTTGCACTGTTTCCACTGTAACTGGTGCATCCACAGGAGCCCCAGTTATATGGGAAAACAGCTCCCTGTGGGGGCATTATACACAGGCAGAGCTGATCAGGGTCTCCTTAGACCCTGCAGCTCTGCTCCTTCCCCTGAGACACCTGGCGGTCATGTGACCAGCTGGACCAATAGAGGAAGCGGCTCTACCGCTTCCTACTTTCGCTCCCTTTGCTCATGCAGCGCTCCCCTGCTAGCAATGGAGAAGGCAAAAGTGGTAATAAACTGCTCCTGTCTTCACTTCAGGGTCCCTGCTGCGTCTGGCATCCAGGACCCAACCTGCTCCTGCTAGATTGCAGGAGTTGGGATTAAAGAGCTACCTAAATCTTTATATAGGTGCTATATGCACGGGGTATGTGCAGATAGGAAGTATATAGGCAGTCGTGAAAGGGTTAATTGATTTTTCATATACTGTTTCTCCCTGAAAATAAGACAGTGTCTTATTATTTTTTTTCCCTCCAAAAAAAGCGTTAGGGCTTATTTTTGGGATAGGTCTTATTTTCAGGGAAACACGGTTTAAAGCGTGCCCCCATCAGACCCCCGATCAGCCCACTGTGCCCCCTTCAGACCTCAGATCAGCGTGCCCCCATCAGACCTCAGACCAGCCCACCCAGCCCCATAACAATAAAATAAAAAAACTCCTCTTACCTGTCCTGCGCCGCGGCTCTGCTCCGGGTGCTCCTCTGGCTTCTGAGGCCGGCGCTGCACTGTCATCTGACTGCGTGCAGCGTCAGGTCATAGTGTGCGCACTACGTCCTGACGCTGTACGCGGTCAGGACAGTGCAGCGCTGGACCCGGAGCGGAGCTGCGGCGCAGGACAGGTAAGAGGAGTTTTTTTATTTTATTACTTTGGGGCAGGGTGGGCTGATCTGAGGTCTGATAGGGTGCCGGCAGCGAAAATATACAAGTGAGCGCTTCCATAATGGAAGCGCTCACTTGTATTCACTTTATACAGTAACGTAGATAGGGCTTATTTTTGGAGTAGGGCGTATATTTTAAGCCTACTCCAAAAACAAGGCAAAATAGCACTAGGGCTTATTTTAGGGATAGGTCTTATTTTCGGGGAAACACGGTAGCAGTATGAACAGAATATTTTTCTATATATCACGCACCATTATTTTTACATAACATATTTATCTTGTATGTTCTTTGTGTATAACATCTAAAACTTAGTATTAAGCTGAAGATTTGAGGAGCCATTTTTACCCTTCTATTTATACACAAGCGGCATATTGTGTCCAATTTTATTGGCGCTCTATAGAAAGCACACAAAATGTGCTCGAGTAAATTCATTCTTCTTTTGGTTGCTACTGTTGAGTCCATGGCATTTGCAGAACAGATTGTGGTTTGTAATGAAAAGGGAAACGAAAATGAAAAATATTGAGAGAACAGCAGGGCCCATTTGATGTGATTATGAAGAATGTTTCTTTATTCCGTCTTTTCTGCTGCAATCTGAAAACAGTAGCAGGGGGTTACAGGCAGACTTCATCGTATGATTGTCAATCACTGTCATTTAACATTTGCAATGGGAGACATCTTTATGCTGGGCCGCCTGGTCAAATCACAGGAACAGATTTGCAGTTAGTAGTCCATCCAGCCTCCACTAAACAAACAAGGACAGGGCAGTCGCACCAGCATTTCACATAAGAATATAATGGACTCTGCTGACCCTGCTGCCCTTCATTCATCTCCGCTCCAAGCTGAATCAAAGCTTCACTTGCTTTTCTCAATTTCCTTTAATTGCCGTGTGCACGAAGATAAGAAAATTAACAATTTGCAGTTAAGAGTCTCAAACAGGAAATTAATCCAGTGTGAAAATACTAACTATACAGAACAGGGCCGAGTTTGTTAATGTGACTAAATGATTTGTGTAAACCGCGATTGTCTTTTTATGTTGTGCTCTAGATTTCCAATGAACTGTATCCTGGATTGTGATTGTCTGGAAGGTTAGACGTTGTATTTAGTCTAAGGAGAAAATGTAAATGGGGTTTCCCAAGATTTAAACATATCCCCTACCTGAATTTCAGTGATACAAACTGAAATTCGATATTTGTACAAGATAAATAATGTATGTACACAGTCACTCTTCCGGCAGATATTTTGAACATTTAGGTAAGACTATATGATGAGGACAGTACAAAAAAATTTATAACATTACATTAGAAATGGCTGTGTTACAAAATGCATTGGGAGTATCTGTTTATCTAATCTATCATCTACTTATTCCCTACCTTTTCTCTGTTTTACATATTTTTTCTTTATCTTTCTCATATCTATCTACCTATCTAAAGTATCTATCTGTCTATCTATTAACTGTTTTCTATTAGTATCTTTTTTCATATCTTCCTGTTATCTACATATTCACTATGTTTTCTCTGCCTTACATATCTTTTTTTCTATCTATCTATCTATTATATCTATCTCTCTCTCTCTATCATCTCATATCTATCTCTATCTGTCAATCTATCTGTCTATCTATTCACTATTTTCAATCAGTTATTTTTTATATCTGATTTTCTACTTATTCACTACCCTTTATCTTTTATATACATATCTATCTACCTATCTATCTTCAGCCGTTCTGTCTAAATTGAGGTAGTGATTTAATGGAGTAATGTGGGGAGCTCACATTCAGTTCATGTACAAGAGAAAATCAGCCATATGGTCGCACAATTCAATAACTCATTTAGCAAGCGCCCTGCTAGGTGCTAATGCCCAGAGGAGTATTTAACCTAAAGTGTGAGAAAAAACTGTCTTTACTACTGGCTATAAGAAAAAAGAAGTGTTACCTCACGCACCGCATTGTAGCATCAATGTTACTCGGATGCATTATTACACTTCTACATGCTATGCATATTGCTGGATATTTTATACAGTGCTATTGTGAGTCCCTTAACTATATAATTATTATGGTGTGGTATCCAACAAGCTTTTAGTAGAATGAAAAATCTGCTCAAATCTAAAATAACTTGGAATATATTTACAAATCCTATAAATGGTTTAAGCTTAGACAGACTGTCTAGACTTGCATCAGATTTATCATGGGGTCTCAGGCTGGATGATAAATAATGCAGAGATAGACACTTTTGTCTTGCTCTATAACAACTATTGGTTGGCTTACTTTGGGACAAATTTTAATGTCAGAATTGTAGCATAATTTTGGCACAAAACAGCACATCTTAGGCCAGTGCACCCTTTCTGGTGAAGTCTCGCCCTTTCCTACTAAACCTGCCTCTTTTCAGATGAATAAAAAAAAATGTAGCAACCTTATTTGTGCCAGATACATAAGTAAATATGGGCATTGTCCTTGTGGGACTATATAGATTTTAAGTCTTTAGATACTTTAGGTCTTTAAGACCCAAAAACTACCTGAACCCAGGTATATGAGAAGACCTGACAGAATTGTAATGCCCCGAGTATGTCTACCGGTCATTCAACAAACAAGTAAAAGCTTTTGCCACCATTTATGTGTACATTAAAATTATTATTTGTTGGCAGCACATCCTGCAAACTCTGTAGGGACTGAATGATTGCATTAAAACGTTGTGGGATAATATTCTGTAGACTGATGAGTCAAAGGTGAAACTTTTTGGAAGACCTGGATACATGTGATGTAAAGCTAACACTGCATTCCACCTTAAAGACAATATAACAACAGTCACACATAGTGGTAGTGTGATGGTGTGTGCTTCCGTAGGATTTGGATGACTTGTCATAACTGATGGATCCTCTAAAGGAGAATGTCCACCCATCAGTTTGTGACCTAAAGTTATGCACAGTTGGGTTATGAAGAAGGACAGTGGAATGAACCATACAAACAAGTACATCTCTGAAAGAAACATAATGAAGTTTTTGGTGTGGCAAAGTCAAAACCCTGACTTGAATCCCATTGAGCTGCTGTCCTGTGGCAATACCTTAAACTGGCAGTTCATGCTCGAAAAGCCTCCATTGTAGCCAAATTAAAATAATTCTGAAGAGTCCCAAAGAAGAGTGCACCAAAATTCCTCCACAGGGACATAAACATTTGATTGCAGTAGTTTCTTCTGTGGATGGTATAACCAGTTATGTTTACAGGGGCAATTACTTTTTCACGTGGGTGATACAGATTTTGAATAAATCTTTTTCTTCTGTAAATTGAAGGATCATTTAAAGCATATTTTTTGTGTGTGTGAGGTTATCGTGTTCTTGTGTTAAAAGTAATTTAGTAATCTGAAACATTCAAGTGTTACCAATATGCAAAAATAGAAGAAATCTGGAAGGGGGATACTCTTTCACAGCACTATAAATAAACCTATCCTATTTTATCTGGTATTTGTAGTTTTACCGCAGACTGATGTGCATGTTCCGTGGTGCCCTCAAAAATATATATATTTTTTCTTATTAAACAGGCATGTTCTGCTGCTGCTGCTGCTGTACAATATAGTAATCCCCCATTGCCTTAAAGTGGGTGTACCTTGCGTAAATTGTTTATCTGATGGAAAATTACAAACTCTTTTTGTCTTTGAAGGATGCTGAAGAGTACACTGATCTCCCGGTCAGGCACAATGAAGACCAAATGAACAGTGAGCTGGCAAAACACCTTCCTGTAGAAGTGAACCCCCATTCCATGGACAGTTCACACACCAAAACACATCTGCTGTTGCAAGCCCATTTCAGTAGGGCCACATTACCTTGTCCTGATTATGCCACTGACACCAAAACAGTTCTGGATCAAGCCATAAGAGTGTGTCAGGTAAGTTTTCAATTCTCATCAGTTCTTCTGATCAATTTGAACTCATTCATTCCTGTATGGGTGCGTGGATATAAATAAATGTCTTTTGACTTCAGTGGGACCTGATATGTGCCAGATCATCAGGCACTATGGATTATCAAACATATGAGAAACTCACCTGTGATTGTAGAAACCTTAAGAAAGCATGTTTTATCCTTCTGGATTGTTGTTCTGTGGGCTGAATTTTTTTATACGTGGTGCAGATTGGGTTAAAAAAAATACAAAGAAGGATTACTCGCCTAGAAGTGCGTAGGGATGCCTTCTTTCACGTCTCTGGAATATGCACAGATTCCAGATGACATACCATCTAGATGGACCTCAGTATTGCTTCAGTAATTCAGCTGTGTGTTCAATCCTTCCTGCATTTTTGATGCACTCCCAGACTATAATAGGCATTTTTGGAAGCAAATATTCACAAAACTAGGACTTGCTGTGGATTTCAAATCCTGAGACTGAATCACCCTTGGAAATAGCACTATTCATTAACATTAGCGGATTCCAGTACAGAAAATATGTATCATATATCAGTAGTAAGTGCGCCTGTGCGAAAGAGGCCAGGTCAACACTCTAACGAGTGATTGGCTGGGAAGGCGTCTCCTGCCACTTCCTGTGTGTCAAATTGGAATCAGGAACCGGAGACTAAGTAAGCATTGGATCTGAAGTGGCAGGGAATTGGTGAGGCTGTAAGACATTTTTTAATGTTTTTTAACTCCTCTGCCTCATTTAGAAAAGATTTTATCCCATCAGACAACCCAAATATTACTAAACATTTTTTTAATATATTCTGCACTGAAATAAGCCCTGGATTATCAAACTGTCAATGCTGATTACATGTATGAGAACATCTGCCTTTCTTTCTGGCATCTGTGTACAGTAAAGTTTCATTAATCCAGCATTCAATGATTTGGAACTCCTGCTAGTCCGGCATGGGGAAAATGATGGATTAATTGGTTTGCTAGAAAGAGTCCCAGGCTGCAAAAATGGAAATGTACCTGAAGCAACCTGGTTTAGCACTGGATATTGGAAGTTGTTATGAATTATGAATATATATGTGTATGTATATATATATCATATGTTTCATATTTGTATGTATATGCAAGGCAGACCTGACAAAGTCAAATTCATTAAGTCTCTGTGACTATACCAAGTCCTCACTATAAGTAGCTCACCACCTTCATGCAACCTTCCCATATATTCTTCTATTCAGTGGTGCTGATAATCGCACTTGTTTGTGATCAAGTTTTATTATTCGAATCTCCAGTGTTCAATAAAACACTGCATCCACTTTTTTTTTTAATAGAACTCACAACATTGTTAAAAATATAAGCTCTTTTCACAGATCTTTAAAAAAAAAAAAAAGAATGGCTCGTCACACGACTGTATCAAATTCTGGGATTCAGCTATTCGCTGCATCTTCCAAAGTTCAGACTTTTTTTTTAATAAAATGAGGTGAAAACCAAAAATAAAAATTCTTCCTTAAAGAAACAAAATGTGCTTAATGTTAGTTGACCATTGAAAATGTTTCTTTCTCACTGCACATTAACAGAAAAAACAACTATAATGAACACATTTCCTTTTACTCTTAAAAAATTAAAAAATGAATCTGCCTGCACTATTCACTTACCTTTGTCCAGCATTGGAGGTTTGAGAGGTAAAACCTGATTACAAAGAAGTACAGTTCTCAGCACCATTGGATGGTAGAATACCTGGAAATATTGAACATGCATTGATTATAACGTGATAACATTATTTTCCTGTGTGTGGATGAGGGTGTTGAGTTACTTCTGCTGGAGTCCTTGTGCAATCTCTCTAATTCAGCGTGTAGCCTCTTAGGCTACTGAACGAAGAAAAATTTTGTGTGGCTCCACTGGATTCCAGACTGCCGCTGTTAATACTTATTATTTGTCCAGTGCTAACATAAAGACTAACATTTGGCAGATTTTATATTAGAAAAAATGTTTGATTTTCTAGGCAAAATAATAGGAATTTAAAATGAGTTTACATAGGAATATTGTTGGGCAATATAATAGCCTACTGAAACACTGGTGTACTGACTTTTGTCTGTGCAGGTTTTTCTTTTAGTTTTGTTTTTTTCTATGTTTCATTTGCGCATTACCTAGATAAATGTAAATTGACATAGTTGCCATGGCGACCATATCATTGTGCATAACTAATGCAAGAAAATATGGTGAGCCAAACGTAAATAACAATAGTTGTGTTACTCCATTACATTGTACTATTCAAGATTAGTGTGTGCTGGACATTTCTTTTTCTATAAATGACTTTATGCAGCATGACAGAGACATTGATTGATAATAGAGGATATATGTATATACATTCTAAAGAGCTAGAAGATCATTTTTCAGCCTTGTAAAGTAGAAGACTATGATAGAGAAGTAAATAAAATTTTTCCCCCTAAAGGTTAAATACCTTAAGGTATCTTAGCAGGTGTCGGATTTGATGCAGAAAGCTCTACATCTATCTATTCATCAGAATGGTTCAGGAACAATTTCATTTAGATATGTGAATGTGATTTTCAGATGCAGAAATTTCAACAGCTGCAGCCCAAATTAAAATAAAAACAAAAAAACAAACAGAGCCACATCTGGTGGCATTAGGGTTTACTAAGAGCTCGTTTCCATAACCTCTTCCCAGAATTCCAGCGTTGCCTGAAATATAAAATTGCTCACTCCATGTAGACGCTCTCCATAAGGAGATATAGTATCCCCCATAGGAGAAAACTGGCATATAAGACCACCTGTCCCATCTTCGTCACACCACTTTTCTGGAAATTAGCAGTGCCAGTGGAATAATGGCATTTGCTCTAAAATCTTTGCGCTAGTGCTTTTGAAAAAGTCACAAACGTGGTGTACTTTAATGATAAATTTTGCCCATAAATTATAACTGTGTTACTTCATGGACATTGATGCTTTAGAACAGGGGTAGGGAACCTCCGGCTCTCCAGCTGTTGTGAAACTACAATTCCCAGCATGCTTCATTCATTTCTATGAGAGTTCTTAGAAAAGCAGAGCGAGTATGCTTGCTGGGAGTTGTAGTTTCACAACAGCTGGAGAGCCGGAGGTTCCCTACCCCTGCTTTAGAAGATAGGTTTGCTAAGGTGCAGATGGGTGAAACAACTCCTGCAGGAAGAAGCGGGGTACTGGACCAAGACCTGCAGGTGCTGTGACAGGCCGTTCACTACATGTCTAATACAACTTGAGTAAGAAGGAGTAAAGTTAATAAAGATTGTTGTGTACTTTGCTCAGGGTATGATAATGGGATATAGCTAGTAAAGAGCCATGATAATAATCTAGTCATAGACATGGCATAAAAAGCTTGTAGGTCACTATTTCTGTTGCTTACTAACAATCATGGTTTTAATGAGGTTTTTCCAGGATATTGATGACCTATCCTCAGGATCAGTTGTCTTTATCAGATCAGTGAGGATCCAACAGCCAGCACCGATTAGTTGTTTAGGGAAGCAACTATGCAGTGGGCAGGAGGCACTGTCACTGTGTCATTTCCACCACCAGTGCACTGCATCTCATCTCCCATTTAAATTCAAATATGGCTTCCAATTTTTAATTAATGTGGGAGGACGTGCTAAGGGATACAATTCAGATAAGTAATAAAAAAGAGTGTGTGTAGAGCATGGGGTTTTTCTAGACTGGTAAAGTATTGTGGCCTGGGAGGCGCGTTATGGACGACACTACTCTGTTTCCTTAACTCCCATAGCACTGAATGGAAGCTACACAATGGGAGATACAAAGCAGCTATGCTCTTTCCGTTACTGCTCGATGTGCTATGCGGTTTCTGCCCATTCACTTGCATAAGAGCTACAGAAACAGCCAAGCCCTCTGGGCAATTTTAATAGTCCTAATTTCTTCTGGCCACCACATTCTTGGGAGGACAGCGTTAACAGAGGTTCCATGTTGAGATTTGACTACCTCTTTTAGGAGTTATTGACGTTCAGATAGTTGTCCTCTGGCCTGACCCTACTATGCTGAATTATTAATACTATTGAACACATCAACACAGTTGCATCACACAGGTAATGCACCTTAAGGGGGGCTACTATCTCTCCTTAACCCCTTCAACCCCAGGCCTGTTTTCACCTTCCTGCCCAGGCCATTTTTTGCAAATCTGACATGTCACTTTATGTGGTAATAACTTTGGAACGCTTTTACTTATCCAGGCCATTCTGGATTCTTATCCAGGCCATTTTCTCGTCACATATTGTGCTTCACGACAGTAGTAAATTTGTGGCAAAATATTTCATTTTTATTTATAAAAAAAATACCAAAGTTAGCAAAAATTTGAAAAAATTTGCAAATTTCAATTTCTCTACTTTCAAAATACATAGTAATACCTACAAAAATGGTTATTATTTTACATTCCCCATATGTCTACTTGATGCTTGGATCATTTTGAAAATGACATTTTAGTTTTTTGGGACGTTATAGGGCTTCGAAGTTTAGAAGCAAATCTTAAAATTTTAAGACAATTTCCAAAACCCACTGAAGGACCAGTTCAGTTATGAAGTCACTTTGTGGGGCTTACATAGTGGAAACTCCCCATAAATCACCCCATTTTAGAAACTACACCCTTCAAGCTATTCAAAACTGATTTTACTAACTTTGTTAACCCTTTATGTGTTCCATGAGAATTGACGGAAAATTGGAATGAAATTTCAAAATTTCCCTTTTTTTTTTTTAGCAGATTTTAAGTTTTAATCCATTTTTCATGAAACACATCAAGGGTTAACAGCAAAACAAAACTCAAAATCTATTACCCCGATTCTGGAGTTTACAGAAACACCCCATATGTGCACAAAAACGAATGTACTGGCGCACAGCAGGCTTCAGAGTGGAAGGAGCACCATATGGCTTTTGGAGAGCGGAATTAGCTGGAATAATAATTGGGAGATATGTTGCATATAAAGACGCCCTGAGCTGGCCCTACAGTGGAAACCCCCCAAAAGTGGATGAAGGATGAAACTAATCCATGGATGAGTGGTAGATTCTGAAACAATCCTTGATGCACAGGCCAGGTTTTTCAGGGCAGGTTTCGCAGTGGTAAATAGTGTCCTTCCTAATCCCCCTTTTTGAACACACCCTGCATCGATTTTGGGTCCTTCCCTTCCTAGCTGTTTGGGGGACTTCACCAGGGAAATGTTGTCCTGGTACAACTCGGGCACCGTAACGTGCAGAAGTACTGGGACCCTCTTCAGCTTGGTTGGGAAAAATTAGGGCCTTCATCACTACTTCTTGAAAGTGAAGGAAAGTTCCTGTGTGTCCTGCAGATTTATATAGCACATACGCATTGTACATTGCCGTCTGTACAAGGTGTACGGCTAGGTTTTTGTACCACACTTTTTTCGTGTGGCACTGTAGGGCTTCAGAACTTGATCTGAAAGATCAACTCCTCCCATGTGCCTGTTGTAGGCCAGGATGCAGTCCGGTTCGGGGACAGTGGTAGTGGTACCACGTACTGCGGCAGGGGAACTGATGTTGGGGTGAATGCTGGTCAGTACAAGGACGTCCCTCTTGTCCTTGTACTTAACCACCATCATGTTTTCATGGAGGAGAGCCCTACTTTCACCCTTTCTCAGTGGTTGCCCTACCAGGGATCTAGGGAGGCCTCTCTGATTTTTGCGTACTGTGCCGCAAGCCACAGTACGCCTGGCACTTAGGGACATGAAGAGGGGTAAGCTGGTATAATAGTTATCCACATAGAGGTGGTAACCCTTATCCAGTAGTGGGTGCAGCAAGTCCCACTCTAGTTTCCCACTAACTCCTAGGCCAGGGGGGCATTCTGGGGGTTCTATCCGTGAATCTTTGCCTTCATAAACCCGGAACCTATAGGTGTACCCAGACCTACTCTCGCAGAGCTTGTACATTTTTATGCCATACCTTGCCCGCTTGCTGGGCAGGTACTGTCGTAATTTTACCCTCCCCTTGAAATGCACCAGGGACTCATCTATACAGATGTTTTCTTCTGGGGTGTACACTTCAGAAAACTTAGTGCTGAAGTGGTCAAGGATAGGTCTAATTTTGAAAAACCGATCAAATGTTGGGTCACTTTGGGGAGGACACTGCATTATCATTGTAATGCAAAAATTTCAGAATCGACTCAAATCGATTCTGGGCCATGGCATTAGTAAATATTGAAGTGTGGTACAAGACATCCGCACTCCAATACTGTCTAATTTCTGGTTTAACAAGCCCCATGTGCAGCACAAGTCCCCAGAAGATTTTCATTTCTGCTGCTGTTACTGGGGTACAACCAAGGGGTCTTGCGTATAGTGACGTGGGGTTCTGTGTAATGAACTGCTGGGCGTACAAATTTGTTTGGGCCATGATAAAATTTCTAAATCATCACTGAAAAAGATTTTGACAAAATCAATTTCTGTGAAGCCCGAGTAGTCAACTTGAATTCCTGAGTTTCCCACAAACTCTGGAATTTGGGGCTGATAAACGTCAGGGGGTGGGGTCCATATGGGCTCACTCTGGGGGGCTGCCTCAGCTGTCGTTCTGGGGCGCCTCCTAGAGGGTCCCTCATCAGCGGATGATGATGAGGGAGTAGAGGAAAGTGGCATCCTCTTCTCCTTCACTGGCCGTCTCGGTGTCAGAGGCAAGGATGGCGTATGCCTCTTCTGCCGGGTACACTCGTTGGGATGATTGGGACATTTTTATTTTATTGGGGTGTGATGGGTGAAACATGTAAAACTTTATTTAGTGTGAGGGGTGTGTATGTAGTGTTTTCACACGTGAAGGGTTTTTTTAAAGTTTTAAAATAGAATTTAAAAAAAAGGGGGGGAATAAAAAAAAGTTTTTTCTGTAAAAAAAAAGTATTTACTGCAGAAAAAAAGGCTTTACTGCAGATTAAAAGTATTTACTGCACAAAAAAAAAAGTGCAGTGCAAAATGAGCAGACGCGATAAGTAATAGACACTACTGAAATCTAACTACCACTACCTGCGGTTCTTTTTTCACACAAGATATGTAAAAAAAAAAAAAAAAATGTACAGATGCTGCTGATACAGCACGCACGCACACACACAGATCATGTGTGTGTGCAGAAACTGTAGTGAAAAAAATTCACTAGTCCTCTGCAAACTGCACGTACGCAGATACAGTGCGTTCGTGCAAAATCCTACACTGACACTGAATATATATATATATATATATTTGTGTGCGTGCAAAAACTGTAGTAAAAAGTCACTACAGTGTAAAAAAAAAAAGGGAACACTAGCTAAAAATTTAACATATATTTGGCAAATATTTGAATAATTGGCAAAAAAAGAGGGGAAAAAAAAAAGCACAAAGAATGATCCCCAGGTGCTGATCAGGCAGGTAAGCACTGAAAAGCACTGGGCGGTCACAGCTCGCACGCAGAAAGTGGTGCATAGCTGAAAAATTGTTTTTAAAAAAAAAGCGAAAAACACACGGACCAAGTGCATTTGGGGTCCTCTGCCAGCGCTGCCATTGGCGTTGCTCCAGCCAATGGCAGCGCTGGCAGAGGAGAGGACCCCAAACACTGGAGTCCCCTGCCTGACCTCTGGGAAGAGAGGTGCTGACTTGGTCAGCACCTGTCACCTTGCGATGACCCCCCCTCGCTCCCCATGCCGCTCCCACTTCCTGGAGCTGCGATGGGTCGGTCTATGGAAACCGTCCAATCGCAGCCACCGGAGCTGCAGGGGGACGGAAATACCGCCCCCTGCCCTTAGCCAACATGGCTGCCTGCCGAGCATTGCAGCCATCATACCCCGGTTCCCCGGCGATTACGTCCGGGGGCCGGGTGTCCGCCGCGCTGTAGTACCGTAGCCGGGCGGCAACTCACTTCCCACAGCACCGTACATGTACGGCGCTGGTCGGGAAGGGGTTAAAGGGGCTAACCTACAAAAAATAACATTTATAGTTAAATCCAACTCAGTATTAAGAACCGTTTCTGCATTTGCACTTATTAACAAAATAGTTCATATCCCCAGATATTGTAGGAATAATTTTAGAATTACACCACCTGCATTTTCTATTCAGTAGCCTTAAAGCAACTACCTCAGCAATTACAGTAAAGGTGTCTCACTATCTTATCATTGCTCAGCATTTCTTCTGACACACAGAGATGAGCTCCACATACCTGAGGAAGCAGGACTGAGCATGTGCATCCACCTAGGAACGTTTACTGAGGTGGACACAGCAAAGGCTGTTCAATAGAAACAGCAGATACTCTAAAATTATTCTCATATCTGCAAATATATAAACATTTTTTAAATAAGTGTAAATAAAGAAAATGATAAAAATGATAATTATAGTTCTGGGCTGCATTTTACAATAACTAGTATTTTTCATGGAACAGCCTCTTTAAGGAGGTCAGCTGTGTATAATTGAAGTGGCTCCTTATGAGTCAGTGTCCCACTTTCAATAGGTGTCACTAGTGAGACTGTTCTTTCTCTCTCGGATATACCTCTTTGCATACAGCTAATGCAGGGTTGCCAACAAGAATTTTGACAACTTATTCAGAAATCACAGACAGCCATCATTTTTTATGGACAAATTGGAAAACCATAAGGAATTATATAAATTATAAGTAATACATGTCTATAGCTCACTATACTGATAACTCATTACCAACATTTACTGTGAGCTGTAAAATGATGGTAATTATCACCAAAATAATCTAGTCGAGTAACACCTGCCTCAAAAAAATCACGGACACATGGCTATTAATAATTTGCATTGTTTGAAAATTTTAATAAATGAGTCTTTAACTATATTTCCTACAAAAAACTAAAAATTGCTATATGTTAGTAGATAATTTGCTAAGGTAACAGTAGAAAACATATATATTACTTTGTGAATTTTTGCATTCCAGATTCCACTGTATATATAAATTATAAAGTTTTGTGTTGATAATGCTCTTTAAAGAGGACCTTTCACCACTCCTGACATGCCTGTTTTAATAGCTTCATGCATTCCCCATGTAATAACAATTCTGGAACATCTATTCTTATGTCTGTATGTTGTGGCATTCCTTTATTATTTGCACTAGAAGGTATGAATGAATTGCTATTTGTCTTTAGTAAAGGAACAGAGGGGAGGTGACCAGTTGGGGTTGTGTCCCTGCACAGTCTGACTGTAGCCAATCAGTGCTGCCATTTTCAGACTGTGCAGGGACACACCCCAAACTTGTTACCTCCCCTCTGTTCCCTTACTGAAGACAAATAGCAATTTATCCATAACTTCTAGTACAAATAATAAAGGAATGGCACAACATACAGACATAAGAATAGATGCTCCAGAATTGTTATTACATGGGGAATGCGTGAAGCTATTAAAACAGGCATGTCAGGAGTGGTGAAGGGTCCTCTTTAAGTCTGAGTTTTAAAAAAGTACTCCTAAAATACATGATCATAAACAAATCATTCTGCTCATTCAATGCACATTCTGAGAGGATAGATAGATAGATATGAGACAGAGTGGTACTATAGATATGAGGTAGATGAATATGAGATAGATAAATAGTTATGATAGATATGAGATAGATAGATATTACATAGATATATATTAGATAGATATTACATAGATAGTAGAAAGCTCGATAGATATTTGATAGATAGATCATTTGATAGATATGAGATATGATAGAGAGATAGATAAATATGAGATAGAGAGATACTATAGATATGAGGTAGATGGATATTAGATAGATAGATAGAACATATAAATGGAAGCATAGATATTAGATATAGATAGACATAGGTAATAGATATTAGGTAGGAGATAAGAGATTAGATAGATATTCAATTAGATAAATATAGACATAGGTATTAGATATATACCAGATAGGCAATAAGATTGAGATTAGATAAACATTAGATAGGTAGACAGACAGACTGAAACTTTCTGTTTTTATTGATTGAGTATGGTTTGAAAGTTCATGTACTCCCACAGAGAGAGCCCCATAGGTTTTGGAATGATTGTTGACAGGAGAACGGGCAACCCTCCACATTGATGTACTGTAGCCTATCCATTAAAAAAATGTCCATCTCATGTCAAAACCACACGTGGAGAGGCACAAGCTATGGAAATAGTTGTTAAACGTGTATAATTTATCTAAGCGTTTCATTTAATACCTGCTTGAAGCAATTTGCTTATTAGTTACGGTTGGTGAGCAGAGGTTACATTTTTGTAAAGTTAAGGCTATAGTAAATCTCTCCCTCACCCCCCACTGACCGATGGGTGAACTCAGAACAACAGAGGGAAATGAGCAGCTTGCAGTTTGCTATAATGTGGTACTTTCTTGGAAAGCCAGGATCATCATTTTGTCTCACTACAAGTTACCACTGCAGCGTTGCCGATTTCGGCAGAGGAATAATCTGATCTGCCTCTGTGTAAATTGCTCGTAAATTGTTTATTCTTAAAAGCCTTTTGATTAAACTATCGGCTACATCCAAGTAGAGGGAGATGTGAAAGCAGCAAGTCATTGCCACCCACCTTTTTGTTGTATGGGAGTGGATAACATGATTAGTGCTTAACCCATTTGGTGTGATCATTTCACTTAAGCATTAGCTGGGAAATGTTAATCACAACTTTAATTCATCCTGCATTAGCATTTTGATTAACTCGGCACTAGCTGGTATACTTGAAGCTCTTCGAGCCCCACATAGTGCCTGGAAATGACTTTTTCATTAATTAAGTTTGTTAGACGGCAGCTGATCTTAGGAACAACTGTTGCACAGGAAATGATTATAGAAACACATATTGTGTTATATAGTGGGAAATGTAGATTTTCACTTCTAGAGAACATTATCAACAGATGGTAAAAATTGGTTACACTTAAGGATGAGCAAATCGATTCCAAACAAATCGGATTTGTTATAAACTTTCCAAAAATTTGTCAAACACAGGTTTTTCCATTTGCTTCCAACCAGTTGTTTAAAAACAGTGCTCGGCGCCATTTTACTGTTAATATTGGTGCGGAAAAACATGAGGGAGGAAGAAGACAGAGTATCACATGACACTGGGAGGAAGTAGGGGGAAGGCTTGATTGGCTCAGAGGCTGACAGACAGCCTCGATCGGTATAGAGTATACAGCATCACAAGCAACTATTGTAGTGTGATATGGACACTATAGGCAAAGTATTGGGAAAGATATAATCGTGTAGATTTTAGGGAATTTCAAGGAAAGCTTTAAGGAAGTGAGGAGCTGATCACACTGTGCTTAAGCTGCTGAACCTAGTAGTTCTACATTACAAAACCAACCCTCTACAAAAAAAAAAATTATAATTTTCTATATATGAAGAGAGCCAGCAAACGCTCAGGAATTGCACATTTTTTTTCCAGTGCATTATATCAATCTGTGTTAAGCACGTTGAATTATAACACAAGCATTTTACGACAATAATGCCTTTTGTATACTGGTGGTATTAAACTCAGAGTTCACATACATTTCACCGAAAACACTGCATCGTTCTATTGGTGTTAGTGGACATGTTATTGAATTGCACTGTGTGACAGAAGCATTACCAAGTGCAGGATTAAAATAAGGCACCTTGGCTCTGTTGAACCATTCCTTGCATTTCTGGCTTTGCGGCCAGGTGCACGCCACAGAGGAAACCTGGATCAGCTATTACGGGCAGGGACAGTACGTGTATTTCACGGCCCACAGCAAGAAGGCCAGACCCTTTTGACACCTCCACTTTTGTGTTAGTCTGATTCCAACACCAGCCGCTTATCCGCCTCTTCCATGTCCTCCTACATGGACATTCTCCTATCCCCAACAGCAGCAGGGCAGATCGTCGCTCCCACTTCCCCTCCCTTCTACTGTATATGATCGGCCTGGGTGAGAGTAGCCACATAGCCATTCATTTGCTAAAGTGCATCCACCAGCAAACATCTTGCTGACTATCTCCCCACCAACTCCAACTGGTGGGAGGTGGTTAGTGACAATGACAGGAACATCGTGGCCACACTGCATTTGGTCCTCTGCATGGCACACATGATACTGATACTACTGCGCAGCCTAGTATCAGAGAACATGGAGCAGATAAAATAAAAAAATCTCTTACCTGTCCTGCACTCCTCTGTCTTACCGGGCCTCTCTGCATTGTCCTGACGGCGTACAGCGTCAGGACGTAGTGCGCGCACTCTGACCTGACGCTGCACGCAGTCAGGTGATAGTGCAGCGCCGGGAGGACAGAGGAGCGCCGGAGAGGAGCCGCGGCGCAGGACAGGTAAGAGATTTTTTTATTTTATTCTGATGGGCTGATCTGATGTCTGATGGGGGCACAGTGGGCTGATCTGAGGTCTGATGAGGGCACAGGCTGTTCTGTGGTCTAATGGGGCCACAATGGGCTGATCTGAGGTCTGATGGGGCCACAATGAGCTGATCTGAGGTCTGATGGGGGCACAGTGGGCTGATCTGAGGTCTGATGGGGGCACAGTGGGCTGATCTGAGGTCTGATGGGGGCACACACATTATACTGGTTGGGGTTTTTATTACTGGGGAGGGCGCACTGCGCCACCAATGATGAGAACTACATTTAATACAACTACAGAAGGGTGCTGCACATGAGGGGTTAACTACCACTGATTGCAGCTCCCTATAATACAGGTCAGGTGCCGGGTATGTGATCCTGCGCCGGCACCCGCCTCCTGTAGTTATATTAAACGTAGTTATCATCATTGGTGGCGCAGTGCGCCCTCCCCAGTAATAAAAACCGCAACCAGTATAATAATCATTAGTGGCTCAGTGCACCCCCCCTCCCCAGTATTATTCATTGGTGGCGCAGTGCCCAACCATCCCCCCACCAACTATAATAATCATTGGTGGCAGTGGCCACAGGGTCCCCTCCCCCCCCTCACCCTCTTCATTGGTGGTTCAGTGGCAGTTCCAATCAGAGCCCAGCAATGTAATCGCGGAGCTCCAACCGGTTACCATGGCAACCAGGACGCTACTGAAGTCCTGGCTGCCATGGTAAGCTCCCTGCTGCCCTGTGCACCCAAAGCCCAGGGCAGCAGGGAGAGTGTAAAGTCCTATTCATCCTGATAGAGATCTATTAGGGTGAATAGGACAAGAGTTCTAGCCCCTAAGGAGGCCAATAATTAGTAAATAAAAAGTAAAAAAAAAACAAAAAAAAACTCATCAATATATTAATATATATACGACCGTGTGAATGTTCCCGCATCTATTCCGCAATTTTGCAGAATAGATACATCTGCATTCACTTCAATGGGCGGCTTGCGAACTTGCCTAGCCGCGGCACCGCAAGAAATTATAGAACATGTCCTATTTTTGATTGCAACAGCGAACAAGAATAGGCATTTTGAACAGGACGCCGAGCCGTGTGTTCCGCAATTTGCAGAACACACGCCGGGCGGCATCCGTGGTATTGCAGATCTGTCTGAATGGCCCTTAATCACCCCCTTTCCCAATTTTACATATAAAATATATTAATAAATATCCGAAAAGTCCAAACTATTAAAATATAAAAAAAATCTCCTATACGGTGAACACGTAAAAGAAAAAAGAAAAATAAAACCTCTCAATTCGCCATTTTTTAGTCACCTTGTCCCGTCAAAAAAATAGCATAGGACAATTCTATTAATGGCCGGACGTTCCATCTCCTCCAAGTCTTTTTTTTTTTTATTCTAATTATATGTATTTAAAGGGTTTCTGTCACCAGAAATCACCCTATTAAACCAAGTGTCTTTTGCAATGAGCAAATGACACTTGATAACAGTAATGTTAGTCTCATATTTCTCCGTCCAGCAGTTTAGCCAAAAAATATGTTTTTATAATATGCAAATGACCTCCCCTAGGTGCAGTAGGCGTGAACCTGCACCTAGGAGAGGCCGTAATAATGCCTCTTACCACGCCTCCGTAGCGCTGATTGACAGGGCCGGGCAGCCAGCTCTTTCGGCTCCCGGCCCTGTACGATCCCGCGCCTGCGCACTGCGGTAGTACATCCGCGCACGCGCGTTGAGAGCCGGCGGCCGCCCGGGTCACGGCTACTTCAACCTTTTTGACTATGGTTCTAATAGATTAGGGGCATTCAAATTCTTTTTTATTTTATGGCTACTGTGCAAAATAACCCTGCTTAGCCAATTGTGATTTACAGTCGGACTGAAATCTTGCAAATCTCCACAGATGTAAAAAAGTCTCTGAAACAGCAGCAGCTCTTTATATGGAAGGTGTGTTTTGCTCATGCCCTCCAGCAACTTTTCATTCCAGCTTTTCAAGCGAAAGTAAATGTAGTCAAATTGCTCATGGAAACCTAGTGTAATTTTAAACACTTGACTCCTGGGTTATAAAATAGCCCGGAAGATTTATCACAAGCGCATCAATTATTAACCTCATTAATGAAAAGTCGAATATTGCTTGTAAGTTAGATAAACACATCCATGCGGCAAAAACCATTGGACTGAGAAGGTGTGAGCAATAAATGCTAATGTGCGGAGCCAAACATGTCCAAAAGTCATGAATAGAATGGCGTACTACACATGCTGCAGGCTTCAGATATTGATTTGAAGTGTCCCCCAAAGCTGTATTACAAAAGACTGCGCCATGTAAAACAGAGCTTCATGGAAGCTGTATTAATCTTAAAGAAATGAGTATAACGTGTGTAAGTCTAGGGTTGTTTCTTCTCATATGGAACAGTGGAGCAGTATAGGAACATGATAACCCTAGGAAGGTTCACACATGATTGTAGTAGTGGGTACACTTCTTTTTTAAGACATCATACAAATGTGCACAAATCTCATCTTGGTGGACTGCTGCATGTATAGTGAAGAAGTGGATAATGCAGTCTCCTTACTGAATAATGCACACGTCTGTATTTTTCTTCAGTGTTCTGTTTCTTTTTTCATTTTTTTTTATTTTTATTTTGTTATGGATAGCACACTGACCCATTCATTACTTTGGGGCCATGCACACATCAGTTTTTTTCACGGATAGCACAGTAATCCATACAATATCAATGAGGCCATTCACACATCTGTTTTGTTTTCATGGTTCTTTGGGCTCAATCTGCAGATCTCAGTGCAGGGTCCTGCAGATAGAAAGTCCGATACGGCAGTGTGCATGTGGTCTAAAGAGGTTGGCTATTTTGAGAAATATTCAATGTATTTTTCATTTGACATACATCTGTATGCCACACCATAACTTACCACCACCATGCTGTAGATTGACCCCGAATGTCCATCAGTGAGGGCTGTGTAAACTAGTACACTCTTTAACCACTGTGTCCATAAGTTTCAAGATGGTGGCAATGATGTGATTCATCCATGTCATCACTTTCTATGCTGTCCCCGGATGGATCCACTTCTGCATTTGCACTGAATATGTGCCTTTAGGGAGAATCTGTAATATGTATTTAGGGACTCCATGTGTCATTTTTAGCGCTCCATCAATGCCATTGCTAGAGACATTCTCCCCCAAAATCAAATGCAAATGTTTCTAGTGGGGAATATCTCTGCATTACAGCTTCATAAGGAGTATTCCACGATTCCTTTTTGTCAGATTCATACTCAGTCCGCCAGAAAAAGAAAGCCTTTGTATGCCTCTGTTTAAAATTGGAGTAGAGCTCCTATTCATCTCTGTTTGTCATATCACATCTCTATAAAACATGGCTTTCAGAACTCCCGTAGAAGTGAATGTAGACCTTCAGCTCTCTGCTCACAGTGGCCTGGCACTAGACATAACAGTTCTCTAGTCAGATGTGTTTCCTAGAGGTGAGACCCAGTTCTATTGGACATTTATGGCATATTCTGTGACTAAGAGCAAAGTTTAAGCAAATCAATCAAGCCCAGCAATATTTGTTCTAGAGCAACAGTATGTACTCCGTCCACACACTTAAAGAGGTATTCCGGTTACCATAAATATAACTTATGTTTTAGACTAATTTATCATCAATAATTACCTAATATAATGTAAATTTCACATATTTACCGTTCAGTAGTAATAAAAGAGGTTTTCTTCTGCTTACCCACTGTGTTTCCTCATAAATTACCATGGCATTGACCTGTAGTTCTGAGCCTTTGTTAGGTTGAGCATGCTCAGTGTGTTGCTATCAGTTCTCTAGCTAAATGTTAGTGTGCTGATGATTACTTAGTAGAGGGGGCGTGCCTGGACTAGAATATCAAGCAGCCAATCAGTAAACATCAACACTCTTGAACAAGCACAGACTCACAGCAGGAAAGATAGGGATTGTGGGGATTGTAGTTTTGTGAGGGAAGATCGGGCGCCATGATACTCTCAGTGTGTTACAGGCTCACACAGGAGCTAGACAAATGGATTGTAAGGTAAAATGAAACTCTGGTTATATGTATGGGTTCTGGTTGGATCACAGCTTGCAGCCTTAATGCAGTTTTTCAAAAATCAAGTTACTTTACCAGAATACCCCTTTAACATAGTGTTACCAATAAATTAGGAAGGACAGAAAGCGCCTGAGGCTCTGTTCACATCTGTATTGCTTATTTCTATTGTTTAGCTCTGTCATGGCAGCAGAACAATGAAAATGAAATTTCCTGTGGATCCGTTGTATGATGGACACTGATGTCATCCAGAAGACCCAGTGGACTATAATGGGATCCATCCACCAAGTTTTACATCTTGATGTCTGTCACCTTACTAGATAAAATACCGCAGCATATTGCACTACACTATATGGACAAGAGTTTATGCACTATGCGCCTCAGCACCTGGTGACCCCGCTGTTCTTCTGATCCATCAGAACAACAGAAAAAGAAACCGGACCCTGGAAAAAAATCCTGTGCATAAGTTATGTACATTTGACATCCGTTTGAGCCATTTCAGTCTGCATGCAGTACTTTTTTGCTGTCTAAAAAAAACAGATCTCCAACGGAAATGGCTCTGGCTCAGATGTGAAATGTTCATAGCTGATGGACAGGGTCCGTTTTTTATATACAAGATCCGTTTTGTTAGCTGTCCCTATGTACATGTTTGTATAGAATGAGCTTCCAGTTAATAGTACTATTCTTTTTAATTCCACCTAATGCCATATGTTTTTGTTCAATGTAGAGGTTCTAGATTTTGTATTCTTCGAAGTGTCAAAGTATGCTCGTAAATTTGTATCAACGGGTGGATTTGGATGAAGGGTTAAAAGCTCTCCAAAACCTTGCCTGAAATCCCAGGTTAATAAACTTAGCCCTGTGGCATTATAAGAGACTTACTCACCAATGATTCTGTTACCACAGCCGTTAATTAAGAACAAAAGCCGACACTGAAAGAGAATTACCTATTACATAAGGGATTTGCTGCCGGGATGAGATATGTAAAAAGTAACCTTTATTATATTGAAAATTGAAAGAGACCAAACTTGTAGATTAAAATAGGATGCTTAAATACAATTTGCTTGATGGGGATATAAATCTGTTTCTTTATGGAAAAACTAGCTCGTAAATAGTATTGCAGAAAAAAATCAACAGCTCCTTCATTGATGCAGTGCAAATAACTGTTATTATCCTCATTCCTAAGAAAAACTGTGGATCTGAGTTGTCAAGGGAAACCTGCTGATTTACTACAGCCAGGCTTGATCAATTCTGGTATCAGCCGGCATCCTAATGAATAGCAGGGAGTGTCATGAACTTCTGCTTGATTTACAATTAGCTTCCCTGCTACTGTCCAGCTAACTTCACTCTGCACAGAAGAAAGGCTCAGCTGCAGTCTTACTTACTTTAATAGACAACAGAATGCATACAAGGGACTTCATTTTCCTCTGTTTAGAAATTAGTGTTTTTTTTTGTCCAAGGAATAATAGCCAATACGCCAAAGTGAGTGGTAGCATCATGTGGCAGTAGCAATTAAGTTACCAGTTACTATTCACAAGCCTATTTGTGTATCTGAAATACAGTAATAGGCCGTTTTGACACAGACAAGTGTGGACCATGAAATGCACTCCCTGTGATGGCCACATTTCCCTGATAAACACAGCTCATGTGAGCCAAACTCACAGCATCAAAGATCACTATGATGCTGTGAGTTCAGCTGCAGTTAGTCCGGGGAAGGTTGTCACACGGACTGCATTTCATGGACCACACACGGCTGTGTGAAAGAAACCATAGTTAGAATATGTATTTATGTATATGTAAAGTTTTGAAAACAAGTATACTCCTGATACATAGTGCCACATTACTATAGGGAGTTAGGGAGCTACTGCCTACCAATAAACAGTATGCACTAAGCTCCCCTAGTGGTGTGGAGGACAGCTAGAACCCAGAGAGTCTTAGAATGAGGGTCCTGTGTCCCCTGGTATGAATGGAGCTGCACTTGATTATGTGTGCTGCACTCCACTAATCTCTATGGGACTGCTGGAGATAGCCAAGCACTGTTCTTGGCTATCCCCAGCACTCCCATAGGGATGAATGCAGTGACAATGTGCATGCGCGACTACTGCTCCATTCATATGAGGGTACACAGGAGTTTCAGTGGTTGGACCCCCAAAAATAAGAGTCATGTATCCTATCCTGTGGATAGGCCAGAGTGATAGTCTGTTATTTTCAATTTAAAAAAATAAAAACAAATTGCATAATGGCTGTGCTGCTTTGTACAGTCATATATGTGAAGGAACTTTTTTGGGCTTCCCTAATCTCTCTTTAAGATATATTATTCGCTATTTCAGTTGCACAGCTAGATGCATTTCACTCAGAAGCAGGGGCATCTCCCTTCTGTTGAATCTGACATCAATGTACTGCTGTGACGTCCTTTCCCTTACTTCCCACTATGTTTGTTTTCAGCTCCATAGCTCACAGAATTGATAATGAGGGGGAACTCACACTTAGAGACACACAGGACATTCCTATGATGATCAGAATCTGTGTAAAAACAGTTCTTTTATCAGACTCTTGTTACTAGCCGTGGATCTTGCCTGACAACAGGCAGTGGACTGCAAATTAGGTGGAAGTGAAATCCCTAGTGGCCATAACTTTACAGCTTTTTTTCAGGTGGATGCAGGCATATTTTTTAAACAACAATTTTAGAAATGTGCTAGTTACATCATTCTCTATCTATTCTTTTATCTGGAAATAACCTTTTTTATTTTTCTGTTGAATTGTAGCTTTTAGTGACACCATTTTGGAGTAACTTATTGATTAACTTTTATATTTTTTGGCATGTGGTAACAAGGAAAAAATGGCTAGCCACTATTGTTTTCTGCACTTCAAATGTATATGTTCTTTTATAGTACTTGGAAAATACAAGCATTTTGTCTTCCTTATTTCATCATCGCCTTCCAAGAGCTATAACTTTTTTATTTTTTCATCTATGTAGCTGTATGAGGGTATGTGTTTTGCGGGACAAATTGTTTTTTTTAATGGTTCCATTTTGGGGTTCATATAACTTTTTTCGGTGGTGACTAAGAATAAATTGCAAATTCTGGCCTTTTTTTTTATTACGGCGTTCACCGCAGGGGATAATTTACATCATATATGTGTAGGGTAGGTTGTTATGGACATGGTGATACCAAACATGGGGAACATTTTATTTTTGTATTTTTTTTTTTTATTGAAAAGCATATTTTCAATGGGAAAAAGCATTTTTAATTGGAATTTTTTTATTTATTTATTTTTTTACTTTTTTTAACCACTTAATAGTCCCACAAGGGATCTATAACAGGCAATATTTTGATTGCTTCTAAAATACAATTCACTATCCCTATATCACATTTTAATGTCAGTGCTATACTGACATTGATAAGCAGGCTGCGCCAGAGAGACGCATGATTGCTTAGGAACACTCAAGGCATGCTTTGGGCTTACATTAGGTCCCAGCCAGCCTATACACACATCGGCACCCCACAATCACATTTTCAGGGTGCCAATGGGAGACAGAGGGAGTCCGCTCCCTCTGTCACCACTTACATGCAGTGGGCACCATTGCCTGTGGCATGTGAGGGGTTAAACTGCCTGGATCTGTGGTACTTCTCATGTGAGAGCCGAGCACTCACTCTCCACTCTTAAACTGAACCCATGCAACGCTTAGACTGGACCGCTGTGAAAAGGTGGCAGCCCACCCTAAGGCTCCTTAGTAACTGCTGTAAAAAGGCATATGGGTAGTCACTAAGGGGTTAATAAAAGGTAAAAAAAAAAATGCTTTCCTTGATCTCCGCTTCAGAATCGTGTACTTGCGGGTTTTAGCCTTCTCGGACACTGTGGTCACATTTGACCACGTCACCTGAGGGGTTAAATGTGCGTGGTAGGAATTACCGCCGGTTGCAGGTCTGCTTTAAAGACCTGGCAGATGTATGCTTTATAATACCTTGTATCTGTAACTTTAACAGTGACTATTAGCCTGTGTCTGTGGCACAATCTAATAGACATACAGTCACAACAGGCCTTTGTTAGGTTCCCAGCTGCCATGGAAACGTGTTGGAGCCCCACAATTGTTTTGGAGGGTGGGGCTGATGGTGAAATTTGCATAGCCTGGGCTTTCCTAACGATGATTGTGAATAAGCATGAACACTAACAGGCTATTTAAGGTCTGAGACCTTGGTCAAAGTTATTTGAGTGCTCAAATCTCCTTGGGTTCCCGTACTTTTGTAAAGTACCCTTTTCCTTTTTTTCACTCTAAAATTGTATAAAACTAACTTAAACTAACTTAAAACATTGATATTGCTTAAAATGTTGAAAAGTATGTTTCATCTTTATGCCTTTTGGAGATCATTTAATCTTCAACTTGCTTAACTGTTCACATTAACAGTAATTTTGACCAGGGGTGCCCAAACTTTTGCATGCCGCTGTAAATACAATAATATAGATGAAGGTCATTTTAAAATTCTCAGCTTACCCAGCAAATCTTTCACCGAGAATACAGGATGTTGTGAAACAGTGTGTTGAAGCTGAAGGGACTTTAGTTGCTCATTCTAGTAGATAGCAATAAACCTTTATGAGGAAACTGCAGTTATTGTAATTCCCTAATAAATCAGTGAAGATTTAGCAAAAGTAAACCTAGATTTTAGTTTATGCACTGAACTTCGGGGACTGTTTTGATTAAATTGCCCTTCAGCAAAGATGTGCCAAGTAAGGCCTCACGCACAGAGCCATGTCTGGACTTCAGTACAGCTTCCATGTGTCTCCAAATAATTTAAAGACTGTTCCCATCCACAGATGGACCCAGCATTGACATACAGTTTTTATGATGAATATTGTGAATATTAACATTCTCTATTTCCACTGAACATGTAGTAGTTGTTAAAAACTTGGGAAGCTGATCTGTAGCATGGGGCACCTAAGTGCTGCTTTTACATCTCCAACCTGATTCTGCGCTTCTTGGAATTTATCTAATTTAATTGAAACTGTGTGTAAACTGCCGGTTGTTGAAGGAAGCTTTCAGTGTGTATATTGTCTTAAGTCTACAGCACTCTATTTGTGTATAAAAAAAACATTGGACTCAATGCCACGATTAATAGCGCTGGTCAGTAACGCACAGCACTATATTGGTCTTATGGCAGCTTTATTAAGCGGGGTGATTTGTTACATGTTCATATGACATTATAGTTCTTATGTTGATTAGACAGGTTCTTCCTCTTATTTCACTTCAGTCAAATAGTATTAAGCTTAGTTAAAACACTATATTGCATCTTCAGATGAGCCACACTGCCTGCTGCTGCCTTACCCTAGAAGAAAACTGAATCTGGGGGACATCAGCTCATGAATAAGTGTGATACTGAGTGACTCTTTTCCTGTAACCCCTCCAGACATGTCTGTTTCCTGCTAGAAGTTATGATGAATCACTGCACAGTCTGACACTATCCAGTCAGTGCTGCCAGTGGAAGACCATGCAGGGTCACAACTGGTAATGCCCAGCTGGACCTTCATTGCAAACTGCCAGTAATTAATTCATAACTTTTAGCAGAAATAATAACGGAATTACACAACATAGAATTAGAAGAGTCGGTGCTCCAGAATTGTTACAAGGGAGATGCAGATAGTTACTGAAACAGACATGTCAGTCCTGTTGAAACAGTATGTTCTCCACAACCCCATAATGATAGCAGAATAAATGACAGAACACTGAAATTTGCGTGTTTCTCATTGCTTGCTTTATGTTGCCCTTGGTGACACTATAAGAGTAATGAAAGGTTCCCTTAAAAATAGTGATGATTTGTCCAATTTCAGAGACTTAGCAAGTCTTCTGCAACTATATTCTTGTATCTATTTCCATGTATATAAGCAAAGAGGTATCTTACAAGGAAAGAGAACCATCTCGCCAGTGGCACCTCTTGGAAGTGGCTTCCTATGAGTCAAAATTTGACTTTCCAACAAGCCTTGGGGTTTGACAATGGAATAAAACCAAGCTAGATAGAAAGCTGGCTGTTCTTATTGTGTCAAAAATGGCGTCTTATGAACGTACAGAGCATTCAGAAAGCCTTCAGACCATTTCACTTTTGTTTCACATTTTGTCATGTTGCAGCCTTTTGCTAAAATAAAAAATATATATTTTCCCCTTCACTCTGCACTTAACCATACTGAGAAAGTGAAAACAAAATGTTAGAAATCTTTGCTAATTTATTGAAAAGGAAAACTAACATTTTGCACTGACATAAGTATTCAGACTCTTTACTAAGTGTGCAGTTGAAACACCTTTGTCAGCGATTACAGCCTCCAGTCTTCTTGGGTATGATGCCACAAGGTTTACACAACTGTATTTGGGTTCTTGATCACCTCTCTTACCAAGGCCCGTTTCCCCCGATTACTAAGTTTGGAAGGGCACCAGCTCTAGGAAGAGTGTGGGTTGTTCCAAACTTCTTCCATTTAAGAATTATGGCGGCCACTGCGCTTTTGTGAACTTTAACCGGAGCAGAATTTTTTTGTACCCTTCTTCAGTTCTATGCCTCCACACAATCCTGTCTCAGAGCTCTACAGGCAGTACTTTCCTCCATATGGCTTGGTTTTGCTGTGATCTGCATTGTCAACTTTGAGACCTTATATACACAGGGGTGTGTCTTTCCAAATTATGTCCAATCAACTGAATTTACCACAAGTGGACTCTAGTCAAGGTGTGGAAACATCTCAAAGATGATCAAGAGACGTGGGAGGCCACCAGAGCCAAATTTCAAGACTCATAGTAAAGGGTTTGAATACTTTTACAAATTTGCAAATATTTCTAAAATTCTCTTTTCACTTTCTCATTAAGGGGGATTGAGAGCAGATTGATTATTTTAGCACAAGGCTGCAACGTAAAAGGTAAAAGGGTCTGAGAAGTCTTCAGAATGCACTGTATAATGTACTTCCATTCATTTGATATAAGCAATTGAAGCAATATTTCTTCTGCATTAGCAATGATAGCATGTTGGAGGTTTTTTATGCTGAAAATTACTAGCTTTAATGTATGTTTGATCATCTTCCATAGGCAATGCTGGATGTTGCAGCTCATCATGGCTGGCTTGTCACTGTCCTAAACATCACAAATCTAGTGCAAATGGTAATCCAAGCTCGATGGATACATGACTCCTGTTTACTCACTGTGCCCAATATTGAGAAACATCACCTTTATCTCTTCAGGTATGTACATATAAAGCACCAGTTGGTCAACTCGGCACACAAGTGCAGCTGAATATTCCCGCTGTGGGACTTTAGAAACCCCATAGTGGTGAATAGAGGGGTGGCACCAATGAAAGCCCCTTTATTCATAAACTTCTAGCAGGAATAACAAAGAAATGGCACATCATAGATGTGCAATCTTGCTTTTTTTCCACTTTGGCCATTGATCCCTCACAATAGACCTACATTTTAAAGAGGACCTTTCATGCTTTTAACTTACAGTAGCTAAATACCTTTACTGGGAGGGTACCCCCGCTGATGTTGCCACCCGGTGAAGTTTTTCAAAATAGCGCTCCTGCGCCCCCCTGTATATTTCCCGCTCAGTATGCTAATACTGAGCATCGGAACAGGGCGGAGGTACCGAAGGTTCCTCAATGGGCATCTCCTTCTCCCTGGCTGTACCGCGATCCAATCACAACGGAGAGCGTCACAGCCAGGGAGAAAAAACCCATTGGCTGTGACGCTCTCCGATGTGATTGGATTGCGGCACAGCCAGGGAGAAGGAGACGCCCATTGAGAAACCCTGGCGTCTCCTCCGCCCCCCAGGAGCGCTATTTTGAAAAACCTCACCAGGTAGCAGCATCAGCGGGGGGTACCCTCCCAGTAAAGGTATTTAGCTACTGTAAGTTAAAAGCATGAAAGGTCCTCTTTAAGTTCCGTAGAGATTGCTTTTCAGTTATTTCATTATGATCACAAGTAGGAGTACAGTGACAGATAACTTTATATAAAAGTACCACAGGATCACACTGTTGACAGTAGGTATGGCCACAGCTGTTCTCCTTCTGTCCTTCCCTCCACAGGTCACAGATCATGCCTAGAATACTGTCTGATAGAAGTCAGTGAGTCATATCCAAAGACGTATGTATATAAATGTTGCTGCTGTAAAGCAATTGATTGCACTGCTCTTCACAGAGGAGGGCAGCAGCTCAGACTAGATGGGTTGACCCAAGATATTGTACAGAAAATATAATAAATAATTGTACAATCGGAAATTAATACAGATTATCCAGTATCTGAAGTAAGCACTCTAAAGGGCCCTTTACACGGGCCGAGAATCCTAAAGATAATCGCAAATGAGTGTTCATAGGAATGCTTGTTAACCTAAGTAAGGCTACCTTCACACAGTCTCCCGGAGTTCACCGGATCTGACACTGCCAGATGCGTACGGAGTTAAGTATAATGGGGTCTGGCAGAGATCTGTATGCTGCTCCAGCAGACAAGTGGAGAGTTGGCTGGACACAAACCGATGCTTGCTGCAGTCTGTGTCTGGACAATTCTCTGTTTGTCTGCCGGAACAGCATGCTAGCCTTAGGCCGTTGCCACACGTTCAAGTTTTTTTTTTATGCAGTTTTTTAATCCAAAAGCAGAAATTTTTTTTAAAAAGCGGATAAGTCGTATCTATCTTTAAAGGCTATGTACATCTTCGGGGGCAATTTTTATAGCATTTTGCTCATTTTGGATTAAAAATCACTTTTTGCATTGGTCTTTACTAAAAAAAATTCAGCCATTCTCTCACAAAGAGTTGATTGATTGTCTAGCTAAGTGTATTGTACTTTCACTTTGTGCCGGTCATCTTATAAACCTTATCTCTAAATTACAGAAGTAGCCAAGCTAAAATTGGCTCTAATAACACATATCAGTATTATCTTGTGACAAAAGCCATTGAAATACATTGAAAGAGTTAGTTAACCTTTTTGTGCCATTTTATACTTAACGCGTTAACCATCAAGTTTAGCTCGGCTACATCTGTACTAAAAGGTCATACACACTTATTTTAGCCACATTCTTATCAGTAAGATAAGAATTGAGCTATAAACAGTGTTTATAAGGTTAGAGATAAGGAGCCCAACTTAACTCACGGAACAGTGTAAAAATTCAGATCCTGCTACTAGAGAAACTCAAGGCTGCACAAAGACAGTGGTTCAAAATGTTAAATAAAAACCAATTAAAAAAATGTTTTTAGGTAAAAATTAGTACAATGCAGTAATTAAAAAAACTGCCCCCAAAGGTGTAAATTGCCTTTAATGTTTTCTCTTCCTTTATGGTCCACTCCTGATTTTGGCTCCAAAACGGCATAAAAAACCTTGAATGTGTGGCAGCACCCTTAGAGTTCAGTGTCGCAATCAGGGTACTGGCTTGCTGAATGAGATGCCTTAGCTTCAACACAGGAGGGTATTCTGCTCTTCTCTGATGAAGGGCAGGAACCCCAAAACCCTTCTGTCTACCATTTGGCTGATATCGAATAATTTGCATAGTTTTTTCCCCATAAAGCATTGTCTAAAATTAATTCTCCGTATACTGGGCAGTCTATTCAAAGATAGCCAGTTCCCCCACTGAGCTATGTCTAATGCGTGTCAGTCAGCTAGCAAGCACTCTGCAGAACCACAAAACGGCTATCTACAGATGAGTAAGATTTAGCTTATATGAGCTAAATAACAAGTAAGGTTTGTCCAAAGTGGAGACCCCCTTTAATGTCAGTAGTCACATTCTTGTAAGATGATACTTTGGCTTGTTTTTGAGATAATGAATCTTAAGGGGTTATTCTGGCATCACAATATTGATTCTGAGGATAGGCAATCAGTGTCAGATCATGGGGGTCCGACTGCCAGCACTTCTTCTGATCAGCTGCTTGCCAGTGGCGCCTCTTCTGTGTTTACCAGCACGCAGTCTTAATAGTAGCGGTGGTGCAGAGTGATTTACATCTTCTTCCTATTCAAGTGAACAGGATTTACCTTGCTCTGCTGTCATTATGGAGTAGGAAATATAGAAGAAGCTACATCGCTCACAAAATGATATAGCCTCTGCAAACAGCAGATGTGTAGGGGTTCCAAGGGTCAGACCCCCGACAATCTGATAATGACCTGAGGATAGGCCATCAGTATTCTGAAGCCACTGGAGTGGTAAGGGTTAGGGTTAGTCTTAGTTTTTGTCTCAGTTAACTGACATGTTCACCTGAAAGCTTATAAAAGGATGGTAAGTGTATTTTATTACTATACCTTGTTGGAGTGCAGATTTCATTTTCAGAATTCTTGTATTCACAGCAGTATTCCCTCATTACAGAGCTGACATGCAGTGTGTGGATACTGCTGTTTAACTATTTATGTTCATTATACTTTAAGAAAATTGAACTCAGGAAGAAGTCTTAGTAATTCTGAAGACATTACTGGACCTATTGAGTGTCTTCCAGAGCTGGTTGCTGCATGTGGAGGCAAAGAAGAAATCTTCTTTTCATTTGTAGAAAGAGAGCTCTCAGCAGCACATATGTCACAGGTAATTATTTCATTTTATGTAATAAGTATTTCCATCAGCCATTACATTATTTGGTTACAATGGCATCTGTCTTGTGATGGGATGTAACAGCAAGTGAACAGTCAATTCCTGAGGTTGATGTGATGAAAGCAGAAAATATGGGCAACCATAAGTATCTGAGCAACTTTGACAAGGGTCAAATTATGATGGCTAGATGACTTGGACAGAGCATCTCCAAAACAGCAGGTCTGATGCTTACAGTATGCAGTGGTTAGCACTTATAAAAGTGGCCACCCAAGTCTCATTGATGAATGTAGGAAGTGAAGACCAGTCTGCTTGGTCTAATCCCACAGGACTGGTATTGTAGGCACAAATTGCTTAAAAGTTAATACTGACTCAGATAGAAAGGTGTGAGAACACACAGTGCATCCCAGCTTGCTGTGCATATTGCTCACTGCAAACTGGTCCAAGTACCCATGCTGACCCCTGCCCATCACAAAACCATCTAAAATGGGCAGATGAGCATCAGAACTGGACAATGGAGCAATGGAGGGAGGCCTGGTCTGATAAATGATGTTTCTTTTAAATTGTGCGGACAGCCGGGTGCATGTGTATCAGGATAACCAGTGGAGGAGAAGAAAGGTACTGCTTTGGTGCACAATGCTCCAAGGCGGCTGGAGGATGTTTTCAGAGCTTCTCTTTATTGGAAGTTGAAAATTAATAAATAGAATAAAATAAAGCAACGCGTTTCGGGGATCTACAAGTCCCCTTCAGGTTATAGATGCAACTATAACCTCGAAACGTGTTTTTATTTATTTATTTTCAACTTCCAATAAAGAGAAGCTCTGAAAACATCCTCCAGCCATCTTGGATCATTGTGTGTCAAAGCAGTACCTTACTTCTCCTCTCTACCTCTGAAGAGGACTGGGCATCTCCACCAGTGGCATCAAACCTGCGGCGGCACTCCTTGGTATACTGGACAAGTCTACAATAGTGTTGTACCTATCATAGTACAACTCAAAAAGGTGAGCCTCCATTTTGGAGCCCCCTTATATTTTCCCCAAACGTTATTACCCTATGTTGCGCCTTTTTTCATTCCTTCCTTAACCCTACGATACTACAAGGATAGCCCGTTGAGACAGTTTAATGCTTTCTGTAATTTTCTTCTCACATTCATGTGGATGTTACTTTGATGTGTGCCTCTTACCTAAATGTTGCAAACCCAAGTACACCCCCTTCCCTAATGGCAGTATCCTCTTTCACTAGGACAGTATGACCTGCCACACTGCAAAAGTTGTTCTGGAATGGTTTAAGGAACATGAGTTCAAGGTGTTGATTTGGACTCTAAATGGGGGTAGGGAAGCATTGGAATAGCAAGTCCGATCAGAGACAAACTGATGTATTTTTCTAGAGAGAAGGTCAGACACTCCGAATGCACCAACCATTGATATTCAGGCAGCGATTGCTCCGCGTTATTCCAAATTAGTCATAGGTAATTTAAATTAGATAATGTTGCCTGTAATATTTCCAGATCTCCGGTTCAAGTCTAAGGATATATTCACTAATAATCTTGCATTTATTAAAATTAAGATATTAATTACTGGATGATAAGAATTAAGTAAATAATATTGTATGAACAAATAATGCTTGTTCTAGAGCCGTTCTGTCGTATCGGTATATTCTCTTTGCTTCAGTAGTTAGGAGGGTAATAGGTAGTTAGGGTCCTCATCACTTTTATTCCTTTGTCTACCTAGATGCTCCTGTTTAATATGCCTTTAAGGGTACCTCCTCTAAATGTCCCCAAAATATCCAGGCTCTATGTGCTACTGTATTTTGTCCCTGTACAGCAATGGGGATATTTTCTCCTGGAAGCATACATTAGAGGTTTTCTCTAAATCTGTCACTCTGATTTTGGACCATTATCTAGAGTAACACATGAGTAGTACTGCAGATATGAAGCCCAGATCACTATTTTTTATTTTTTACTGGCCCCCATTCCCCTGCTGTCAGCTCTCAGAGGTACATTGAAATACATTGTCAGGACTGCTGTGCATACGCACACGAGTCCTTTCCATTATGATAGAACAGCACAGCAGTCCGGACTATGCATTTGAGTGCAGCTTTGACTTCTGACTGCGGGGGAACGAGGAGCAGTAGGAAAATAAAAAATAGTGATCTGCACTCCTTATCTGTAGTACTACATTTGTATTACTGTACTTAAAAGTCCAAAATCGGGATGACAGAGTCCCTTTATGAGAAATCTTTTTTTTGTTTTCTATTTTGCATATTTGTAAGTTGTATCATTGATAGATAATGAAAGATAGTACTGGAACATGCAAAAAAAAATCAGACTTTCCTTTTGTAATCAATTTTTGTAGAGCCAATCTAAATAGCCTTAAGTGGAAATACAATGATTTTGAATGTATTTATTTGGATTTCCAATGGAAATGACATTCATACTTAACTAGACTTGTTAACCAAAAAAGATCTGGGTTTATGGCTATCCACTTCATTAGGTGCTTAATATGATATTTCTTCTACTCATTAAGCTGTTGTTCCTACACATGGAAATGTTTTCTACGCAGACTATTATGTGCTCTCCATTAGGAGTGAGCATTTTAATCCAGACCCTCTTCGTCCCTTGAGTGTATATGGTGTAATTCTCAGAGTCGGAATACATTGTACACCTTTTAATATGTGTTCATGCCGTTGTCTCACTTAATCTATTGTTAGTGAATGCTTCCATCTATTCTCACTTCATTATTTTCTCCCAGGTATTTTAGTGTATATGCAAAGAGTTAACTCCCAAGAAAGAAAACCATACCACAACCTTTTGGAAGTGGTTCCCTATGAGTCAAGGTCCACTGTTCCAACAAGCCTTGTGATTTGACAAGGGAATATAGCCAAGCCAGATATTCATCCGTAGACAGCTGTTTCAGGGTGCTTGCCCCTCATCAGTAAGAAGTAGGATTCTGGCTGACTTTGTGCTATTCCTTGGAATCTCCTTTAAAAGATCGGTCCTTTATAGAGACTTACTGGAAGCACTCCATGCTATAGAGACTTATTGGCAATGCTCCATGGGAAACAAATATGAAAAGAGGTATCTCCCGAAGAAAAAGAACCATCTTGCTAGCACCACCTGTGGGGGAACCCCCTCCACTAGGTGGCGTTGGCAAGATAGTTCTCTTTCTTGGGAGATACCTCTTTGCATGTTTGTTTTCCATAGAGCATTGCCAATAAGCCCCTATACAGGACTTGCACCTTAAGGGGATTCAGCACCCTGTCTAAGCTGTATCCAGGTCATCACACTGAGCCAGCCAGAATCCTACACCATAGTAATTAGAAGCACCCTCAAACAGCTGTCTATGGGTGAATATCTGACTTGGCTATATTAGTTTGGCAAATCCCAAGGCTTGTTGGAAAGTTGGGTCTTGACTAATAGGAAGCCACTTTCAATAGGTGGCGCTAGTGAAATGGTTCTCTTCCTTGGGAGATACCTCTTTGCATATTTGTTTCCCATTGAGCATTGCCAGTAGGCCTCAATACCATGGAATGCTTCCAGTAAGTCTCCATACAGGACTGGTCTCTTTAAGGAGATTCAGTACCCTGCCTAAGCCTTGTTTAGTGTATGAAATACTTCTACATACAAGTACAGTATAATAATTAGAGAATAGGTTATTTAAAGGGAATGTTTAATCAGAAAAAGACGTATTGCTTAAATCAAGTTTTTACATTAAACATTTTTTATAATTTTTGTTGTGTTTTTTTTTTTAAATTTTCCATGCCAAAAAAAAGTTTGTCACTTGTTCCTGAGAGCATACACATGATAGAAATACATGGCACAAGATTAGATTAAAGGATCCAGATCCAGTAGAAATGTACCAACTTCAGCTTCAGAATAAAAATATGAAATGTTATATTAGGGGTTGTCTCACTTCAGTAAGTTGCATTTATCATGTAGAGAAAGTTAATACAAGGCATTTACTAATGTATTGTGATTGTCCATATTGCTTTCTTTGCTGGCAGGATTCATTTTTCCATCACATTATACACAGCTCGTTTTCATGGTTACAGACCACCTTGTAATCCAGCAGTGGTGGTCGTGCTTGCACACTATAGGAAAAAGCGTCAGCCTCTTTGGTGGCGGGGACCATGGGAGCGCACATAGGCTAGTGCTTTTTCCTTTATTGTGCAAGCACGACCACCAGGGGCGGATTGGCCATATACCTTACAGGGAAATTTCCCGGTGGGCTGATGCCCAGTGGTGGCTGCCTGGGCCCTCCTCAAAGCCGGCCGGGGATGTATTTTGTGCTTCTGGCAGTATGCTGTGATGGACTGTGGTATTTGGCTCTGTTGGGGTGGTATAATGTGCCACAATATGGTATTGTTGGCCCTGCCTTCCATCAATTTGAAAATAAATACAATGCAACAGCACTCTGCAAACCAAATAAAGTACAAAAATGCCATATTAATAGAAAATATTCTGGTGCTAATGCTATGCTCATTTAGTAAATTTGAGATCCTTGGCAAATATATTTTGTACAAAATTATTTGGGCCCCTCTGCCACACGTCAAGGTGATCTCTGTAAGACAGGAACCTAACACTATTTCCTACCTGTTATGTGCCATAATGGCCTCCGTATAATTCAGGGGGTGTTGGTTCTACATGCATGCTGGGTCCATTCTGCCTTTTGCCATTTCTGGTGCTTCAAAGGCCTCCACAGACGGGCCCAAATAATTTTGTACAAAATATATTTGCCAAGAATCTCAAATTTACTAAATGAGTGTAGCATTAGCATCAAAATATTTTATATTACTATGACATTTTTGTACTTTATTTGGTTTGCAGAGTGCTGTTACATTGTATTCATTTTCTTTTCTTTGTGTATCTAGCCATAGCAACGTGCACCTGCCCACTGGGATGTGCTGACTGACCCCCCCCCCCCCTTCCATCAATTTGGACCTGACTCCAAAATGGAGCCACTTTTAGTATTTTTTCCAAGGCCACTTTAAGTTCCCAGTCCGCCCCTGACGACCACCACTGATGGATTGCAGGGTGGTCTGTAACCATAGAAACAAGCAGTGTATAATGTGATAGAAAAATGAATTCAGCCAGCAAAGCAAGCAATATGGATAATAACAATACATTAGTAAGTGCCTTGTATTAATTTTTTCTACATAATGAATGCCACTTGCTCAAGTGAGACAACCCCTTTAATAATGTATAATTAAAGGGGTTGGTCACTTTCTAGTTATTGTTCGACAATGTGTCTGTGAGATGATTATATGGCACTTACTGATATAGCCTTTGTTGAAATTCTGCACCAAATTCTTTATTTCATATGGTATGACCCCTTGTTTACAAAGTCTTTTGTGCTGTCCACACAGAGGTCCTGTCCATAAGATGGCCTCTGATGGTGGGTCACGTGACCAGCAAATCACCCCCATGTGATGCCTCCTCCATTCAAACACACTGCAGCTGCACCAAATTCCCAACAGGTCAAGAAGAGATGGCAGGTGCAGTGTATTTGAATGGAGGAGGCATCCCATAGAGGTGATCTTGCCTGGTAACATGACCCTCCATCAGAAGCCATTTTATGGACAAGACTTGTTGTGTGGATAGTACAAAAGACTTTGTAAACAATGGAGAATACCTTAGGAAATATAGAAAATGGTACAGAATTTCAACAAAGACTATATTAGTAAGTGCCATATAGTCATCTTCCAAACACACTGATCAACACTAACCAGAAAGTGGCCAGCCCCTTTAATTGATTAAATGTGTAGCTTGTTGCATATTTATTTTCATAGGAACATGTAGAAATTTGAATCATATACATATATTTTATTAATTGTAGGCCCGAATTTATTAAAATAAAAAGTGATAAAGCAATTAGGATATTCTAGCAGCGTGATGGAAAACCTGAAGTTATTGTCAATAATAATAGTCATATATATAACTGTTATTATTGACTTTTGTAACTTTTCTCAACGAAAGAGCCTAGTGCAGCCATTTATAAGACTTCTTTATTGTATCATATTGTATCTTTCTAATTGACAGCACAGTGAAGGGTTTGTCGTTAACATTACCATTGACATTATGTGATTGATTGTTCCATTTCCCCGTAATCCATTTTATTGAACCCAGATTTCTTACAACTAAGGAGTGTGAATGAATAACATTTCAATAAAAATTTAATGTCTACTTGAGGAACTCAATTACTATGAAACAAAACAAAAGAATCAGAGTAAAGGTAATTTGTACAAATTGGAACAAGCTTTCACTTACCTTATTTCCGTCGTAATGGAAGTTGCGCGCACAACAAGTTTCAGAGGCGATGGAAGATTATTAGGACATTGTTATAATTAGCTCGGGGAGAACTCAGAAGTAAACTTACCTAATTTATTTGCATAAATTGTCATTCTGTTATCTTTTAAACCAAATGCAAATTGGCTCTGTCTGATACGATGATGGTTATTTGGCTGAAAAGCTCTTCAATTTGTGTAGCAATCTGGTGCCGACTCTACTGTGAGGCGATCCCAGGTAACATCAAAATTCTGAATTATTCCAGAAATTAGCAGGTTTAAAGCATCAATTTAAGTGCTAATTGCAGTAGTAATGAGAAAAAGCAGTACTACTGCGAGATTTGCATCTTTTGCCACATCAGTATGCCTGCAACGGCTGCTAACTGGAAGAGGATTTGGCTGCTAATTAAATAATTGTATGCATGGTGGTGTCCTTGTCTGATTCAATAGATGAAGATTAATCCTCAGATAAATATGTTTGGCTGGTGTTCCTGGTACCTGGGAAGATAGTGTGAGCATATATGCCGCCTTTCTACATTTCCACAGTCTATCTGTATATGTACACAAACCAATAGATGTATATGTCTGCCGTGTGCAGTGGTCTTCCTTATTACACAAGCAGACTCATGAGCAGAAATAATAGACAGGCGTCAGTATTTGATCAGCTTGTAAAGAACTGAAATGCGTGGCAGCAGCTGGTGCAGGGATAGTATACAGGATACAGTTTGTTTTATTCCCCAAGCTTCTGTACATTTCTGCATAGCAGCCAGATAAAATACACAAGAAATCCCTAAGAAAACTCATCCATGCAGCATTGGATTGCATCCCTAAGCATGAAATGTCTTCAGAATCTTTAATACCTCTCATTGTGACAAAACGTAGAAACGTTCTTTATACGTCTCGAGTGTTTGCTGAATACAGTGTCTTGCTATTATTATGCCTTCCTGTCTCATTTCAGGCATGGAACTTTGTGTCAAATCTTCCAGTGATTGACGTCCAGATGACCATCAAAGGATGGTGGGAGGATCCAGTCAAAACCTACGATGAACTCTCCTTACCTGTCATTTTTCCAGGGGCACAGGAGAAAAAATGGGTTGCATTGCATGCTGATCAGGAGTATGTACTGCAAGTGAACCTGCACAGGATTCGGACAGGATACAGAAAGGTACTGAGTGCGTCATACAGGTCATTGGCTTCATATATTAAAGGGAGTCTAAGGCTACTTTCACATTTGTGTTGTTAATTCCTCTGCAGGATCTCTATACTGGAATTAAACGGATCCGTTTTGATTTTGCACATAATGCATCCGTTCCGTTTGGATGCGGTTGTGTGAAAACAAAACGAGAAAAAACATATCTGTCACTACATACATTGAAAGTCAATGGGTGACAGATCCGTTTTTTAGGCTCCTAAAAAAAACCAGATCCGTTACCATTGACTTACATTACACCAGTGATGGATCCGTTTTTGACCGGACACAAAACCGCAGCTTGCAGCGATTTTGTGTCCAATCACAAAACAGAATTCTGACGGAACGGAAGACATCCTGATGCATCCTGAACACATTTCTTTCTATTCAGAATGTATAGGGACTAAGCAAAAACATTTTTTCCGGTATTGAGATTTTCTGCCAGATCTCAATACCGGAAAACAACAAGTGTGAAAGTAGCCTAAGAAATACACCAGCTCACCTGTGTGTAATTGTAAGGTTTGCACAGAATCACTGGGAAAGCAGTGCATCAAACTGAAAGATATAATTCCAGTTTTCTTGAAATATTGAATTATTGTTCAGGCCAGTAAAATCCAAAAAAGACGACACGTGCACACAGCTATTGCATTTCAGGGTAACAAGCTAGCGCTTAAATGGATATTCCGGTTATAACAAGCTATCCCCTATCCACAGGGTAACAGATAACATTGTTGGTCCTACAACTGGGACCCCTGTAGCCTGTGGAGTCCCCCTGAAATGGACGGAGCAGTTGGTTGGAAAAGTGTGTCTTTTTTTGGATTTTACTGGCCTGAATAAAAATTCTATATTTTAAAGGGGTAATCTCACTTCAATAAGTTAGGGTGACCAGATTTGGGTTTCTGAAAAGGAGGACATCTTTTTTTGAGGGGGAAGGGGGGAATAATAAAATGGCCTTTAGGGGTTAAAAATAATAAAAAAAAACCTCACCTCTTCCACTTGTTCGCGCAGCCGGTGTCTTCTTTCTTCTTTCCCCTTGCAGAACCTGCAAAAGGACCTTTGGTGACGTCACCAAGCTAACCCCTAAAGGCCATTTTAACTGTTAAAATGATTTTATTCCACTGCCTCAAACTGTTTGAGTTAAACATAATATATGTTACATGTATTATGTTTGACTCAAACAGTTTGAGGCAGTCAAACAAAATCCCGGACGATTTTGAAATTCCCCCCGGACATTTTTTTAAGGCTCAAAAGTAGGACATGTCCGGGGAAAAGAGGACGTCTGGTCACCCTAAATAAGTGGCATTTATCATGTAGAGAGTTAATATAAGGCACTTACTAATTGATTGCCGGGTGGTCTGTAACCATGGAAACGAGCAGTGTATAATGTGATGGAAAAATGAATACAGCCAGCAAAGGAAGCAACATGGATAATAACAATACATTAGTAAGTGGCTTGTATTAAGGCTACTTTCACACTAGCGTTAGCACGGATCCGGCACCTAAAGGGTGCCGACGGATCCGTGCTAACGCTATACATGTGTGGAGCCGGAGCAGCGCTCCGGCCCCACACATGACACACATTAAAACAACACACAGACTACATACAAACAAACATACAGACATACATACAAACATACAGACATACTCACATACTCCCGGGACGCCGGCAGAACGTCTTCACGCGCCTCCTGCGCGCAGTGATGACGATTCCCCACAGCGCCCTCTGCTGGGCGCAGTGGGGAAACGTCATCGCAGCGTGCAGGAGGCGCGTGAAGACGTTCTGCCGGCGTCCCGGGAGTATGTGAGTATGTATGTATGTCTGTATGTTTGTATGTATGTCTGTATGTTTGTTTGTATGTAGTCTGTGTGTATGTATGCCGGATCCGGAATGACCCCCCATTGGAAATCAATGGAGGACAGATCCGGATTACTGGTGTGTCCACACCAAACGGATCCGTCCCCATTGACTTCCATTGGGGGTCATTCCGGATCCGTCTTGGTGCGGATGCCTGGACCGGAGAGCAAACCGCAGCATGCTGCGGTTTGTTCTCCGGTCTGAAGACGGAACGGAATGCTTTCAGGAGCATTCCGTTGTCTTCAGTTCAGTTTTGTCCCCATTGACAATGAATGGGGACAAAACTGAAGCGTTTTTTTCCGGTATTGAGCCCCTTTGACGGAACTCAATACCGGAATTTAAAAACGCCAGTGTGAAAGTAGCCTAACTTTCTCTACTTGATAAATGCCACTTACTGAAGTGAGATAACCCCATTAAGGAAGCTGTCACCAAGAATTCACAGTTAAACCTGGAACAATGCCTTGTAGGGCTATCTGATCTGAATGTAATAATACTTTCACTTAGCGATCTGAAAAAGTACTTTTTATGCAAATGATCAGGTAGGTGCTCCAAGGTGGACCAAGATCACTCCGTTCACCGTTTACTTCCTGCTTTCTCTGCTAGCTCATCCCTTTGTTTCTTGATTGACAGTGCCAGGCAAGATGGCTATGCAGGAACTTTTCCCTGTTCATCAAAAATGGGGGGGGGGTGTTAATGTTTTTAAATGTGTCAGCTGAAATGTGTTTGGGAGATCAAAAGATCTTTGAAAGAATGTTCCCAGAAAGATCTTTTGTCAATCACTTCAATCACTTGCTTTCATATGGTGAGTATGGACAGTCAGTATGGACTAAAATGTGTATGGCCGTGTCTGTGAAATGAATGTTCACTCGATATTTGTTTAACTGCTTTTCAACCATCAACCAACTTACCGTATTTTTCGCCCTATAAGATGCACCGGTCCATAAGACGCACCTAGGTTTTAGAGGAAGACAATAAGCAAAAAATATTTTTCATTAGATCTCAGGTCAGACCATCAATCAGACCCCCAATGTTAATCAGACCTCAGATCAGACCCCAATGTGAATGACTCCCAATCAGATCTTATATAAGAGCCCCATTGTCTCTCATCAGCCCCCATTGTCTCTCATCAGCCCCCATATGAGCTTCCAAGCCTCTCTTCAGCCCCCATATGAGCCCCCATGTCTCTCATCAGCCCCATGCCTGTAATTAGCCCTCATGCCTGTAATTAGCCCCCCATATCAGCCCCCATGCTTGTAATTAGCCCCATGCCTCACTTCAGCCCCCATATCAGCCCCATGCCTCACTTCAGCCCCATGCCTCACTTCAGCCCCCAAATCAGCCCCATGCCGCACTTCAGCCCCCATGCCTCATTTCAGCCCCCATATATCCCCATGCCTCTATTCAGCCCCCATATGTCCCCATGCCTCTATTCAGCCCCCATGCCTCTTATTAGCCCCCATTATGAGCCCAGCATGCCTCACTTAAAATAAATAAACAACTTACCTCCCCTGCTCCTGGACGCCGCCGCTCTTCTCCACCCGCGCTCTGTCTTCTTCCTGCTGCGCCTGTGCTGTGACCTGGCGCGCACAGCCTGAGGTCACAGAGCGCCCTCACTCTGTGCGCAGCCGAACTGAGAATCAGGAAGCGGTGACTACAGAGCCTTCACCACTTCCGAGTACTCCAGTGCTAATGATCGCTTCCATAATGGAAAAAGTGCGTCTTATGGGGCGAAAAATACACTATATCTAATGTGTACCTTTAAAGTAAGAAAACTAAATGCCATGAGCAGGCATAGATTTGTATCAAAATTTGCACCATGTTAGGCCATACCCCCTCCGGGTAAGCTATGCACGCTTTTCCAAATTTAGTTCCAAAGTCTTGCGCAAATTTAAACTTTTTGGCCCTCAGCTTATGCTAAAAACGAGTGTAAACTGATTAATAAATGCAATCTCAAATTTTTTTTACTGACTGAGACCAAGTTCACATTTGCGTTACAGTATTTTAGTAGTCTGTTGCGGCAGGTGAGTAGACTACTGGAATTACCATATCTGGCATAGCCAGACCCTGTCAGGGTCTACCAGATCTCAATTCACTATTTTCCGTGCTGTGCCGGATATTACTACAGTGATCTGCTCTTCTGCCAGAACAGACTACCAGAATACCATTAACGCACATGTGGATGTGGCTTGATGGGTATGCATTTGTTTAAGAGTCTAGCAGTAATTTTACTTGTTTTTTTTTTTGTTTGTTGTCCACCTGAAAAGACATTAATATAAAGAAAATCAATACATTAGACTGTCAATTAATTTAATTGTGTTGTTCAATTCAGGGAAAGCAAGACAGTAAAGCAATTGCTCCCAGGTTCCCAAAAGCAAAGGATGAGGGATGGTTTTTAATCCTGGGAGAGGTGGACAAGAAAGAGCTTGTAGCACTTAAGAGAGTGGGATATGTAAGAAATAGAAGCACTGTGTCCATTGCGTTTTACACTCCAGAGAACACTGGAAGGTAAGTGGCAGTGACTATTACAGATTGCATTACAACTAATGATTATGGTGATATTGAAATGCTTCTTCTTTCACTTCTGTTTATCAGATACATCTACACACTGTATCTCATGAGTGACAGCTACTTGGGCATGGACCAACAATATGACTTGTATCTCAACATTATTCCAGCCAGCGTGTCTGCCCAAGTGAATACTGAGGTCTCTGCATCTCTGAGTGACCTTGTCTTGAAGTAACCCGACCTTTACAACTCTACCAGGGGAACTTTCTTTGTAAAAACAGCTGTGAAGTCGTTCTGAACTGTAAAGGAATTCATTGATGTTTCCCAGAGAGGAGTCAAGTTTCCATCACACATCACAACAGGCTTGTACATTTAACTGGGTGCACTGGAAATGCAGAGCCACATTGGCCTTATTTCAAGTTGCCTTTTGTGTAATGACCATTGATTCTTGATTTCTTTGCACTGTTCAATGTAAAGTTTAAAAAAAAAAACATTATACTACATACCGGTTGACTGAGAAATGCTAAATAGTACTATTTACTGTGTAGGAATGAATAAAAACCTGTAAGATGTATCCTAAATTTCTGAGAATTCAGAATTGCCCTAGACCAGTGATGGCTAACCTCCAGCTGTGGTGAAACTACGACTCCCAGCATGCTCCATTCATTTCTAAGGAGTTCTGAGAACAGCCATGAAAGTGCACATCTTGGGAGTTGTAGTTTTACCACAGCAGGAGTGCTGGAGGTTAGCCATCACAGCCCTAGACTCTGTTCACATTAATGTAAAGGTCCTTTTACATGGGCCGATTATCGGCCGAAAAATCGTTCCTAGGAACGCTAGTGCCGATAATCGGCCCGTGTAAAAGTGGCCCTAATCAGCCGACGAACGAGCAAAACGCTCGTTCGTCGGCTGATTGGATCTTTTGGTTTCTACAAAAGATCCAATCTGTCGGGCGCACATCGGCCTGTGTAAACAGGCGATGTGCGCCTGACAGTATGGAGCTTCCGGGCCGCACGAGCGATACAGCGATCACTCGTGCGGCCCGGCGCTCGATTCATCGGGCCGTGTAAAGGCTCCCTGCCCGAGCGCCGATATCGCTGATCGGCGCTCGGGCAGAGAGACACATCGGCCCGTGTAAAAGGGCCTTAAGTCTCCCGCTCCTCAAATCTGTTGCAGGTATAGCATTGTTTGCAGCACTATGGAAAAAATAAAAAAAAATAATTTTACTCATTAAAACTCAGTGGGATTTGCCATTAAGATCTGTTTCAAAATGGTTCTGACAGAGTTGTCATATTACCAATATAAACCTCTAATGTGAACAGAGCCCTATGCAGGTAAGGCTACTTTCACACTTGTGGCAGCAGGGTCCAGCAGGTTGTCCTGCTGGGGGAACAGCCTGCCAGACCCTGCTGCTGCAAGTGTGAAAGTAGCCTAAGGGATCACATCAATCAGACATTCCTGTTAATGTTTACATTGCAGATATGTGTACCAATTTACTGAGGAATTTGCACTACTTGACGGAGATAAGACTGTGCAGTGTGTCTGTATTAGGACTGAGCAATCTCCTGGGCCTTGTATGTTCACAACACCTGCCAAAACATGAACTACAAGAACATGTGCTTCATTGTGCCTCAATGTTTACTGTAGGTAGTGGTGTATAAAAACTATCATTCGCCAAATACAGTTGTAACTGTGACCACTTTTACCGTAATTTACTACAGTAAAGACTTTGGCAATGATCTTTTTTTTACTTCTACATAGGAAACATAATACACGTTTAGTATGACTATTTAAGAGCCTTATCTTTGCCAGTTGCAACTGTCTATCAAATACGTTTTTAATAAAGACTTAAAGGCATTGTCTCATCTTGGACATTGAGGGCATATCGCTAGGATATGCCCCCAATCTCTGATAGGTGTGTGTCCCACCTCTAGGACCCTCACCTGTCCTTAGAACAGAGGACCATGCATGCGTGATCCTCTGTCCATTCATTTCTGTGGGAGTGCAGAAAATTTCCGTAAGCCCCATAGAAGTAAATGGAGCATTGGCCGCATTTGTACTGTGCATTTCCCATTCACTTCAATGAGACCTCCGAAAATAGCCGAGCCTACCGCTCGGCTATTCTTGACACTCCCATAGAAATAAATGTGGAGGGTGGACGATCATACGCGACGTGCCCTCCTTCACTTTGCAAGCTCCGTTCTAAGGATAGGTGCACCTATCAGATATTGGTAGTGATATTCCCCCAATGTCCAGTATGAGACCACCCCTGTAAGTAAAGTGTCAATACACTTCTATTGTAAGAGCGGATTCATATTGTTTTTTTTGTGCACAGCCATTTGTACTCTGCCTTAGTTTAACATAACTGATCACAAAGTTTTAAAATCTGGGCACCTGTTCATCAGCCATAAGTTGGCCAGAGAAATACTGTATGCAGCATTCCTCTGTCTGGCAAGGAGAGACGTACAGCGGCGAAGCTGATGCCATTATCGTCAGTTTCTATCCGGTAATTTGTATAAATTGTAGGGTAATTGGTCCTCATAATATCGGGATCATAAGCATTATCCTTAATTTATTAACATTGGCGTTATGGTTATTTGCCAACTACTTCAGTCTACAATCTTTGTTTCTGTGACTTTGACATGGTGTAATGTTATAAACTTTGATAAGATTTTTAGGAGGTTTGACGATAGACCTTTTGTTAGTTTGATTTATGGAGCACTTGTTTCATCTCTTAGACTGAATTGTTATCAAATCTTTGTCTGAATTTCTAAAAATTTCCCATGTATGGCCAGTTTTACCATCGCAAGGCAGTGACCTCAGCAATGAAAGTTCTGTAAAATTACTTGGTTGTGCCTTCTTTCTTCTGTTTGACTTGTTCTAGCATTTAAAGGAAAAGTCCATACAAATCGAATACATTTATTATGTTGATTTTTTTTTTAATAACCACATATGTGAGCACTTTTCTGAATAACCTTCTCTTATGTTCATCCAGCTGCAAAAAAAAATGGCAACCAAGCAGTGGGAAAAGCAATGGCAACCAGCATTGGACTGGAGTCCTTTGGGTGCACCAGAGTAAATGATTATGAGGACCCTCCCTCTGTGTATATTGAACTTTAAGGGCCCTTTATTTTTTTATTATGGGTCTATTATTATATCCCACTGGAGGATCCTCTGTTACTCTGGTGGGCCAGTCTGACCCTGATGACAAAGGCTCTTTCTGTATAGGGTTCAGGGGAAAACTTAGTGCTCTAAGCAAATTTCACATCCCTAAGTAACTGGCTTCTAAATATATAAAAAGATTGGAACATGCACATGATTGTAAGATCCCAAGAAAATCACAAGCACATCAATTATCTGCAATAATATATAGACAATGTCTCTTATGCGTAAGTTTCTAAATTGTTTCCAGATATATTTTTGCTGATTTCAGAATATTATACATATTCATGATTGTGAGACCGAACTGTATGCAAATAAAAAGTACTGATATCTGGGCTGCTGTCAGTGTCTTTGCGTGCTGTTTGCTAATGACACAAGATTTGCTGCTGAATTAACCTCAGGGAAGTGCTTACAGTGTCACTGGAAGCTGGGGGTACCAGTGCAGTTTTTCATTTTTACAGGAAATATCCTAAATAAAAGTGTCCTTTGATTGAGAATGGGAACTGAAAATGGCCTTCATGTAGCCCTATTAAATACATCAACACTTAAAGGGGTTTTCTGGGAACGGCATATTGATGATTTGTCCTTAGGATCAACCATCAATATAGGATTGGTGGGCTGTCTTACTCCCAGCACCCCTGCTGATCAGCTGCCTGTTCAACATTTACCTTAGTCCTCTAGACTGAGGAAAACATTGAATAGGCTGCAATGCTCCCACAAACCATTTGTCCCTTCAAGCAGCTAATCGCCAGGGCTACCCAGAGTGGGACCCCCATCCATCTGAATTTGATGACCTATCCTAATGATAGACCATTGATATGCTGTTACGGGAGAGGGGTGGCAAGGGATTGGCTTGGTAGCAACAATTGCAATGACTAGGTCTCCAGTTCTTGATTGTGGACTTTAATTTTGTAAAAAAACAAGTTCATCACTTTAAAGGGAAAATTGTCAGTAGCATATTTGAGAAGCTATTTGTGACAAATGACAGGTCGGTCGCAATAGCATGAGCTGACAGTCGTGAACTCTTCAATGCACAACTGCTTCCACACAGGTCATAGAGTAGGGCAGGGATCGATCTGTGCATTGCTGGTGATTGACTGATGTGACATATAGCGATGTCTTCAACCTTTTCAACTATTAAAGGACATCTATCATCAGATTTATACCTGTGAAACTGGCTGACCTGTTACATGTGCACTTCGCAGCTGAAGACATCTGTGTTGGCCCCATGTTCATATGTGCCCGCATTGCTGAGAAAAATGAAGTCTTAATATATGCAAATGAGCCTCTAGGAGCAACAGGGTCGTTGCCATTACACCTAGAGGCTCTGCTCTCTCTGCAACTGTTGCGCCCTCTGCACTTTGACAGGGACTTGGCAGTGTAAACGATATCACACCTAGCCCTGTCAAGTGCAGGGAATACGGCAGTTGCAGAGAGAGCAGAGCCTCTAGGAGTAACGGCAATGCCTTAGTTGCTCCCTGAAGCTAACTTACACACATTAAAACCCAGCAGTGCTGGCACATACAAACATGGGACCAACAGATGCCTTCAACCGCCAAGTGCATAGGTATAAATCTGTGGACAGATGGCCTTTAAAGTGTAACTGCCGTTTCATTTTTTATACTGTAATGGTATAGTATACCCTACAGTATATGTGCCTTTGCGTTTTAAAATTTAATCACTTTCTGTTTCACATGACAAAAACTGTGAGAAATGTGTGCCACTCTACCATTGTGCAGCCCTCTTCTCACACCGTTCCCATGTGCAGGCCATCTTCTCTCCTGATAAACAGGAGATGGATCAGCTCTGAGGGGAGGAGCACAGCCCTGGATGCGCGTTCACAGTGTAGTAGGACACTGGCTACTCCTCCCAGCCTTCATGCCTGCACAGAGTATGTGATGCCTGCCCATCATAGCTAATAAGGTATTGCAAAAAAGCCCAAGTAACTATTTTTAACCCTTTAGCCCCAACTACCTTATTTCCACCTCTTCTTTCCCATGTGTCTCCTTCCCTTTTCCCCATTCCCTGCCAGCATGTAGTGTACACATGGAGCTGCTGGAGGGAATGGGCACCGCTTGTCTCCCTTCACAGCAGCACAATCTGACAGTTAGATCGCGCTGCTGGAGGGGAAAGCTGTATTGGAGATGATCTGCACTTGTCTCCCTTCACAGCAGCGCGATCTGACAGTGTAGATCACGCTGCTGTGAAGGGAGGCAAGTGTGGATCAGCTCCAACAAAGCTCTCCTCTCCAGCAGCGCGATCTACACTATCAGATCGCGCTGCTGTGAAGGGAGACAAGTACAGATCATCTCCAACACAGCTGTCCCCTGACAGTGTAGATCAAGCTGCTGGAGGGGAGAGACTGTTGGAGCTGGGTAGGAGGAACTAGGTAAGTATTTGATAAAGTCTAGAGGGCACTGGCTGCAAATAATATGATGTAGGGGACACCTGGCAGGAACAAATATTGTATAGGGGGCACCAGGCTACAAAACTATTATATAGGGGGCACTGGCTGCAAAAATATTATATAGGGGGCACTGGCTGCAAAAAATATGATAATACACACTGCTCTGGGGTAGTGGGAAGATATCTGCATTCTGATTGGTCCTGCTTGTCTGCTAGTTCATGTGAGGAGAGCAAGGACTTATAGGAAGTGAGCGAAATACAGGATGGCCTCAAGTAAGGGGAAAGATCACCACAGGAAGCGCAGCAGAGGCCATCTTAGGAAGATGCTGAAATAGAGGCACAGAGAAATAGGGTTGTTAAGGGGTGAATACAGACATCAGAAAGGTAAAATTAACTGAAAAATGCAGCTTCACGAATATCTGCCCTTCAGCATCACATATGTTAGGAATTTCATTTTTGGTAGTGAAACAGCAGTTACACTTTAATGACAAGTTACATACAGCCACATAAAATCAGTAGAATATGTTCAGCTTTATCCTTTTTCTTTCATCTTTTCCTCTCTGTGACAGCTTGTTTAAGAATGTATTTGTCTGAGGCATTGGACCATTTCAGTAGTCTTCCTTTCTTATGCATATGATGCATCTATTTTAAAGGGAACCTGTCATCAACGTTATGCTGCCCATACTAACGGTAGAATAAAGTAGAGACAGGTGAGTTGATTTCAGCGGTCTGTCATTTATAAGTTACTAGTAGAAAGACCCGGCTTTGCCTGGGTATATTTCATCTATTTATTTAATGTTTCTGTGTGTCGTTGCAGAGAGAAAGTCAATGCAGCTGACAGAAATTGATTTTTACCTTCATTTTTTCAATCCCTATTGGTTGCGGATTGGGAGGGGGCGTGGTTTAATGGGACACGGGGTGGGGGGGTTAAGTCCTTCATTTCAGGGTGGCCTGAATTATAGGTTAATGCCATGGTAATTTGAGGAAACACAATGGGTAGCAGTGGAAGAAAACATTGCTTTGCGCGGGTATATTTAATCTATTTCATTTAATGTTTCTGTGTGTCGTTGCAGAGAGAAAGTCATCCTCCCTCCCATCCCTGCAGCTGACAGATGTTGATTTTTACCTTCAATTGTTCAATCTCCATTGGCTGCGGAGTGGGAGGGGTCATGGCCTGACTGAGTCGGGGGCGTGACGTTGCAAGACCTGGGGCGGGGTTTTAAGTCCTTCTTTTGATGGTGGCCAGAATTACAGGTCGATGCCATGGTAATTTATGAGGACACGCCATGGGTAACAGTGGAAGAAAACATTGCTTTGCTTGGGTATATTTAATCTATTTCATTTAATGTTTCTGTATGTTGTTGCAGAAAGAAATACAACTTCCCTCCCACCCTGCAGCTGACAGAAGTTGATTTTTACCTTCATTTTTTCAATCCCCGTTGGCTGCGGAGTGGGAGGGGGCGTGGCCTGACAGAGTCGGAGCGTGGTTTCCCGTGATCTGGGGCGGGGGTCAGAGTGGCATGAATTACAGGTCGATGACATGGTAATTTATGGGGACCCGCAATGGGTAGCAGTGGAAAAAAACATCTTTTATTAGTACTGAATGGTCGTAGTCTAAAATTAGTCAATTTCATCTACGATTTTTGTGTGTCGTTGCAGAGAGAAATTCACCCTCCCACCCCTGCAGCTGATTTTTTCCAATCCCCGTTGCCTGCGGAGTGGGAGGGGGCGTGGCCTGGCAGAGTTGGGGGTGTGGATTATCAAGATGCTTCGAACGGTTGTAGTCTGAAATTAGTCTATTCAGAATGGCTGCAGAGTGGGAGGGGGCGTGGTCTGACAGAGTTGGGGGCGTGACTTAGCAAGACGATTCGAACAGTTGTAGTCTATAATTAGTCTATTTTATCTAAAATTTTTGTGTGTCGTTGCAGAGAGAAATTCACCCTCCCACCCCTGCAGCAAACAGAAGTTTATTTTTACCTTTATTTTTTCAATCCCCGTTGGCTGCGGAGTGGGAGGGGGCGTAACCTGACAGAGTCGGGGGCGTGGATTAGCAAGACGCTTCACATGGGTGTATTTAATCTATTTCATTTAATGTTTCTGTGTGTCGTTGCAGAAAGAAAGTCAACCTCCCACCCATCCCTGCAGCTGACAGAAGTTGATTTTTACCTTTATTTTTTCAATCCCTGTTGGCTGCGGAGTGAGAGGGGGCGTGGCCTGACAGAGACGGGGCGTGGCTTAGCAAAAGGCTTCGAACAGTTGTAGTCTATAATTAGTCTATTTCATCTAAAATTTGTGTGTGTCGTTGCAGAGAGAAATTCACCCTCCCACCCCTGCAGCAAACAGAAGTTTATTTTTACCTTAATTTTTTCAATTCCCATTGGCTGCGGAGTGGGAGGGGGCGTGACCTGACAGAGTCGGGGGCGTGGATTAGCAAGACGCTTCGCGTGGGTGTATTTAATCTATTTTATTTAATGTTTGTGTGTGTTGTTGCAGAAAGAAAGTCAACCTCCCACCCATCCCTGCAGCTGACAGAAGTAGATTTTTACCTTTATTTTTTCAATCTCTGTTGGCTGCGGAGTGAAAGGGGGTGTGGCCTGACAGAGTTGGGGGTGTGGCTTAGTGAGACCTGGGGCGGGGGTTTTAAGTACTTCTTTTAGGGTGGCCTGAATTAAAGGTCAATACCAGGCTTATTTATGAGCCCACGCAATAGGCAGCAGTGGAGGAAAACATCTTTTATTACTACTGAACTGTAGTAATAGAAAAACACATAAGTTATATTTATGGTAACCGGAATACCTTTAACAGTGACAGTAAATAGAAATGGATGAGATCCTCAGCTGCTGATAATTACCTGGTTGTTATGGAAACCTGCCCTCCCTGTGTGTGCCTTTGCAGAGAATGGCAGTTGGAGTTTAAAACCAAAGTTCCCAGTTGTAATGTTGGCTAATGGAGATCATATTTTGGGAATATCTCAGGAACGGTACGTCCTAGAGAGATGAGACCTGGTCTAAAACCTTCCCGGACACCTGATGTACCTGTGTGCCGAATTTGGTGAAAATCGGTCCAGTAGTTTGGTCGCGCATAGAGAACAGACAGACAGAAACTCATTTTTATATTATTAAGAGAAAAGTAAGTGGTTGCCCAGAACCAGCATCACAATCATTACAGACTCGGCCTGGAAAAGAGTCCCGGCCATCTGAGAAGAGTCATGGTTATTCATGATTTCCTGCTCTCTCTGCCCACCTGCTGATGACTGACAGTCTTCTACCTAGTTTTCTCCCTTTCTCTCTAGGAGAGAACTGCCAATCATCAGCAGATGGGCGGGGAGAGCAGGAGATTATGAATAACCATGACTCTTCTCAGGTAGATTTGACTCTTTACAAGGCCTGAGCTGCAATGATTATGATGCTGGCTCTCGGCAACCACTTACTTTTAGCTCATGAGTGACACACCGCTGAAATCAGCATTTCTGTCACTAATTTATGATGCCATCAGTGAGGTCAGCATAAAGTTGATGACAGGTTCCTTAAGTTTGGTCAGATGATCTCAATTGTTTTATTTTTGTAAGGGTAGATGATCTTACTAGCTCATTGCTGTACATGTTGTGTCACTGATTAAAAAAAAAAGAATAACTTTCAAAGACCAGCAATATCCTCAGTGGTTACGTATTCCCAAGAGGCATGGGGACACGTCACCATCTAAGCCAATCATTGGTTGCAGTGGTACACGTGACCCTGACCATCTGCAAGTTTACAGACAGGGACTGAAAGACCAATGAAGTGACAGGGAGCCGGAATGGTGCAGCTTGGAGAATGTGAGTATGGGGTTGAAATTTAAACCAATAAAAAAAAAAAAAGATGGACAACCCCTTTAAAGAACACCAGACACCACAAAATGCAGTGAAATCTGCAGGCAACATGTTACAGAGCAGGAGGAGATGAGCAGATTTGATATATATCTATATGTCCATGTGTTTTCCACATTTGTATGTCCATTCTGCAAAAATAGCATGTCCTATACTAGGCCGCAAAATGTGGACCAGGAACCCATTGAAGTCAAAGAGTCTGCAAATAAAAAAAAAATGGATGCAACATAATCACATGGACAAGATTGTGATAGATGATTTGATCTGCAGTACAGTCCTTGTGGGGATTTTGTATCAATTCACTCCTGCTTGTAAAGGAAAGGATCTTGAAAATATGTATTTACGGAATTACTAGTTCTGCAATTCACTAATACTTTGATCAAAGTTCACCAATGTGATTTTAACAGTAGACAGAATAATTTTTTAAAACAGGCTTCAACGAAAACCTCAGCCTGTGGTTGAAGTTAACATTTTAAACAATATGTTGAAGTATTTAGCAAAGGATGATTGTAATAATATTAAAGTTTGAAAAAATAAATCTCTTCACAGCGATCCCTTGTGCTTTGTGTGTGTGGTGATGCATTAATTACCGTGTCAGTACTTTACACTGCTGTGATTTAAGCTCTGGGTATTGTCAAGCTTGGTGTTCAGGTTGAAGAAACAAGTAAAGGAAATCTTTTCTGGCCACAGGAAGGATTCATTAAAGGGTGAAGATAAAGAAGTAAGATAAGGAAACTGCTATAAAAATGGATCTAAAGACAAAATTAGTCATCAAGGGGAATGAAGCTGTTATTTTATGAGGTGGTTATTTCTACTGATTGTGGAAGTCAGTCATGTGTGTCCATATCAGGCGAGAAATAAAGATCAAAATGTTACAAGATTTGAAAACCTTCATCAAGGGATGAAGATAATGATATCTGGCCTTCTGTGTCATACCGCTCAGAACAGTCTGTCTGTGATGTTGATATATTATGGATTACATTGTTTAGGATTATTGTATTATACAGTTATATCTTGGAAGAAGTTTCCAGAAAATACATTTTATCGCTACATCTGCTGTAATGTGTGATTAATGATTATCGCAAAGCCCCCTCCTCTGATAGCGACACTTGATTACTGTCTGTTAAGTAGAATAGGAGGTATGGAAACAGCCATGACTACTCATATTCTCAGAATCCGTGGTTGCTCAAGGTGGGGAGGCCCAGTTATCATAGCTTGACTAGGCCCACCACCTCTTGCACCTTCAAAAGTGATACACTTATTTGGGCAGAATATGGTTCCATATCACTCCCTCTCAATCAAGTTTAAACATACTGATTTGCAATATGACTCCATTGATGCCTATGAGAATATGGATGAAGTTGTCCACTTTCTTAAAGGAGTTGGCCATTCTTTAACTATTTTCCAAAATATGCTGGAAACAACACATAAAGCAGTTCACTAACGTGATGTATGTAGAACATCTGTGCCAGTTCCCTGCCTTGAAAACAGCCATCTGATGACCTACACAAGTCTGCATCCCTGCCTAGGCAGATTTAATGTTCCAAGATGGCTGCTGCAACGAAAACTTGTTCATGCCCAGTGCTGTACACAGCACAGTTCAATAGATGAATGGGGTCACATGAATCTCCAATAACAGTCATGTTAGGTTCTGAACGCCACATAGCCAAGAATGCGGACCTGTGTAAAACCATATGTAGAATGTTTGTTTATGAATGCTTAGGGGTCCTCCCAATGCATTTTACTGCTGGTTTGTCAGGGCACAGCATCAGAATGTAAGTGAGTATGAAGATAAAAATTACATAATCGGATTCAGCATCACTTACACTGCACACTGCTTACTATAGTTTGGAGGGTGTTTTGGAGCTGACAGATTCCCTTTAATAGCATAATATTCTAGATTGTTTGATTTATAGATTCCTCTCTATGCTTTCTTAGCTCACTGCATCACTGAAAGCGCATGGCTTAGGAAGAATCTATTACTGACGGAATAACAGATTCGCCCATCTTATGCATCACCCATGAACTACTGTTTAATGTCTTTAATTCTTTCTCCATATCCCGGAGCCTTCTTCTACTCCCCTTATCTCAGCCAAATACTTTGCCTCATATTTCAAAAATAAAATTGACAAAATCCATGGAAGCTTCAAACAACAACGGCCACTACCCTCTACACAGTTGCTCTTCCTACATAACCAAGTTTACCGCTCGCCATCTTAATCTCCAAGTCACACCTCACCACCTGTGCCCTTAACCCAATCCCATTCCACCTTACTACTATAGTTATTCCTCCCCTAACCTCTTTAACCTATCGCTAACCACTGGCATCTTCCCTTCCTCATTTAAAAATGCAACTATAACACCCATACTCAAGAAGTCCTGCCTGAACCCATCCTCTTTATCCAGCTATCGCCCCATCTCACTACTCCCATTCACATCAAAACTCTTCAAACAACATGTCCATCTCGAACTGTCCTCCTACCTCTCATCCCACTAATTTTTTGATCAGCTGAAATCCTGCTTCAAACCCAGTCACTCCACTAAAACTGCCCTAACCAAAGTTGCCACCGATCTTCTAGCTTCCAATGCAAAACATCATTACTCTGTGCTCCTCCTCCTTGAACCTAGCCTCTGCCGTTGATACTGTTATAAACCGTCTTTTCCCTCAGTATCAAAGACCTGGCCCTCTCCTGGATCTCCTTGTACCTCACCAACAGAAACTTCCGCGTTTCCCATTCGTACATCATCTCCTCTACATGCCCCCTCTCTGTTGGAGTCCTCTCCCGCTCTGTACCAGTCTTGTCATAGATCTTGCTTATTGTGTTTGTATTTTTATATTGTTTTTATAATATTGTATGTGTATATATATCTATATATTGTATGTGTAACCCCCTCTTAATGTACAGCACCATGGAATTAATGACACTTTCAAATAAATAAAAAAGAAAATTGACACTTTTAATGTTTCATATTAATATCCTATGTATATAATTCACCACAAATGGACACCAAACATATCATTTGAAAAAAACTCAATTACTCTGTGATTCAGGGTTTAATTACCACTTCATTGCAAGATACAGCTATGAGGGAGGTCATACAGGACCTTGAGGTGACTGGATGCTTAGTATTCTGAATATTTGCATTTTTTTCTATTTTACTGTTGTATGACACCTTTTTGTTGTCCTGGGCATTTCTCCCATTTCAGACATATATTTAATTCATCTCCTTATTATACTTATGCTATTTTAATAATATATGTACATATATTTATGAAGCCTTATAGATGCTTATGATTTGAATTCCATTCTGATTTGGATTCCATTCACAGGGATGTAGGAGTAGAAATGTTTTTAGTTGCAAACAAGTTGCCTTTTTGAAATGTTCTAACTTAAAATGCTACTCTAGAATCCAGACAATGTTAAAAACAAAGCAGCATTACTCACTTCCACTGATCCCCCACCACTGCTGGTAGGACATAGCTCTTGTCTCCACTGTTCTCCACTTCCTGTCCCAGAATGACACATTGGAAATTAAATTAAAGAAGGTCATCATTGGCTAAGATGGATCACAGCTACAGTGAGTGATTAGCTGAGTGGGTCTTTAATGTCTCCCTAGAAAATCAGATTATTCAGCTACGACACCATGTCCCTGATTTATGAAGACCAGTGTGTACTACGCCGGTCTTGGTGGATCCAGTTATGATGGCCTTGTCATAAATTAAATGTCTCCTCCGGCAGTCAGTTCACTAGACTGAAGTCTACGCCAGCTTGTAGCTGCAGGGCTGGTTTTAGACAAAGTATGGCCCTGGGCAAAATTGAAAGTAGGGCCCCAAATCCTGAAATATTAGACCAGAAGTCTGACAGGACTTTGTAGGCACAGACAGCGGTTGCAACCACTGCAGCTGATTGTAGACTGCCATATTATATCTCTTTAGCCGTTCCGCTGTAATCTGCTGATCCTGCAGCCTCTTTGGGTTTGTTCACAGTCTTTTCTGTGCTTAAAAAACCTAATGCAGAATCTGCATCAGGTTTTTTTGGATGTGTTTTTTTCTGATACATTTTATAACGCAGTTTTGCTGTGGATTTTCATTAATGCCCATTTTCAAAGGGAATTCTGAATTCTGTGGATGACACACTGTTATGGGGGATCTGTGGATGACACTGTTGTGGGGAATCTGTGGATGACACTGTTATGGGGGATCTGTGGATGACACTGTTATGAGGGAGCTGTGGATGACACTAGGGTTGCCTTGATTATCGATACTGAATCAATACTTTTATACCAGTATCGATTCGGTACCGGAATTTCCTATTTTGCGATACTAAAATAAAAAATTCTCTTACCTGTCCTGCGCCGCGGCTCTGCTCTGGGTCCGGCGCTACTCTTCTTCTCCGGGCCCGCACTGCACAGTCCAGACCGCGTACAGTGTCAGGACGTAGTGCGCCCATCAAAATAAAATAAAAAAATCTCTTACCTGTCTTGCGCTGCGGCTCCGCTCCGGGTAGGGCGCTCCTCTTCTTCTCTTCCCGGCGCTGCACTGTCACCTGACTGCGTGCAGCCGGAAGTCATTACCCCTGCTGTCCCGGCAGGAGGATCCGGAAACGCGCAAATGGCTGCAGCGCTCACCAGCGTCACCACCACCCGGACCTGGTCAAGTCCAGAAGAAGAGGGCACTGGAGTTCTACTACGACAGCGAGCGTGGCCTACAAGAGGCAGAAGCGTCCTCTGATGTCGTTTAGCAGCAGTTCCAGCAAGGAGGACTTCAGGTCCCTTTGTAAAAAGGGTTCTATATGTGCTGCTATTTTCTATTATGTATGTATTTCCCCCATTTGACTCTCTCAGCTGGACATGGCTGTCAGAACTCCCCCCATTCTGCAGAAAAGTCCCAGTTGCGCCTAAGCGCGCTTATTTTCCTTTTTTCCCCCCTTCTCAGGTTATTTGGGAGCCCCCTTTGCAAAAAGGGTTCTCTATTTGCTGCTATTTTCTATTATCCATGTGGATTACACGTTACCCGTTTGGATTATAATATTACCTCACGTGGATTACAATTGAATTTTGGACTATGTGTTCCAGACAGTGTTTTATCATGCTAAGGAGCCACAAGGAGAGACTCTAACGTATATCTGAGCCTTTTATGCTTGCAAATGTGAAATTGATTGCACTTAAATGTTTGCAGACTTATGTTTTTGCTGTATTTTAGCTACACTGTTTTTATTGGTTCAGCATTTTAGCCCATTGTGTGTATTCTTTTTCTGGTACTGCAATGTATGTGTCCTATTTTGCACTTATTGTCCAGTGTTTTTAGTAAATTATGCACTTAGCTGAATAGCTAGCAACTATTTCATTTAATGTTTGTGTGTGTCGTTGCAGAGAGAAAGTCAATGCAGCTGACAGAAGTTGACTTTTACCTTCATTTTTTCAATCCCCATTGGCTGCGGAGTGGGAGGGGGCATGACCTGTCGGGGTCGTGGTTTAGTGGGACCTTGGGGGGGGTGCTTTTGAGTCCTTCTTTTGAGGTTGGCCTGAATTATAGGTCAATGCCATGGTAATTTATGAGGAAACATAGTGGGTAGCAGTGAAAGAAAACATCGCTTTGCACGGGTATATTTAATCTATTTCATTTAATGTTTGTGTGTGTCACTGCAGAGAGAAAGTCATCCTCCCTGCCACCCCTGCAGCTGACAGAAGTTGATTTTTACCTTCAATCCCCCCTGGCTGCGGAGAGGGAGGGGGTGTGGCCTGACCCAGTCGGGGGCGTGTCTTAGCGAGACCTGGGGAAGGGGTTTAAAGTCTTTCTTTTGAAGGTGGCCTGACTACAGGTCGATGCCATGGTAATTTATGAGGACACGCAATGGGTAGAGGTGGAAGAAAACATCTTTTATCACTACTGAATGGTCTTAGTCTAAAATTTGTGTATTTCATCTATTTCATTTAATGTTTCTGTGTGTCGTTACAGACAGAAAGTCAATGCAGCTGACAAAAGTTGATTTTTACCTTCATTTTTTCAATCCCCATTGGTTGGGAGGGGGCGTGACCTGACCAGGTCGGGGTGTGGTTTAGCTGGACCTTGGGGGGGGGTTACTTTTAAGTCCTTCTTTTGAGGGTGGCCAGGTCAATGTCATGGTAATTTATGAGGATACGCAATGGGTAGCAGTGGAAGAAAACATCTTTTATTACTACTGAACGGTCTTAAGGCCCTTTTAGACGGGCCGATGTGTCTCCCTGCCCGAGCGCCGATCAGCGATATCGGCGCTCGGGCAGGGAGCCTTTACACGGCCCGATGAATCGAGCGCCGGGCCGCACAAGTGATCGCTGTATCACTCGTGCGGCCGGGAAGCTCCATACTGTCAGGCGCACATCGCCTGTTTACACAGGCCGATGTGCGCCCGACAGATTGGATCTTTTGTAGAAACCAAAAGATCCAATCAGCCGATGAACGAGCGTTTTGCTCGTTCGTCGGCTGATTAGGGCCACTTTTACACGGGCCGATTATCGGCACTAGCATTCCTAGGAACGATTTTTCGGCCGATAATCGGCCCGTGTAAAAGGACCTTTAGTCTAAAATTAGCATTGATGAGCTACTGAGGAAGAAACAACTAGTTTCGAAACACATCTAGCATTTTTTCGGCTTTGTGTTGCAGCGACCGATCGTCCATCTATCAAATACCACATATTTACAGATACGGACTATATTAAAATCCATCGGACTCAGGCCAGTTAACAATCGAGTGGCTCAACGAGAACGGGGAACCGGGAGAGCAGGAGCGGCTCAGCTAGACGCCCGAGCTATCATAGGGCGCATGCGCTTAAATCCAACTAGCACTGGAATTCAAACAACTTGCAGAGCCGGTCCATGGACATTACGTATGAACACAGCGTCTCCCTGAGAATTCCCGACTCCACCAGCATCAGTATTCGGAAGGAGACCGTGAGCAGCGCATAGCGCTGGACTATATTTGTCCACTTTCTTTATAAGTACTACGGTGGGAATCGATCATTTGAGGACTATACTTGAAAACCAGTATAATATATGTTATATACATAACGATCATATTGAGTGTGCTGTTTGTGTCGCTGTGGGAGGCGGGAGTTTACACTACCTTGCAGTCGAGGGCTCTCCAGGTCAGCGGTCAGGAGGGAGGTTAGAGTAGTGAAGGGCTGCTCATCTTGCCGGGCCCTCTCTCTCACAAACTGCTCTGCTGCTGTAACAATATTAGGCAGGGGAAGCAACAGAGCACAGCAGATAAACGGATTTGGCAGGTGGCTGCTGGAGCAAGGGAGACGGTCGATTGGAAAGGGGGCGGGGCCAATCAGCCTGCCTGGGCCCCTCAACTCCCGGGCCCCATAGCAACTGCGTGGTCTGCCTTTATGGGCGGTAGGCCAGTGGCTGTTACAATAAAAGTGTGACCCCCAGCGGCCTTGCACCCCCTTTCTCCACAGATACTGCTGCATGCCTTTTACTGGATGGACTTTCCAGCCAGAGAGGTAATAGGCCGGGTGCTTTCATAAGACAGGGTCCTGGGAGCAGCCAACAGTCCATGCGCTGAGGTCAGAGGCAGCAGAAGGCACAGTCATCCGAGTCTGGTTTGGGCCTCCACCCTAGAGCAAGTACAGTGCCACACCGAACATCCATTGCAGTCGGATTCTAATACAGTGCAGTCACCCAGGTCCGATGAGAGGGGGAAGCTGTGTGGGGTGGACAGCAGCAGAGCGCTGCAGCAGAGTGCTAGTCAGGGAGCAGGGGGAGGAAAAAAGGCTCCCACTGTCGGCACACTTAACTTTCAGACAGCAGGGGGGCCCTTTTGGAGAGGGGGGGCCTGGGCAATTGCCCTGTTTAGTGTTTGTAATTTGTAATCCATCTCCTCATGATGCTTTGTCCCGTTTTAGATGCCGGTCTTGATAAGCCCCTGCACTGGCGGTGGATCTGCCCCAGTCATGTAGAGGTGCCAGCCACTACATAACTTTGGCTGATATACCGCCACTTCTAAATGTAAAACAGCTTCCTTGCTGTCTTATATTTAGAGCATTTTAAATGCCTAAAACATGCGTAGAAAATTGTAAACGAGACAGTCCTCCTGTCCCGTCCCCTGCCACGTCCACTTTTTTAGACCTGGAGTGAGTGGGGGAAAAGTCACAGATTGTGGGGCAAAGAACCTTTGCGCTGCAATCTGCGCCAGAAATACGCCTAATATAGTCCTATTTCTGTTTCATAAATGACTTCTGGATCGTTGTCTCTATCACCCAAAGTAGTTTTCTTGGTTGCCAACTATCCACTGGTTTAGTATAAAATACACTATTTGGCCAAAAGTACGTGGACATCTGACCATCATACCTGTATGAGCTTGTTGGATATTGCATTCCAAAACCATGGGCTTTAATATGGAGTTGCACCACACGTTAACAGCCACCATTCTGGTAAGGCCTTATACTGTAGTTGTCTTAAATGTATTTGCTATAGCAGTAAAGGAACACTCAACACTGAAACAAAGCATAACTGGCAAAGTAGTTGACTTTAGCCCTTTCTGTTAGCCGCTACAGAAAGCAGTTTTAGGGCAAGTCCACAACAGCTGTTGGCATTTTGGTATTCTGTGTGAAGCATGGATAACACTGGAATCAGGTATACCAATCTTGACACAGAAATATGGAGAAATCCAGCTTCCATAAAAAAGTAGTTTATTTATACAAAAAGATAAAAATCCATACACACTGGCAACAGCACCTACATGTCAACAGTAAAGGTCCATATGCAATAACTACTGATTTTTATTTTATGAATGCTGAATTTCTCCATATTTTTTGTCAACTGCATATGTGTGTGCATGAGGTTACTGTTTTAAATTTCTGAGTAAAAACACTTGAAATAGTATACGTAAATGTGGGACAGGGATATAACTGTTGATGTGGGGTGCAAAATTAGCAATATAAGTGTACAATGTGTGTTTTACAATCTAGAGGGTACTGTTTTAAATCTGCGTGAAAACACCTGAAATAGTAGTCTGAAACCTGTTACAGGGCAACTCAAGACTGTTGGTTTGGAGGGGGAATAATCTAAATACAAGAGTATAACGTGTGTTTTACAATCCAGAGGGTAATGTTTTAAATCTCTAAGTGAAAACACCTAAAATAGTAGTCTGAAACCTGGTACAGGTAATCTCTGGACAATTCAAGTGTTGGTATGGGGTGGAATAATCTCCTAGTAGGTTGATAACTTGTGTTTTACACTAGGGAGACCTTTTCCCCATAGCACATATTGAATGCAATATTGCATTATTCCCAAAGTAAATTGACAATAGCAGTGTCTTCAGTGTGTTTGTAGTAAGATAAGGGCATTTAATTGTGCATCTCTGTATTTAAGTTCCAGAAAACAGACTTGCAAACTACTCCATACTTTGTGTGACTGTGTACATTAGGCCAAATGTCAGGTATCCGGAAAGGTTCGAAATGAAAGACTCAAAAACAAATATATCTGGCATTGCTGATGGTGCACCATCTTGCCACTGTTGCTGTCTTCCTGCTGTCATGCTGCTGCCATCAGGCCACTGGTGCTGTCTGCCTATATATGGCTGCTTCTGCTACTACCATGGCAGCTGCTATTCTGCGCTGCTAATCCCCTACTGCCATCACTATTAACACTACACATTTGCTACTGCTACCACTACTACTACTACCCATAAACAGATGATCCACTGCCTTGTATGTTCCATGCTATGCTGCTACTGCTGCTATTATGGCCACATACACACTGTTCTGCTGCTGCTTATAATTAAAAGCAAGAAATTTTTTTCATCTCATTCAGAACAAGCCACTTTTGCTTCTGACAAAAAAAAGCAAAAATTAATTTAAAAAAAAATGAAGGAAAGACATAGTCCTAGTAGGGGCGTAGCTAAAGGCTCATGGGCCCTGGTGCAAGAGTTCAGCTTGGGCCCCCCTTCCCTCAGTGCTTTGTGGCCAGGGGCAGAGAAGCACATAGCCTTTGTGTTGCCGAAGGCAAAAATTGAAATGCCCCCCCCATCCCCATGCCAAGTTCTTGACCTAACCCCTTCTCTCCAGCCAGATGTGTAACTTGACCTGCATACTAGTGTCGTCTTATGCGGCAGAAGGCTCTTTGGGCCCCCTCAGGCTCCTTGACCTGGTAGCGACTTCTACCTCTGCACCCCCTATAGCTACACCCTTGCCTAGGAGACTAGAGACTTGAGTATAATTGATTCGGTTCCAAACCAAACTTTTTCAAACCTGAACCGGAACTGAATGTCAAAAGATTCACTCATCTCTACTACGTATGTACTATGGTAACACTGGTGAAGCTATCGGGGTTCCAGCTGTTGCAACTGCTACGGGGCCCACGGGGTAGGCTCCAGGCCCCGTCAGAGGCTGGCAAAACCGGCGCAATGACGTGTTCATCATCACACCACCTGAGCTGGGCAGCTTACAGCTCAGAAAACAGGCCAGAAGAGGCTTGCACCAGATCGTTGACAGCAGAGGTAAGTATCTGCGTTTATTGTTTTTTATTTTATACCATGATGTGGAGGCATCTACCATGGGGAGGGGGCATAGGGGGTACTATGGGTGCATCTACTGGGGGAACTGAATAGGGACTGGAACACATAAGGGGGGCGGGGCATGTTTTTGGACTGGCATGCATTATGGGAGGGACACTATGGGGATATTGACTCTACTAGGGCCGCTAAGAGGAATAATTTTTTGTACTGGCACACAGAAAGGGGCATTTTTTGCACTGGCATGCATTAAAAGAAAGTATTTTTTGCATACATTATAAGGTAGAATTTTTTGTACTGGTGCACATTATAAGGGGCATTTTTTGCACTGGCATGCATTATAAGGGGGTATTTTGTGAGCTCGTACACATTGTAAAGGTGTATTTTTTTCACTGGCGGACATTATAAGGAGGTACTTTTTGGGTAGAGTGGGGGCACTTTTAATACTAAATGCACTCTTATAGGTAATTATTACTATTGGTGGGACTTTTGGGAGCACTATTACTGTGGGGCACCCTGGCACAGTATCAGCTTAGCACAATTATTTTGGGGGACATTATGTTTACACTATTAGTGTCAGGGACACTATTTACTGGGTGCAATTATTTTTAGGGCACTTTATTCAAATAATCTGTGTGGTAGTAGTATTTTCAGTTGGACTGTTTCTGCAGTATAGTATTGGGGAGCACAACCGGCACAGTATTGGAGGTGGCAGGATGATGGAAAAGTAGGAAACTTTTTTGTCAAACTCTGCAGAGACGAGAGATGGTTGCAAGAAATCATCATGGCAGTTTGTTCTGAAGGGAAAAGATGAGGAAAGAGAACATCTACATCAGAGGAGACGTCACTGGATGAAGAGATATGTGGTGCTGTATTCTCCTGTATGTTTTGTAGCACCATATGTAATATTTTCCAAGTATGTGTTTAAGTCTGGACACACACCACCGAGTTCAATTCGATAAATCTGCAGCGTGTGCCAGAGAGAATTCAAATTCCCATAACAGTAGGGCTGGCGGGAAGGCGTTATGTTGAGAATTTGGCATGGGGGGGTGCAGTTTTAATTTTTGCCTCAGGTAGCAGAAAGACTAGGTGCACTCCTGCCCTTTGCTCAAAGCACTGAGGGAAGAGGGGCCCAAGCTGGACTCTTGAACTAAGGCCCATGAGCTTTTAGATACTGACTGGTATTATATGTATACTACAGCTGGTGCTATTAGTACTATGGATGGCTCTGTACCAAATCTATTTTATACTATTAATAACTAGAAGATTCCTCCCAATGAAAGACAACTAAACGTTTTTACACATTGTTATTAATATATAGTGTCTATATACTGTAGGTCTATAGTCTAGATACTTGATCGAGAGTTGGTCGGCACTCCTTCTTAATGTTGGTGCTCAGTGGTAAAGTTAGTAACAGGATTATATGGAAAGACCACGGCACTCAAATTGTTAATGAAACTTTGTTAGTATTTATTTATCCATCCATAAGTTACAATGAATAGCCATGGGCCAACGTTTCGGTCTGTAACCCAGACCTTGTTCACGGCCTAGTATAAGGTAAGTATGAATAATAGGTAAGAATAACATACATAATATACATAGATGTTCACACAGTACATATTAATCCATGTACAAGTATGCTGTAGAGTACATCCAAAGTAAAAATCCCCGTGAGACATAGGGTGTAGAGGGCCCCTGTAATCAGAATAAGGCAGAAGCATTAAGGGCAATGTTATATATAGATATCATTGGTACACACTTGAGAATAATATCATTGGAGGACTGCATAAGAGATCCATTATTGTATTGAAATAGATATCCCTGACATCCATATTGAAATCCTCTGGGGTAACATTCAGTCACATTATATATATCCTCATAAAGGCATAGCATCATGGTGCATGAAGATTAATAAATATATTTCCTGATTTATATGTATATGAGGGGCAAAAGTATATATAATGTATATACTACATTGGTGGTCAGCGGGAAGAGGATACATCAATATGGGATTGAAATAAGGTATTGGTGGTCAGTGGAGGGCTTACCTGCACAGAGTCCAGCGTCCAGATTACATGGAGGATGCTGGCGTCAGTGCAGGAAGCCAGCCCTATGAAGCGCGCGCCACCCGACGTCATCTATGGGCGGCGCATGCGCAGTGCAGCCTCTGAAGCCCGAATGGAAGTGGGCGGATATAGAATATAGGAACCGACATGTAGGAGAAACAATGAATAGAAGCACATCGCGAGTCAAGCGCTAGAGAGAGGGAGGGGACATGCTAATTATGGCAAATAAGGTGGTAGGGTTATATTAAAATTAGAAGAGATGGGCAAGAGAAAAGTGAAAATTAGCGATCTATGCATTATTTAAAGACAACATGCAGCATGCAGGAGTTAAATGGGAGTCATGCAGAAGAAGTAAGAATACATGCAGGGTATTTGTATTCACATACATGGTTTAGTATCCATGTGTATATACATATCTACCTGGACGAAAGTTGATTCATTTTGTCTGGAAAAAAATAAAAACAGGTTATTCATATGTAGATAATCAAGTAATACAAAAGTCAAATTCCCTATTGAGTCCTTTTGGTGACAGGGTGCCTAACTCCGAAATCCAGAATGCCTCACGCTCTTTTAGACGTGCTATCCTGTTGCCGCCTCTTCTTGCTGCTTGGATCTGTTCCAACACTTGATATTTGAGCTGGCTTATCTGGTGGCCTGCTGTAATAAAATGGTGGGGGATCGGTAGTTCCGTTTTTTTACATCTAATATCGGATTTATGCTTCGATATGCGGTCTTGCACATTCTGGGTGGTCTCACCCACATATGCGAGACCGCACGGGCATCGGATGAGATAGACCACAAAGGATGTGGCACAGGTGAAGAAGGCTCTAGCATGGTAAATCTTCCCTGAATGTGGATGCACAATTCTGTTCCCTCGTATAACGTTAGTGCATTGGGTGCAATTTAGGCAAGGATATGTACCTGTTATTTTCGGGGCCAGAGTGCTCTGTTTCAGAGAAGGACGTAATGGGCCTATGTCTGCTCGTACCAATCTGTCTTTCAGGTTCTGTGGCCTTTTGTAGCATAAACGGACCGGATTTTGAAATTCTGGAACTTCAGGATATGATCGTTTAAGTAGTGGCCAGTGTTTATTGACAATTGTACACAATTTTGGTATGATTGGGTGGTAGGTTACGACAAAGGGTAGGCGCGAAGTGGTATTATCCCTAAGATTAGTCGTAGTAGATGGTAATTGTGCCCTGTTGAGGAGAGAGGCCGGGTATCCTCTATTACGGAATTTTTGGGTCATTTCCATGAGGCGTTGTGTACGTTGATTAGGGTCAGAGACTATTCTGGATATACGGGTATATTGTGATTTGGGAAGTGAGTTCTTTGTGTTGCGTGGATGGCAACTGGAGAAAAGCAAAAGGCTATTACGGTCTGTCTCTTTCGTGTAGAGGTCTGTAGCTAAAGTCCCTTGTGGAGTTTTGTACACTAGGGTGTCAAGAAAGCTGATGGAATAGAGGTCAATATGTGCAGTGAATTTGAGGTCAGGGTTGATATTATTGATCTGTTCGTAAAATATATCAAAGGTATCTTTATCACCATTCCAAATGCAGAAAATGTCATCGATGTATCGATGCCAAGTCATGGCGTGAGTTTGAAAGAGGTCATTGGTATAGATGTGGTCGTCTTTGAATTTGTCCATAAATGCGTTAGCGTATGGGGGGGCCACATTGGCCCCCATTGCGGTCCCTTTCCTCTGAACGAAAAAATCGTCTCCAAACATAAAGTAATTTCTTGTTAGTACAAGCTGTAAGAGCTCAACGCAAAATTTGCAAGCTTTATCTGATAGATCAGATTTTGAAAGTAAGGCAGTGGTAGCTTCTATGCCTTTAGCATGGGAGATGGATGTATAGAGGCTACTAACATTCAATGTAACTAGTAGGCTGTTTGGAGGGATGTCTGTGAATGCTGAAATAATCTGTAAGAAATGGGATGTGTCTAGAAGAAAGGAGCGAGTTTGCTTGATCAATGGGGTCAGCACTTTTTCCAAGAAGATAGATAGTGGAGAGAGTAGAGAATCAGTAGAGGCTACAATAGGTCTGCCTGGAGGTTCTGTAGGATGTTTATGGATTTTTGGTAGTATGTAGAAAACGGGGATAATCGAGTTTTCATTATGTAAGTATGTATATGTAATTTTATCTATCGTGCCTAATTGTAAGTGGTGGTCCAAGAGTAAGTTTATGTCTTGTTGGAGTTGAAAAGTGGGATTGGAATTGACGAGTTGGTATGTTGTAGTGTCAGATAACTGTCTTCTAATTTCTTTTATGCATGCTGTAGTGTCCATAACTACTATGGCTCCCCCCTTGTCTGCTGGTTTTATAGTGATTGTTTTATCTGCTTGTAGGGTTTTGAGGGCCAATTGTTCATCACTGGTGAGGTTAGATGGGGTATGCAGGTCGCCTCTTCTGAGTGCCTGTATATTTTGTTTAATTTCCCTGTCTATAATATTTATATAGGCCTCTACCCCATGATAATTTTTTGGGGGGAGAAAGTTGCTCTTATTACGGAGACCAAATTCCTGAATTGAAATAGCTGGTGGGGTAGTGTTATTAGTTGGTTTTGATGGTTGATGTAGGAAGTGGGCCTTGAGTCTTAATGACCTATAAAATCGATTAAGTTCCTGTTCCAGAGGAAAGTGTCGAAAACTACCATATGGACAGAAGGAAAGTCCTTTGGATAGCACTGACAGTTCTGCAGGTGATAAAGTTCTGTTAGAAATATTGATGGCTAGGTCCCTACCTGCGAGCGGGTCTGGATTCCGGTGGTTGGCGTGGGGTCGGTGGGAGCCTCTTCCTCGGCATGTGCGTGTGGTCTTCTTCTGGTTCTATGTCCTCGTCGGGGAAAAAAACGTTGTGGTCGGTGATATGGTCTGTCGCTGCCTAAAGAGGAAGAGCATAGTCTGCGTACATGGCTCGTCCATAGGAGGTTGCAGGTTCTTGCCATTGCCAGCGGTAGATATGGTTGAGCCGATAATCTTCAGTGTCCCGTATAAATTTCGTACGTTTGGTGCTTTGATGCTGCACTGCGCATGCGCCGCCCATAGATGACGTCGGGCGGCGCGCGCTTCATAGGGCTGGCTTCCTGCACTGACGCCAGCATCCTCAATGTAATCTGGACGCTGGACTCTGTGCAGGTAAGCCCTCCACTGACCACCAATACCTTATTTCAATCCCATATTGATGTATCCTCTTCCCGCTGACCACCAATGTAGTATATACATTATATATACTTTTGCCCCTCATATACATATAAATCAGGAAATATATTTATTAATCTTCATGCACCATGATGCTATGCCTTTATGAGGATATATATATAATGTGACTGAATGTTACCCCAGAGGATTTCAATATGGATGTCAGGGATATCTATTTCAATACAATAATGGATCTCTTATGCAGTCCTCCAATGATATTATTCTCAAGTGTGTACCAATGATATCTATATATAACATTGCCCTTAATGCTTCTGCCTTATTCTGATTACAGGGGCCCTCTACACCCTATGTCTCACGGGGATTTTTACTTTGGATGTACTCTACAGCATACTTGTATATGGATTAATATGTACTGTGTGAACATCTATGTATATTATGTATATTATTCTTACCTATTATTCATACTTACCTTATACTAGGCCGTGAACAAGGTCTGGGTTACAGACCGAAACGTTGGCCCATGGCTATTCATTGTAACTTATGGATGGATAAATAAATACTAACAAAGTTTCATTAACAATTTGAGTGCCGTGGTCTTTCCATATAATCCTGTTACTAACTTTACCACTGAGCACCAACATTAAGAAGGAGTGCCGACCAACTCTCGATCAAGGATCTATATTTATTTTGTGTCTGAGCACCCACCAGATGTCTACAACATTTGCTTACGATGACCTCACTGCTGAGAGCATCATCATCTCGAAAGTAACCGCTCCAAGCGATTTTCTTCATGTAGCTCACAGCGAATACCGCGCTCGAGACCGGGAACGTGAATCGAAGAAATTAATATCAACAGAATTACATTGCGCTACTCTTGCAGAATACTATAGAAACAGCAGGATCCCACGTGGACTGAGAGTACACCTACGTCCAACGCTTTTTCCTACTAACAAAGATTATTGCAGCCGCTTTGAAACGATCCTCAACAAATGCTCACTAGACATCATACTACTGAGCATTGAGTATCTCCAAAAAGCAATTGAAGAATCAAAGGAAACTCTCTCGAGTATTGAATTACAACTAACCTCGACTACGTCTTCATCCGAGTGGGCTGAACTGAAGAAAAGAACTGACAAAGTCCTAGAGGACCATAAGAAATACCTAGAAGGCACCAAAGGTACGAAATTTATACGGGACACTGAAGATTATCAGCTCAACCGTATCTACCGCTGGCAATGGAAAGAATCTGCAACCTCCTATGGACGAGCCATCTACGCAGACTACGCCTCTTCCTCTTTAGGCAGCGACAGACCATATCACCGACCACAACGTTTTTTTCCCCGACGAGGACACAGAACCAGAAGAAGACCACACGCACACGCCGAGGAAGAGGCTCCCACCGACCCCACGCCAACCACCGGAATCCAGACCCGCTAGCAGGTAGGGACCTAGTCATCAATATTTCTAACAGAACTTTATCACCTGCAGAACTGTCAGTGCTATCCAAAGGACTTTCCTTCTGTCCATATGGTAGTTTACGACACTTTCCTCTGGAACAGGAACTTAATCGATTTTATAGGTCTTTAAGACTCAAGGCCCACTTCCTACATCAACCATCAAAACCAACTAATAACACTACCCCACCAGCTATTTCAATTCAGGAATTTGGTCTCCGTAATAAGAGCAACTTTCTCCCCCCAAAAAATTATCATGGGGTAGAGGCCTATATAAATATTATAGACAGGGAAATTAAACAAAATATATAGGCACTAAGAAGAGGCGACCTGCATACCCCATCTAACCTCACCAGTGATGAACAATTGGCCCTCAAAACCCTACAAGCAGATAAAACAATCACTATAAAACCAGCAGACAAGGGGGGAGCCATAGTAGTTATGGACACTACAGCATGCATAAAAGAAATTAGAAGACAGTTATCTGACACTACAACATACCAACTCGTCAATTCCAATCCCACTTTTCAACTCCAACAAGACATAAACTTACTCTTGGACCACCACTTACAATTAGGCACGATAGATAAAATTACATATACATACTTACATAATGAAAACCCGATTATCCCCGTTTTCTACATACTACCAAAAATCCATAAACATCCTACAGAACCTCCAGGCAGACCTATTGTAGCCTCTACTGATTCTCTACTCTCTCCACTATCTATCTTCTTGGAAAAAGTGCTGACCCCATTGATCAAGCAAACTCGCTCCTTTCTTCTAGACACATCCCATTTCTTACAGATTATTTCAGCATTCACAGACATCCCTCCAAACAGCCTACTAGTTACATTGAATGTTAGTAGCCTCTATACATCCATCTCCCATGCTAAAGGCATAGAAGCTACCACTGCCTTACTTTCAAAATCTGATCTATCAGATAAAGCTTGCAAATTTTGCGTTGAGCTCTTACAGCTTGTACTAACAAGAAATTACTTTATGTTTGGAGACGATTTTTTCGTTCAGAGGAAAGGGACCGCAATGGGGGCCAATGTGGCCCCCCCATATGCTAACGCATTTATGGACAAATTCGAAGACGACCACATCTATACCAATGACCTCTTTCAAACTCACGCCATGACTTGGCATCGATACATCGATGACATTTTCTGCATTTGGAATGGTGATAAAGATACCTTTGATATATTTTACGAACAGATCAATAATATCAACCCTGACCTCAAATTCACTGCACATATTGACCTCTATTCCATCAGCTTTCTTGACACCCTAGTGTACAAAACTCCACAAGGGACTTTAGCTACAGACCTCTACACGAAAGAGACAGACCGTAATACCCTTTTGCTTTTCTCCAGTTGCCATCCACGCAACACAAAGAACTCACTTCCCAAATCACAATATACCCGTATATCCAGAATAGTCTCTGACCCTAATCAACGTACACAACGCCTCACGGAAATGACCCAAAAATTCCGTAATAGAGGATACCCGGCCTCTCTCCTCAACAGGGCACAATTACCATCTACTACGACTAATCTTAAGGATAATACCACTTCGCGCCTACCCTTTGTCGTAACCTACCACCCAATCATACCAAAATTGTGTACAATTGTCAATAAACACTGGCCACTACTTAAACGATCATATCCTGAAGTTCCAGAATTTCAAAATCCGGTCCGTTTATGCTACAAAAGGCCACAGAACCTGAAAGACAGATTGGTACGAGCAGACATAGGCCCATTACGTCCTTCTCTGAAACAGAGCACTCTGGCCCCGAAAATAACAGGTACATATCCTTGCCTAAATTGCACCCAATGCACTAACGTTATACGAGGGAACAGAATTGTGCATCCACATTCAGGGAAGATTTACCATGCTAGAGCCTTCTTCACCTGTGCCGTGGTCTATCTCATCCGATGCCCATGCGGTCTCGCATATGTGGGTGAGACCACCCAGAATGTGCGAGACTGCATATCGAAGCATAAATCGGATATTAGATGTAAAAAAACTGGAACTACCGATCCCCCACCATTTAATACAGCAGGCCACCAGATAAGCCAGCTCAAATATCAAGTGTTGGAACAGATCCAAGCAGCAAGAAGAGGCGGCAACAGGATAGCACGTCTAAAAGAGCGTGAGGCATTCTGGATTTCGGAGTTAGGCACCCTGTCACCAAAAGGACTCAATAGGGAATTTGACTTTTGTATTACTTGATTATCTACATATGAATAACCTGTTTTTATTTTTTTCCAGACAAAATGAATCAACTTTCGTCCAGGTAGATATGTATATACACATGGATACTAAACCATGTATGTGAATACAAATACCCTGCATGTATTCTTACTTCTTCTGCATGACTCCCATTTAACTCCTGCATGCTGCATGTTGTCTTTAAATAATGCATAGATCGCTAATTTTCACTTTTCTCTTGCCCATCTCTTCTAATTTTAATATAACCCTACCACCTTATTTGCCATAATTAGCATGTCCCCTCCCTCTCTCTAGCGCTTGACTTGCGCTGTGCTTCTATTCATTGTTTCTCCTACATGTCGGTTCCTATATTCTATATCCGCCCACTTCCATTCGGGCTTCAGAGGCTGCACTGCGCATGCGCCGCCCATAGATGACGTTGGGCGGCGCGCGCTTCATAGGTCTGGCTTCCTTCACTGACGCCAGCATCCTCCATGTAATCTGGACGCTGGACTCTGTGCAGGTAAGCCCTCCACTGACCACCAATACCTTATTTCAATCCCATATTGATGTATCCTCTTCCCGCTGACCACCAATGTAGTATATACATTATATATACTTTTGCCCCTCATATACATATAAATCAGGAAATATATTTATTAATCTTCATGCACCATGATGCTATGCCTTTATGAGGATATATATAATGTGACTGAATGTTACCCCAGAGGATTTCAATATGGATGTCAGGGATATCTATTTCAATACAATAATGGATCTCTTATGCAGTCCTCCAATGATATTATTCTCAAGTGTGTACCAATGATATCTATATATAACATTGCCCTTAATGCTTCTGCCTTATTCTGATTACAGGGGCCCTCTACACCCTATGTCTCACGGGGATTTTTACTTTGGATGTACTCTACAGCATACTTGTACATGGATTAATATGTACTGTGTGAACATCTATGTATATTATGTATGTTATTCTTACCTATTATTCATACTTACCTTATACTAGGCCGTGAACAAGGTCTGGGTTACAGACCGAAACGTTGGCCCATGGCTATTCATTGTAACTTATGGATGGATAAATAAATACTAACAAAGTTTCATTAACAATTTGAGTGCCGTGGTCTTTCCATATAATCCTATAGTCTAGATACTGATATGAACACAGCCACTTTTGGTCAGGTAGAATCAATTTGGGTCCAAACCAAACTTTTTAAAAAATTTAGCAAAAACTGAACTGAATCGAATATCAAAAGATTCACTCATCTCTCCTTTGTATGTACTATGACTGGTATTATGTGTGTACTACAGCTGGTGCTATTGGCACGATGGCTGACTGTTACCAAGCCTATTTTATACTATTAGTAACTAGGACAATCCTTTTAACAAAAGACAACCAAAAGTTTTTACACAGTGTATATAATATATAGGGGGAGATTTATCAAAGCTGGTGTAAAGTAGAAGTGGCTTAGTTGCGCATAGCAACCAGATTCCACTTTTCATTTTCCGAAGGAGCTGTGCCAGGTCTAACTAAGCCAGTTTTCCATTACACCAGTATGATAAGATGCTAATATGAACACAGCAGCATTTTCCTCAATAAGGAAAATATGTACCGTATTTTTCGCCCTATAAGACACACCGGCTCATAAGACGCACCTAGGTTTTAGAGGAGGACAATAAGAAAAAAAATATTTTTCGTTAACCCCTTGGCGCATTTGGACGTACAGTAACGTCCAAACTGCTTACCGGGACTGTGACACTATAAAGTGTCACAGCCCCGGAGTCTCCGCTCTCCTGGAGAGCAGAGACCTCGGGGGAAGCCGGCAAGGGACCAATCAGAGTGGTCCCTTGCCGGCAACTGCTCCGATTGGTTAGTCTCTGCAGATTAACCAATCCAGCGCTTCATTGTTAAAATGCCAGTTTCAGGCTGCGATCTCCACTCTGGAAATGTGACATGGCAACTTAAAATTTTTCGAGTGAAATCTGCCCTGGCGTTCCATTCTTTCTGCGCCCTGCCGTGTGCCTGTACAGCAGTTTACGATCACAAATGGAGCATTTCTGTAAACTACAGAATCAGGGTAATAATTATTGAGTTTTGTTTGGCAGTTAACCCTTGCTTTATTCTCGGAATAAAATGATTTATATGGAAAATCTGCCAAAAAAGTGAAATTCGGAAATTTTGGCTACATTTTCCTTTAATTCTTGTGGAACACCTAAAGGGTTAATAACGTTTGTAAAATCCGTTTTGAATACTTTGAGGGGTCTACTTTCTAAAATGGGGTCATTTTTGGGTGCTTTCTATGATGGAAGCCTCACAAAGTGACTTCAGATCTGAACTGGTCCTTAAAAAGTGGGTTTTGGAAATTTTGTGAAAAATTTCAAGATTTGCTTCTAAATTTCTAAGCCTTCTAACGTCCCAAAAAAATAAAATGTAATTTTCAAAATGATCGAAACCTGAAGTAGACACATAGGGAATGTAAAGTAATAACTATTTTTGGAGGTATTACTATGTATTTTAAAAGTAGAGAAATTGACATTTGGAAATTTGCAAATTTTTCTAAATTTTTTTTTATAAATAAGAATGAAATATTTTGACTCAAATTTGCCACTGTTATGAAGTACAACGAGTGACGAGAAAACAATCTCAGAATGGCCTGGATAAGTAAAAGCGTTTTAAAATTATCACCACATAAAGTGAGACATGTCAGATTTGCTAAAAATGGCCTGGTCCTTAAGGCCAAAACAACCTGCAGCGTCAAGGGGTTAAACCTCTGGTCAGACCAACAATCAGACCCCCAATATTAATCAGACCTAAGCTAACAGCCCCAATAAGACCCCCAATGTTAATAAGACCCCAGCTCAGACCCCAATGTGAATGACCCCCAATCAGACCTCCGATAAGAGCCCCATGCCTCTCATCAGCCCCCATATGCCTCATATCAGCCCCCATTGCCTCTCATCAGCCCTCAGCAGCATTATATCAGCCCCCATTGCCTCTCATCAGCCCTCAGCAGCATTATATTAGCCCCCATTGCCTCTCACCAGCCCCCAAAAGCCTTAAATCATCCCCCAGAAGCCTCTTACCAGCCCCCGGCCACTTTATATCAGTCCCCTTTGCCTCCTGTTTTATAAAATAAAAAACACTTAACTCACCTGCTCCTGGACGCTGCCACTTCTCACTGCCCATGCTCTGCCTTCCTCCTGCTGTCGGCTGTGCTGTGAACTGGCGCACACAGCGTGAGGTCACAGAGCACTCTAATGCTGTGCGCAGCACTGCACAGCCGACAGCCGAGCGGAGGACCAGGAAGTGGTGAATACAGAGTCTTCACCGCTTCCCGCTCCCCTGGTGCTAATGAGCGCTTCCATAATGAAAGTGCTCATTAGCATTCGCCCCATAATACGCAGGGGCATTTTCCCCCCACTTTTGGGGAAAAAATGCGTCTTATGGGGCGAAAAAAACAGTATTTATTATGGTGTAAAAATTTGGCAAGTGCAGTTTTTGCTACTCTTAGTAACACCAACTTGCAGTAATCGCAGTCTCAAAACTTACTAAACTTACTTACTATCAAATTTGTTGTCTCTGAGTCATTGCAAAGCCTAAAACTTTAATTTCTTAAAGGTTGGTTTTGTGGAAATTTTTAATTTTTTTAAAGTATCCAACCACTTTTCAAATTCAGTTACTTCATTTATTGGGACATTGGTTTTAAAGGTGTGTCTTTAATATTAAGCTATTTGCTTTATACTGTATACTGTTGTGGATTTTCTGAAAATATGAAATTTAACGACCTGTGATGGACAGGTGTACTGTCACCTGAAATGCGGTGCATCATAAATGAACAAATGTATTCACAAGAATGGAGGAGTGAAAACCATAGAAAACTAATCAGATTTCTGTTTTCATTTTTGAAAGGGGGAAAAATTCATTTGCACAAGCTTTGATAAATCTCCCCCACATTTTCATTAAGGAAAGTGTGAACTGTCAATGGCATTAATGTTATTTACTGTGAACTGTAAAGTGATGATGTGCCCCATCTTTAAATACATTGCGGATGCATCTATTTTTTTTAATATGAACACTAGTCAAAAGGTTTCTTTTTTATGGTCCATCTTTGATTTACATGGGATACATTACAAGTTACTGCCAATTTTAAGGGTTATTCCAGTTTTATGTTTATAGAACAGGAAATTACACACTATTCTAAGGCGTGGTCCACATACAGACTTGCAATGGCCCAAAGACAAGATAGGCAGCATACAGCATCTCAACCAGCCTATTTGTCCATATAAAAAAACTGTGCAGATTATGTAACAAACTTTCCAGTTTATTAATATAGATGCATCAGGTGGCTGAGATGACTTCTAGGTACATAGTCAGACTGGCCTGTATCCTCTTTTTCCAGGGACCTTCCATCTCAAAGTCACTGCAGGGCCCCATAATCAATCACCTTGCTGCTGCCACTGTGTGGGCAGGTAACATTTCCATGTAGTTTTATAGTGGGCCTCCAGAATCAATTTTCCTGGAGGGCCTTAGATACCCCAGTTCAACATTGTCCACATATACCCAACCACCAATTTTATTTTCCCTGCAGCTTAGTCAGGGACGGCCTTAGGTTACATGAGACCCTGTGCAAGAAGTCTTTTTGGCACCCCCTCCATCCGACAACCACACACACCTTTGCAAAATTAGTAGCATCAATTTTAAAATGTAACTTAAAGCGAGGCTTGACAAAGGCCTCATTGTGTAAGGGCCGAAACGTTGCCAAGGGTAATAAAGGGTCTCCACTTTTTCACCGCCATTGAAGTGCTGCCTCACTTTTGTGCATTTATCTAAATGTGGATTGGATTACCTATTTTCCAGAGGAGTTTGCACCCAGATTACTACTTCTAACTGTGCTGCTGCGATTTTTTTTGTTGAGATATATAGACAGATACTAGACATAGAAAGATATATAGAGAAAATAAAGATGATTACAAATAAATATAAAGTAAATGAACGTTGAGAATAGGTTGGGATTCTGTGACTTGTAGATAGATACTGTACACTAGTTGCCAAAATTGTGAACGAGACTGACATTCTGCAGGAAGTACAGGGATTGGACTGCAGAAGATTGGGGTAAAGTTGTTTTCTTTGATGAAGCCCCTTGTAGACTATTTGGAACATCTGGGAAAATGGTAAATCTGAGAGAAAAAGGGAGTACTACCATGAATCCTGTGTCATGCCAACAGTAAAGCATCCTGAGACCGTTCATGTGTGGTGTTGCTTTTCATCCAAGGGAATAGGCTCACTCACAATTTTGCCTAAGAACACTGCCATAAATAAAGAATGGTATCAAAACATCCTCCAGTAGCAACTTCTTCCAGCGATCCAGTAGCAATTTTGTGATTAAAAATGCTTTTTCCAGCATGTTGAAGCACCATTCCACAAGGCAAAAGAGATAACTAAGTGGCTGAAATTTTTGGCCAACAAACTTCCCAGATCTCAATCTCATTGAGAACCTGTGGTTAGTCCTCAAAAAGTGGATGGATAAACTAAAACACTGAAATTATTATAAACTCTAAGCACTTAAAGGGATTCTGTCAGCAGCATTTCACCTATTGAGTTATTTATACCATCGGATTCGGCCAGTTATAAGCAGTTCTAAATTGTAATTGTTATAGGTCACAGAGGCAGTTTTTGTGTTAAAAAATCGAATTTTAGTAGCTGTCACTCACTGTTAATAAGGAGCCCAAGGGGAGTTGCCAACCGTTGCAGGAGCCCGGGCTCGGCGATTCCTTGGAGCCCAGGCACGGCCACCTACTTAATATTCACTTCACTGACTCGCTCAGTGAAGCTTCGGCGCGGACGAAATCCCGCGCATGCGCAGTACATCAGGAGAGGCCAGTGCCCGCAGACTGCACGGGCGCAGGCCTCTTGATGTACTGCGCATGCGCGGGATTTCGTCCGCGCCGAAGCTTCACTGAGCGAGTCAGTGAAGTGAATATTAAGTAGGTGGGCGTGCCTGGGCTCCAAGGAATCGCCGAGCCCGGGCTCCTGCAACGGTTGGCAACTCCCCTTGGGCTCCTTATTAACAGTGAGTGACAGCTACTAAAAATCGTTTTTTTAACACAAAAACTGCCTCTGTGACCTATAACAATTACAATTTAGAACTGCTTATAACTGGCCGAATCCGATGGTATAAATAACTCAATAGGTGAAATGCTGCTGACAGAATCCCTTTAAGGTAATGGGTTGCCATAAGTTAGGATTTGTCTCAGAAGTTGATTTCTAGCATGCCAGGGCAAATTGCAGAAGTCTTGAAAAAGAAGAGTCTGTACTGGAAATATGGAGTCTTTGCAAAAACTTTATGTATTTGTCAATAAAAGTTGAAAAAAATCTAATGATATGCTTATAATTGTACTTCAGTATACCATTGAAACACCTGCAAAAAAAAAATCCAAAGACACTGAAGCAGCAGGGTAATATGATTACCCTGAAATCACTCTGCTCACAGCAACATCATGACATGGAGCTAAATCTGGATAAAATATATAGGCTTCATTTTCTTAGAAAAGATCGGCAGCACAAGGCTTCAGTTCAGGCTTAAGTACACTATTTCATTTTCATGTATTTTTGGCATTTGCAGTCCCATTTACGTTCTGTCCACAGTCACCTTTTGCTGTTATACATCATCATACATCCCCATATCATTACACCAACAGGGTGCCTCATGGTAGCTGAAATGCAATCCAGATGCAAATCTTCTCCTTAGATACTTAATGCCATCTCTACTGAATAGGGAGATTCTAGTATCATCAATCCAGTCCAGACGATTTTGCACCATTGTTCCTTTGTCCAGTTAAGGCCCCATTCAGACGACAGTGTTTCACGGCCATATACGGGCTGTGAAAGCCCGGCCTGTGCTGCAGTAATCAAAGCAAAAGGTGGCTACTTTGAAGAACCTAGAATATAAGACATATTTTCAGTTATTTCACACTTTTTTGTTAAGTATATAATTCCACGTGTGTTAATTCATAGTTTTGATGCCTTCAGTGTGAATCTACAATTTTCATAGTCATGAAAATACAGAAAACTCTTCGAATGGAAGGTGTGCCCAAACTTTTGGTCTGTACTGTACGTTTCGTCCTACAGCTTCCTCCAGGGGGTGTATACCATGGACTCACGAGTCAAGTTTAAATATCCCCCCTAATCAATCATCTTATCCTAGTTCCAAATGACCTAAATAAACTTCATTACCTCAAAGATAATGGTACATATTATAAACGGCCCGAGGGATCGCCTCATGGGTATCTGCTATTATTAGTCAGTGTGGCACAACACAGACTTCGTGAAATCTGGAGAGGCAGTGGCACCAAGCACACAATTCATTATAGAACCGGAAATACGAACCACGCCATCTCGGAAGAGGGCAAACAGGAGGAACTCAATAGAATCACGCGAAAGGTAATGGGATAGGTTCCTATATATAAAATATAAAAGAATATATACCAGAAACAATATCAAAATATATATCAAGACGATTGATATTCACAATATTATCCAATAAAATATGGAAAAAGCATATATAGATTCATATAGATAGATATAGATATATAGATATATATATATAGATATAGAGACATATAGATATATATATACAGTGCCTTGCGAAAGTATTCGGCCCCCTGGAACTTTTCAACCTTTTGCCACATTTCAGGCTTCAAACAAAAAGATATAACATTTTACATTTTTGGTGAAGAATCAACACAAGTGGGTCACAATTGTGAAGTGGAACGAAATTTATCGGATCATTTAAACTTTTTTTGTAAAAATAAAATTGAAAAGTTGGGCGTGCAAAATTATTCGGCCCATTTACTTTCAGTTCAGAAAACTCACTCCAGAAGTTCATTGAGGATCTCTGAATGATCCAATGTTGTCCTAAATGACTGATGAAGATAAATAGAATCCACCTGTGTGTAACCAAGTCTCCGTATAAATGCACCTGCTCTGTGATAGTCTCAGGGTTCTGCATCATGAAGACCAAGGAACACACCAGGCAGGTCCGTGATACTGTTGTGGAGAAGTTTAAAGCCGGATTTGGATACCAAAAGATTTCCCAAGCTTTAAACATCCCAAGGAGCACTGTGCAAGCGATCATATTGAAATGGAAGGAGTATCAGACCACTGCAAATCTACCAAGATCCGGCCATCCCTCTAAACTTTCATCTCAAACGGCTGATCAGAGAAGCAGCCAAGAGGCCCATGATCACTCTGGATGAACTGCAGAGATCTACAGATGAGGTGGGAGAGTCTGTCCATAGGACAACAATCAGTCCAACACTTCACAAATCTGGCCTTTATGGAAGAGTGGCAAGAAGAAAGCCATTTCTCAAAGATATCCATAAAAAGTCTCGTTTACAGTTTGCCACAAGCCACCTGGGAGAAACACCAAACATGTGGAAGAAGGTGCTCTGGTCAGAGGAAACCAAAATCCAACTTTTTGGAAACAATGCAAAACTATATGTTTGGCATAAAAGCAACACAGCTCATCTCCCTGAACACACCATCCCCACTGTCAAACATGGTGGTGGCAGCATCATGGTTTGGGCCTGCTTTTCATCAACAGGGACAGGGAAGATGGTTAAAATTGATGGGAAGATGGATGGAGCCAAATACAGGACCATTCTGGATGAAAACCTGTTGGAGTCTGCTAAAGACCTGAGACTAGGACGGAGATTTATCTTCCAACAAGACAATGATCCCAAACATAAAGCAAAATCTACAATGGAATGGTTCAAAAATAAACGTATCCAGGTCTTAGAATGGCCAAGTCAAAGTCCAGACCTGAATCCAATTGAGAATATGTGGAAAGAGCTGAAAACTGCTGTTCACAAACGCTCTCCATCCAACCTCAAAGAGCTCGAGCTGTTTTGCAAGGAAGAATGGGCAAGAATTTCAGTCTTTAGATGTGCAAAACTGATGAGACATACCCCAAGTGACTTGCAGCTGTAATCGCAGCAAAAGGTGGCGCAACAAAGTATTAATGCAAGGGGGCCAAATAATTTTGCATGCCCCAGGTCATAGTGCGCGCCGGCAGGGAAAAGAGCGGAGCGTGGGACTGGAGGGCAGCGGCAGCATAGGACAGGTAAGTAAGATTATTATAAGTGGCTGGGTCGGCTGATCTGAGGTCTGATGGGGTTCCCTACATACAAGTGAGCGCTTCCTTATGGAAGCGCTCACTTGTATTCGCCCTATAAGACGCACCGCATTTTTCCCCGTACTTTTGGGGGGAAAAGTGCGTCTTATAGGGCGAAAAATAAGGTACTTTTCTGGGTGATCAATCAACTCTTTTCACCTTTTCTTTTTCATTTTACCAAGTTGTACAAGTCACTGCACAGAGGGAAAAGAAAGAAGCAACTAACCTCATATCAATCACACAACTGCTATCAGCTAGAATACGTGACCTTGAGAGCAGAATGCTAACCGCAGCCTTGTCGGCTCCCTGTCACAACAGAACACCTAATTGAACGAAATATGTTGCATTACATTCTACATGAAATGATCTTTCCAAATATATATATAGCTTTATGGTATTCTTAAAAAAATCTGGTGTTATGAGCCGTCAAATGTCAAAAATGCACTATTTTTTTTCAAAGGGTTTCCACAATTTTGGAAATTTTGGATAGATAGATATGGGATAGATAGATAAATAGATAGATAGATAGATAGATATGGGATAAATAGGTATGAGATAGATAGATAGATAGATAGATAGATAGTTATGAGATTGATAGATATGAGATAGATAGATAGATATGAGATATGTAGATAGATATGTAGAGAGATAGAGAGATAAATAGATAGATAGATAATACGTATGCAAAATGGCACCACCAGATACAATATAAGAGCAAAAAAGGTGAGGTGCAAGCCCAATGAAACTAGACTAGGGATGACCAACCTGCGGCCCTCCAGCTGTGGCAAAACTACAACTCCCAGCATGCCTCTACAAACTACAACTCTACAGCTATTAGGGCATGCTGGGAGTTGTAGTTTTGCAACAGCTGGAGGGCTGCAGGTTGAGCATCCCTGAACTAGACCAATGTCCAAAGGTAAAAAAAAGGGTTTATTCACCCATGTGGACACAATGTTTTGGCTCAATGCAAGAGCTTTTCTTAAACCAGATATAAATTAGATAAATACATATTTGATTGGTATATAGATAGATTAGATAGATATTATATAGATAGATATTAGATAGATACATGATAGGTAGATATAGATTCTAGCAGCTGGAAGATAAGAGACAGCTGGAAAATTCTGCTCTGTAGGGATTCTGATTATGCAGCTACTAATTGACAATGATGACTACTTTTCCAGTAAAGGTTACAGTAACTCGTCTACTCCGTGCACTGGAGCTTCGCACACTAATTATACTCATTTACACATCTTTGCAGGTGATCAGCCATCCCTCGTTTATTCAATTAATCCTGACAACCCACGTATATTTGCTCTAATGCTGCCCTGTCCTTGTTATTATATGTAACCTGTATATAATGTCTATATATTCTGCCTTGTAAGGAACTGTATCACTGCACTTTTTGTCTGCCTATAACACTGTCAGGGCCATCATGAGTAATTAGACATTTACTAGCATCAACCTCCCACACATAAATGAATATCATCTTAAAGGGGTTGTCCCACGAAAAATATTCTACAGTTTTTAAACCAGCACCTGGATCTGAATACTTTTGTAATTGCATGTAATTAAAAATTTTGTATAGCTACTAAGTTATTCAACAACGTATATCTGTATAGGACCACTTAATTTCTTATTTCTTTGACCTGCTCACTGAGAAGGCCGCACATGCTCAGTTTCAACTTTTAACTGCCTCCTGAGCTGTGATAGGGAGAGCTGAGACACGCCCCCTGAGCTGCAGCAGAAAAGACACTCCCCGAGCTGTCAGCTTGATATAAATCTAGCAGAACAATGAATGTGGAGATCTCTGGACCCATGTGAGGTACAGGGCTGGTTCTAGCTTTATTAGAAAGAGGGTGTCATGTACTATATGATGTCTGATTTTCATTTTTTACATTATTTGTGGGATAACCCCTTTAAGCATTAATAATTGTCTATCACTGATACACATTAATCATAATTCCAATTATGCAGAAAAGAAACAGCAAGTCCCTGATGGACACACAGGAGATCACTAGCTGACTTTCTCCAGTCCATGCAAAAGTATGACTTCATTTTTAGGTATTATGAGTGGTCTTGCTGTCATTGCTGTACAGAGGTACAAAATATCCTACCCTCTACAGTCATTTGCAAAAGTTTAAGACTGCCTGTTATTTCATTTAAAAATCACATTCACAAACTCCACTACTTGTTTGTCACAGATATTTCATCAAATGGCATTTTGTATTACAACCTACAGTATGAAATCAGTACTTTGCGTGACCACCTTTGCTAACAGACAAAATGCACTGGTAGTCACACAAAATATCTTTGCACCAGGGGCAGACTGGTAACTTAAAGTGGCCCCATTTTGTAGGCAGGTCCAAATTAACAGAAGGCGGGGCAATACAAAAGTCAGGGTCAACGATACCATACTGCAAAATACCATCCCAGGAGAACCAAATAACACAGTGTAGCACAATATACTGCCCCAAAAGCTGCCCCTCTGTGGTGGCCATTAATAGATGCCATGTTCTATCCTCCTCCTCTTATTACGATAAGGAGCACGGGGCTTAGGAGGTGAGATGCGGGCCACAGCAGTTGAATTCAGGAGGGCATGTGTGGTCGCTGGCTGGGTACATGGGAACCTGATTTTCACAGTGTTAATTACTGTTGAGAGCTCATTATGTCAGCGGCAGAGGAGGACTTGAGTGGACCGCTGGGGCATCGGCCCACCGGAAAATTTCCCTGTAGGGTCTGTGGCCAATCTGCCCCTGCTTTGCACCTACCTCCTTATTGCAGTAACCAAAGTTTAAGAATTTTGTCCACAAATGGGTTTAAGTCAGCAAGGTTGCCCAGCCAGTCAAGCACGTCAATGTTGTTTCTCTGCAAGTAGTTAGCTCTCCCTCTTCCCATAATGCAGCGGTTTCATTAGAGGACATACCACCCGATATCATCTGATATGGTGGATGTTACACAGTACTGACAATGCATTTTCCATCATCCTTTTGGTCATTGAACATGACGTAAAGTTGCTTCATCAGAAGAGAACCCTCTACTCCAATTTTGAGCAGTACACTGTTGATGGTGTTTCACAAAATCAGGTCTCTTCTTTTTCATGCCTGGGGTTAGTCTTGGTTTCCATGCAGGATTACTTGAAGGCAGTCCAATTAGTGCTAATGCCCTTTTAAACATACATGAGCTTTGATTTTCTGCAAGTAATGCTTTGGAGACCACATAACAATATGCTCTATGGAGCTGTCATCAAGTACGCGGGTTTCCCAGGATGTCCACTACTGTTTCCTTCACTCAAATCACCTGAATCCCGATATTTTGTGATAGTGTTACGGATAGCATTCTTGCTCACTCTCATCTTCCTGCTTATGTCACGTACAGAGTATCCTGTGTAAAGTCACTATTTGTGCCCTCATTTATAACACTTAACGATGTTCTTTTTTGTATATACAACCTCTCGGCCTGAAAACTAGAAATAAACTGTACTTGAAAGCTTCTACTTACTCTATCAACACGCTCATATAATGCAATAGCAATAGGAGTGTGCACAATACGGACAGCATATGATGTAATTAGCAGAAAACGCCTAATACAGACAGGGGATCTTAAACTTTTGCAACTTTTTTGTTCAGGAGATGGATGATTATAAAGTAACAGTTTGTTCTGCTGACATCCAAAAGTGGAATAGACCTATTTTACAGTGTAAAATAATGTGCAATGTACGGTAACATACTGGAAGAGTCTACTAAAGGCATAGTGAACTGAAGCAATATTATACAACACATTGTCAGCTGGTAACTAATGTAGCAGTAGAAAGTGCTGTAGTAGGTGCATAATGGCTGATCTCATCCATCTTCTTTGGTCCTGTCCAAAAGTGAGGCAATTAGATAGCAAGATGCAAGTCCCCTTCACTATTCACTGTGCTATCCTTGGCGATTTAAATAGTTTGAAAATCTTAAAGGCTAAAAAGGAGTTCCTCACAAAAGTGTGTTCTTAGCGAGACTGGTTATTGCCAGAAGTTGGATGTCGATTGAACAGCCATGTTATCAAAGTGGGAAAACCTAACATATCAAATGAAAGGATATGAGAAATCTTTATACGACAATAAGAAAAACCACAATAAATGTCTGAAGAATTTTTTCTCTCCAGCCGGGCAGTCCTTAGTTAAGGGAGGTCAGAGGTTATTGGAAGGGAAATATATATATATATATATATATATATATATATATATACACTCACCGGCCACTTTATTAGGTACACCTGTCCAACTGCTCGTTAACACTTAATTTCTAATCAGCCAATCACATGGCGGCAACTCAGTGCATTTAGGCATGTAGACATGGTCAAGACAATCTCCTGCAGTTCAAACCGAGCATCAGTATGGGGAAGAAAGGTGATTTGAGTGCCTTTGAACGTGGCATGGTTGTTGGTGCCAGAAGGGCTGGTCTGAGTATTTCAGAAACTGCTGATCTACTGGGATTTTCACGCACAACCATCTCTAGGGTTTACAGAGAATGGTGCGAAAAAGAAAAAACATCCAGTGAGCGGCAGTTCTGTGGGCGGAAATGCCTTGTTGATGCCAGAGGTCAGAGGAGAATGGGCACACTGGTTCGAGCTGATAGAAAGGCAACAGTGACTCAAATTGCCACCCGTTACAACCAAGGTAGGCAGAAGAGCATCTCTGAACGCACAGTACGTCGAACTTTGAGGCATATGGGCTACAGCAGCAGAAGACCACACCGGGTGCCACTCCTTTCAGCTAAGAACAGGAAACTGAGGCTACAATTTGCACAAGCTCATCGAAATTGGACAGTAGAAGATTGGAAAAACGTTGCCTGGTCTGATGAGTCTCGATTTCTGCTGCGACATTCGGATGGTAGGATCAGAATTTGGCGTCAACAACATGAAAGCATGGATCCATCCTGCCTTGTATCAACGGTTCAAGCTGGTGGTGGTGGTGTCATGGTGTGGGGAATATTTTCTTGGCACTCTTTGGGCCCCTTGGTACCAATTGAGCATCGTTGCAACGCCACAGCCTACCTGAGTATTGTTGCTGACCATGTCCATCCCTTTATGACCATAATGTACCCAACATCTGATGGCTACTTTCAGCAGGATAATGCGCCATGTCATAAAGCTGGAATCATCTCAGACTGGTTTCTTGAACATGACAATGAGTTCACTGTACTCAAATGGCCTCCACAGTCACCAGATCTCAATCCAATAGAGCATCTTTGGGATGTGGTGGAACGGGAGATTCGCATCATGGATGTGCAGCCGACAAATCTGCGGCAACTGTGTGATGCCATCATGTCAATATGGACCAAAATCTCTGAGGAATGCTTCCAGCACCTTGTTGAATCTATGCCACGAAGAATTGAGGCAGTTCTGAAGGCAAAAGGGGGTCCAACTCGTTACTAGCATGGTGTGTATGTGGTATGTGTATGTATATATATATATATATATATATATATATATATATATATTGTAGAAAAGAAGGAGGCACTCCGAAAATCTGTGCAAAATGCAAGTGGTTTATTCACCCATAAGACAGCAACGTTTCAACCGCTCACTGCAGTCTTTGTCAAGCTGTGACAGCTTGACAAAGACTGCAGTGAGCAGTTGAAACGTTGCTGTGTATGGGTGAATAAACCACTTGCATTTTGCACAGATTTTCAGAGTGCTGCCTTCTTTTCTACTACTATATCCAAAAAGACCTAGTTCTCTGGTCTAACGAGGGATTTTGCACCCACAATCTTCGAGTGCTGCTTCTTTTCTTTTTTGTATTGTATATATATATATATATACATATATATATATATATATATATATATATATATATATATTATAATTTCTAATAATAAAAATGCTATTTTAGATATATATATATATATATACACACTAGAATTGTAATATTTTATACATTTATAAATAAAGATAATGGAAAAAGTGCTGTAGTATTGTACCATAGTAATTAGTCCTTTAGCTTTAAACTGTAGCTAACTGTAGCACTGATGGAGCATGTTAGCAATGTGCTGTAATGTCCTTTAAGTAAAGGTATACACAGTAACACTTTTAACAATCTTTCATATCAATGTGCTGTGACTGTACTTTTACCAGGTAGTGTGAGATTGTACCTCACTAGCAGAAATATAACTTGTCCTGTAGTGTTTCCAATGACAACCTACTGTAAAATGGTACCTGTGTAATCTAGCCTAGGTAAGTGCAAGGTACTGTAGGGTTGTACCACTGTAATAATGAACTGTAGTTATGTTCTGTGTGACTGTATCACAGTAACAGTGTAGAACTAGCAGTATAATGTATACCGACTTTAATACAGTACTAATTATTGTGAGATTGTGTTGAGCGGGTGCTACCATTAAAGGGGTTGGCCACCCTAAGTATCAAAAATCCAAAGTTCCCCCAGACAATAGCCAACACTATGAAGTATTTCTCAGGTGACATGTACTGGCTGTACGTCATTTATCTGACCTGTTCACCATGACACACTTCCCTGGAGGAGCTCCCTCAGACAGGCTGTGTGGGAGGAGCAGCTGCAAAGTGAAAGTAACAATCCCAGCATGCACTGCAGCAAGCATGTCTAGAGGAGCAGTCACATGACCTCCCCGCCCACCTGTGTTCCCATAGAGACAAGAGGCCCTTAGATAATATCAATAACCCAGTTATCAGTGAATAACTGTTGTACAGACATAGCAATAGAAAGAACGCCCCAGTCCCAACAGTAAAAGTTACCCTTTTCATAAATTTGCTGTGGGGCCCAGTCATTTCTAGTTGTGCCACTGGATGAAAGCCAAAAACAGAATGAGGGGGGAGTTATCAATTCCCTTGTTCCTAAAAAGTGTCGTTAAAAAGTTGCAAACTATGGGACAGATTTATCAAAACTGGTGTAAAGGAAAACTGGCTTGGTTGCCCATAGCAACTAATCAGATTCCACCTTTCATTTTTCAAAGCTCCTTTGGAAAATGAGAGATGGAATCTGATTGGTTGCTATGGGCAACTAAGCCAGCTTTCCTTTACAGCAGTTTTAATAAATCTCCCTCTATGTGTTTGCACATAAAGTACAGGGGGTCACACATCACTATATATAATGTACAGGGGGTCACAAGGCACTATATATAATGTACAGGGGGTCACACATATATAATGTACAGGGGGGTCACACATCACTATATATAATGTACAGGGGGGTCACGCGGCACTATATATAATGTACAGGGGGTCACACATCACTATATACAGTGTACAGGGGGTCACACATCATTATATATAATGTATAGGGGGTCACACATTTGTATATACAGTATAAAGGGGGTCACTGTACAGGGGTTCACAGATCTCTGTATGCAGTGGTGGTGGGGGTCACACATCAGTATATACAGTGTATGGTGGTGGTGGGGGTCAACTATTACTGTATACAGGGGGTCACACATCTCTATATACAGTATAAAGTGGTGATCACATATCACTGTATTGGGGGCATCATATATCACTATATACAGTGTGCAGGAAGGAGAGGGCACATATTTACAGATGACATCAGTGACTGCTGCTATCACTGACCTCAGCCATACTGACAGCTCAGAAGGGGTTAAAGCTCCTGACCTGTTGGTCTGGCTGGAATAAACATGTCTGTGATAAGATCACATTGCAGAGTGGTCATAGACAGGACAGACACTAGGATTGCTCACACTTTGTTGTCCACAGCACCTTCCTGGCTCTGCTACATCACTGCAGTCAGTGAGGTCCATCACAGATTCTCCTCAGTCTCTCTTCCTCTTGCAAAGTTTCTTTATTTCGGCTTCTAACATGTTTCTCTGCTAAGCCCCTTTAGCCCTGTATAGTCAGGACTGCAGTCACAGCAGAAGGAAACTTCTCTGACACAAGCAGGGTGCCTTTAGGACCCAGGAGCAGCACACTCCTTCCATGGACTAGTGCACGTGCAGGCATGGACGAGCCAGGCAGTTATGAGAGCAGCACAGAGGGGGCATGGCTGCCAATAGCATGGGAACCAGGCAGATCTGCTGCAGAAGATATATTAGGAAGTTTATTGTCTCCCTGCTTTCTTTAGAGTTTTAATAAGTGCTAACAAAGTGGCCAACCCCTTTAACAATGGGCTGTTGCTTATAGTAAGATAGTACCTGTATAAATGTATTGCAGCATTTAGACTTTCTGTAGCATTTAAGTTATTACCATATTTTTCGCTTTATAAGACGCACCCCAGATTTTAGAGTAGGAAAATTAGAAAAAAATATTTTTCATCAGACCTCATATCAGAACCCCCCCCATAAATTTCAAGACATCACATCAAATCCCCATCAGACCTCAGATCAGCCCAGTGTGCCCCCATCAGACCTCAGATCAGCCTAGTGTGCCCCCATCAGACCTCAAATCAGCCCAGTGTGTCCCCATCAGACCTCAGATCAGCCCAGTGTGCCTCCATCAGACCTCAGATCAGCCCAGTGTGCCTCCATCAGACCTCAGAACAGCCCAGTGTGCCCCCATCAGACCTCAGAACAGCCCAGTGTGCCCCCATCAGACCTCAGATCAGCCTAGTGTGCCCCCATCAGACCTCAGATCAGCCCAGTGTGTCCCCATCAGACCTCAGAACAGCCCAGTGTGCCTCCATCAGACCTCAAAACAGCCCAGTGTGCCCCATCAGACCTCAGATCAGCCCCAGTGTGCCTCCATCAGACCTCAAAACAGCCCAGTGTGCCCCATCAGACCTCAGATCAGCCCAGTGTGTCCCCATCAGACCTCAGAACAGCCCAGTGTGCCAGGGAAGCCCGGGAAGCCAGAGGAGCGCCGGACCCGGGGCGGCTGAGTGGGCTGATCTGAGGTCTGATGGGGGTGCCGCAGCTAAAACATACAAGTGAGCGCTTCCATAATGGAAGCGCTCACTTGTATTCGCTTTATAAGACGCACCGCAATTTCCCCCCTACTTTTGGGGGAAAATAACTGCGTCTTATAAAGCGAAAAATACAGTATATCATTGTATGTGTAACCAAGTACTGTAGCAATAATGCACTACCCCTAATTTACTGTAAAATTGTGAGATTACTTGATGCTCTCAAAAAGAGAAACAATCTAAAAATTGTGCCTGCAGCCTATCAGAGGCCGGCTCAGTCGGCGCCTATCAGAGGCCAGCTAGTGCCTGCAGCCTATCAGAGGCTGGCTCAGTCGGCGCTTATCAGAGGCCGGCTAGTGCCTGCAGCCTATCAGAGGCCGGCTCAGTCGGCGAGATTACGTCATCGCGCCGCATGAGCCGAACAGCTTGGGACACAGGCCGGAAGAGGCCAGCATCGCATCGCTGACAGGCTCATGGAGGTAAGTATAACTGTTTATTTTTTTTTTATTAACGTTACGCTTTTGCCCAGTATGGAGGGGGTATTTTTATCTGTTAGGGGGCATTTACTGGCACACATGGGGGAAAGGAGCACTATGGGGACATTATACTGGCACACATGGGGAAAAGGAGCACTATGGGGACATTATACTGGCACACATGGGGGGGAAAGGAGTACTATGGGGGCATCTACTAGCGGGCATTATACTGGCACACGGGGGAGAGGAGCACTATGGGGGCATCTATAAGGTGGCATTAAATACTTGCACAGATGGGGGAGCACTATGGGAGCATCTACAAGGGGGCATTTTATACTGGCACAGATGGAGGGAGCACTATGGGGCCATCTACAAGGGAGCATTATGTACTGGCACTATGGGGCCATCTACAAGGGGGTATTATATACTGGCACTATGGGGGCATCTACAAGGGGGCATTATATACTGGCACAGATGGAGGGAGCACTATGGGGGCATTATATACTGGCACTATGGGGGCATGTACAAGGGGGCATTATATACTGGCACAGATGGAGGGAGCACTATGGGGACATCTACAAGGGGGATTATATACTGGCACTATGGGGGCATCTACAAGGGGGCATTATATACTGGCACTATGGGGGCATCTACTAGGGGGCATTATATACTGGCACACATGGAGGGAAAGGGGCACTATGAGGGCATCTACTGGAGGGCATTATATAGGGGCATTTTATACTGGCACACATTATGGGGGCACTATGAGGAAGGGGGGAGAGGAGCATTATCGGGGCATCTACTTGTGGCACTCTATAGGGGCATTTTATACTGGCACAATATGTCAGGCATCATGGAACGGGGAGGAGCACTATGGGGGCACTTTATAAAGAGTATTCTTTACTGGTGCAAATTATGGGGCGCTATGGGGACCTTAACTTAATTGGGGGCACTAAGAGGATTTTTTGGGCACACAGTAGGGGCATTGGCACACATTATGAGGGCACTATAGGGACATTGGCTCCATTGGGGGCACTAAGAAGAGGTATTTTTTACTGCCACACAACAGGGCGTTTGTTGTATCATTATTTTTGGGGAACATTATGTTTACACTATTCGTGTCAGGTACAATGTTTCCTGGGTGCAGTTATTTTTTAAGGCACTCTGTGCCAATAATTATTGAAGGGGGCGCTATCTGTGTGGTACTAGTATTTTCAGGGGGACTGTTTCTGCAGTATAGTATTGGGGAGCACAGGGTCTCAGTATTAGAGGTGGCAGGATGGTGTGTTCAGAAGGTGAGAGATGATGGAAAAGTAGGAAACTAAGATGTCTGTCTGTGAAACTCTGCAGAGAGAAGAGATGGTTGAAACAAATCATCATGGCGTCTGGTCTGAAAGGAGAAGATGAGGACAGAGAACGTCTACATCTAAGGAGAAGTCACTGGATGTAAGAGGTATGTGGCGCTGTATTAGGCTAACTTCACATCTGCGTTAGTGATTCTGGCAGGCTGTTCCAGCAGAGAACAGCCTTCTGGAATTCACCGGCTCCAGCACTGCTGGATGCAGAATGCCTGCTGGTCCCATTAACTATAATGGGTTCCGGCAGAGATCCGGCCACAATCTGGCAAAAATGCTGAGAATCAGCAGGACACAAACCTCTGCATGCTGTGGTTTGTCCAGCCGGATTGTAGTGCTTCAGGTGTGAAAGTAGCCTCACCCTATTTTTTGTATTGCTGTATGTAATGTAAGGAGGGAATAGGTTAAGTTGAAAATTTGGCGTGGGGGGGCCCAGGCACAATCTTTGCACAGGGGCCCTCTGCAGTCTGTGTCCGCCCCTGTGTCTACATCAGAGAAGAGAAGTCACTAGACGTAAGAGATACATATGTGGGGCTCTATGACCCTGTATGCTCTGTGGCGCTGTATGTAATGTTTTCCAAGTATGTCGTTAAAGGGGTTGTCTTTTTTTTTTTTTGTACGAGTGCTGCCTTCTCTGCTCTGTTTACTGCTCATCACTGAAAATGCTACGGCGAGCAGGTGAACAGAGCAGAGAAAGCAGCTCTCATATGAGCAATGCCCTCTCTTCAAACAGCTGATTGTCGGGGTGGCGGAGGACCCCAGCCGATCTGATATTGATGACCTATCCTGAACTGGTTGCACCAGGGCCCATAAGCCTTTAGCTACGCCCCTGAGAACGAGTATAGGAGATTTTTATTCAACCCTGAAGATATAGAGGAATTGATTAAGGCCATTAGAGCCACAATCAGAATGGAGATCCCCAAGAAGCCCAGATCCATACATGAGGAAATATTTGAGGGTCTGGGGGAGAGGCATAGATCTGTATTCCCGGTACCGGACAATATACAGAAATTGATAAAAGCCGAATGGAATAAACCTGAAAAAGGATCTTTTATTCCCCGCGGTATTAAGAGGTGATATCCCTTTGATGAAAAAGATTGTACCGATTGGAAACTGTCCCAAGAGTAGATGCTCCAGTGGCCAAGGTAGTGAAGCATAAGGCCCTTCCCTTTGAAGACGCCGCACAGCTGAAGGATCCCATGGATAGAATAGCAGAAAGCCTCCTTAAAAAAACATGGGAAGCCACGGCAGCCCTTCTAAAGCCCGGTGTAGCCGCTACTTGTGTGGCCTGTACACTTAAAGTCTGGTTGGAGCAACTTAAAATTAATTTAATTAATAAAACCCCAAGGGAACAGATCCTAGAGAGTCTTCCCTTATTAAAAATGGCCACTAGTTTCCTGGCTGATGCCTCTGCCGAGTCTGTAAGACTTTCTGACTGTACAGCAGTCCTGTCTAACACAATTAGGAGAGTCCTCTGCTTGAAAGCTTGGGCAGGGGATATGACCTCTAAAAACAAGTTAATATCCCTTCCCTTTCATGGCCAGTGCGTTTTTGGGCCTGACCTTGACAGGATTCTAGAAAACGCCACGGACCGCAAAATATGTTTTCCCGAAGATAGATCTAGGGGCAGAAGGCAGTTTTTTCAGGGTAAACAGCAACCTCAGGATTCCAAGACAGACAGCAGGAAATACCTCAGATTTGCTCTACGTCTGGACAGCCGAATCTATCATTATCAGTTCAACTGCCTCACTTTCGGATTATCCTCTGCCCCCACATCTTCTCCAAGATCATGGTGGAAGTAGTGGCCTCCCTAAGCCAGGAGGGCATTCCAATAATCCAATTCCAATAAAATACGGATCTTCTTCATTCCCATCTTCAAGTCGCACTTACTCGTCTTCAGTCCCTGGGTTGGATAGTCAACTGGGAAAAGTCCAACCTCCTCCCAGACAGCCGAAGAATATTTTTAGGCATTGTTCTGGATTAGGTTCTTCCTGCCTCTTCCAAAAATTCAAAATCTAAAGCTCCGTGTCCAACAACTTCTGCGAAAACCTGTTTCCTCCATCAGAGAAAGTATGAAGATCCCGGGTCATTTTTCATCCTGCATTCCGGCGATTGCCTGGGCCCAACATCACATGAGACCTCTGCAGAACTTAATCCTCCAAGTATGGAACAGATCCCAATCTACTCTGGACCACAGGATTTGTCTCACCAGGGAAGTCAGAGTCTCTCTACAATGGTGGCTCAGAGACGAAAATCTGTAGACCGGAGTCTCCTGGAGTCAGGAAAACATTTTTTCATTGACAACGTATGCCAGCTCCCAGGGCTGGGGTGCTCATTCAACAGAGGGTTCCTACCAGGGGTCCTGGTCCCTAGCCCAGCGGACAATGTCGTCCAATTACAAAGAGCTTCGGGCGATATGGGAAGGCCTCAAAGAAACACAGACCTTAACAAAGGATCGTCGCGTGTTGGTCTGCTCGGACAACTCCACGGCCGTAGCCTTCATCCAACATCAGGGAGGAACAAGACATGGTCATCTTCAGAGTCTGGCAAGGCAGATCTTTTCATGGGCAGAAAAGAACTTAAGATCCCTTACAGCTGTTCACCTGAAAGGTTCTCTCAATCTTGAGGTGGACTTTCTCAGTCGACACAGACTAGATCCGGGCGAATGGTCCCTATCCCTGTCGGCCTTCCAGATAATCCAGGACCGTTGGGGGAATCCAAGTATTGATTTGTTTGCCTCCAGGAAGAATCACTAGGTTTCCCGCTACTATACGCTGAACCCAAGAGATCCTTGTGTAGCGGTAGATGCCTTTACTCAAACTTGGACATCAGACCTTGTTTATGCTTTTCCACCAATTCCGATAATTCCGAAGGTCCTTCAGAAGCTACAGTCCGAGAGATGCACCCTGATCTTAGCGGCCCCCTTTTGGCCCAGGAGGGGCTGGTTCGGTCTCCTGAAATCCCTCAGCCGGGAAGATCCAATCCTGTTTCCCCTGTCGGAGGGTTTTCTATCTCAGGTCCCAATCAACCATCCAAATCCCAGGCTCCTCAAGCTATCAACCTGGTTACTGGGAAATCAATCCTCCTAGGTCTAGGTCTGTCCCAAAAGGTCTTGAGTACTCTGTTATTTAGTAGAAAGTCCAACACCTCTAAAACATATCTGAAGGTTTGGAAAAAGTTTGCTTCCTGGGGAGGGGTCAGGTTCAGTCAATCTTCCCCCAATCCTGGACTTCCTTCAGGATGGGCTAGATATGGGGCTATCCCCAAAGACATTGAGGGTTCAGGTGTCTGCCTTGGGCGCCCTTTATAACACCAGCCTTTATGAGGTCCCCTGGGTTGCTAGATTTTTAAAAGCGGCAGATAGGTTGTGTCCCAGAGTAAAAAATATGGTGGCTCCTTGGAACCTAAATACTGTTCTCCGGGGTCTATCAGATTCCCCGTTTGAATCGCTCAATACCTTGTCGATTAAATGGCTTACCATTAAGACAATTTTTTTAGTTGCTATGTCTTCAGTTAGGAGAGTCTGTTAATTACAAGCCCTTTTCCATCCTGGAGCCTTTTTTTAGGGTTTTCGATCCTAATTTTTTTTACCAAAGGTAGTTTCTACGTTCCACAGATGACAGGATATAGTTATTCCTTCTTTCTGTGCCAATCCCCAAAATAAGCAGGAAGCTAGGTTTCATAATTTAGATGTTTGAAGGGCCGTCCTCCGTTACTTGGATGTTACTAGAGATTGGAGAATAGATGAAAATGTATTTGTCTAGTTTTTTGGCCCAAATAAGGGTTAGGAAAGCGGCTAAAAGCTCCATATCCCGTTGGATTAGGAATGTTATTTCTGAAGCCTACAAAGCTTCGGGTAATGAGCTGCCCACCTCTTTCAAGGCCCATTCAGTCAGAGCAGTGTCCACCTCCTGGGCCGAAAGAGTCTCTGCCTCCTTGGAGCAAATGTGTAGGGCAGCTACTTGGAAGAGGGCTCACACCTTTACCAAACATTACAGGCTTGATGTTTTTGCCAATAAGGACATGGCATTTGGGCGTAAAGTCCTTTGTGCTTGGGCGTAAAGTCCCTCCCTTGATTAATTTTCCCTTTGTTAGTTCTCAGGCTGTGATGTCATGGAGACGACTGGGGAAATGAGCATTACACTGACCGGTAATCCGGTTTCCTGGAAGTCTCCATGACCACACATACCTCCCACCCTTTTTTCTTTTGAAAATTTAAATTCTTTGTTGTTTCTACCCTTTTTCCGGTTTCGTTACAAGGGGAGGAAGAGGCGTCTCCCCTGCCCGTTCCTCTGATAGGCTACAGGCACTAGGCCTGCAGCCTATCAGAGGCCGGCTTAGGTGGCGCGATGACGTCATCACGCCGCCTGAGCCGTAGAGCGTGGAACACAGGCTGGAAGAGGCCTGCATCGCATCGCTGCCAGCCTGATGGAGGTAAGTATAAGTGTTTATTTTTTTTATTGGTGCAATCACTATAATATACTATGTAATAATGTATGCAACATGCTGTGATGGTTGTGCTGTACTTATTGTACCACTATAATATTCTGTGTAATAATGTATAGAACGTACTGTGATGATTGTACTGTACTTATTGTACCATTATAATATAATGTCTAATAATGTATATAATATGCTGTGATGGTTGTACTGTACTTATTGTACCACTATAATATACTGTGTAATAATGTATGTAACATGCTGTGATGGTTGTGCTGTACTTATTGTACCACTATAATATTCTGTGTAATAATGTACAGAACATGCTGTGATGATTGTACTGTACTTATTGTACCACTATAATATACTGTGTAATAATGTATGTAATATGCTGTGATGGTTGTGCTGTACTTATTGTACCACTATTATATACTTTGTAATAATGTATAGAACATGTTGTGATAGTTGTACAGTACTTATTGTACCACTATAATATACTGTGTAATAATGTACATAACATGCTATGATGGTTATGTTGTACTTATTGTACCACTATAATATACTGTGTAATAATGTATATAACATGCTGCGATGGTTGTACTGTACTTATTGTACCACTATAATATACTGTGTAATAATGTATATAACATGCTGTGATGGTTGTACTGTACTTATTGTACCACTATAATTTACTTTGTAATGTATATAACATGCTATGATGGTTATGCTGTACTTATTTTACCACTATAATATACTGTGTAATAATGTATATTACATGTTGTGATGATTGTACTATACTTATTGTACCACTATAATTATACTCTGTAATAATGTATATTACATGCTGTGATGGTTGTATTGCACCTATTGTACCACTTTAATAATATACTTTGTAATAATGTACATAACATGCTGTGATGGCTGTACTGTACTTATAGTACCACTATAATAATATACTGTGTAATAATGTGTAGAGCATGCTGTGATGGTTGTACTGTACCTATTGTACCACTATAATAATATACTGTGTAATAATGTATATTACATGCTGTGATGGACGTACTGTACCTATTGTACCACTATAATAATATACTGTGTAATAATGTATATTATATGCTGTGATGGTTGTACTGTACCTATTGTACCACTATAATATACTGTGTAATAATGTATATAACATGCTGTGATGGTTGTACTATACTTATTGTACCACTATAATATACTGTGTAATAATGTATAGAGCATGCTGTGATGGTTGTACTGTACTTATTGTACCACTATAATAATATACTGTGTAATATGTATATAACATGCTGTGATGGTTGTACTATACTTATTGTACCACTATAATAATATACTGTGTAATAATGTATATAACATGCTGTGATGGTTGTACTGTACTTATTGTACCACTATAATAATATACTGTGTAATGTATATTACATGCTGTGGTTGTACTGTACCTATTGTACCACTATAATAATATACTGTGTAATAATGTATATAACATGCTGTGATGGTTGTACTGTACTTATTGTACCACTATAATAATATACTGTGTAATGTATTAAACATGCTATAATTGTTGCACAGTACTTATTGTACCAGTATAATAATGTACTGTGTAATAATGTACATAACATATTGTGATGGTTGTACAGTACTTACTGTACCACTATAATATACTGTGTAATAATGTATATAACATGCTGTGATGGTTGTACAGTACTTATTGTACCACTATAATATACTGTGTATAAATGTACATAACATGCTGTGATGGTTGTACTGTACTTATTGTACCACTATAATATACTATGTAATATTGTACATAACATGCTGTGATGGTAGTGCTGTACTTATTGTACCACTATAATATACTGTGTAATACTATATATAACATGCTGTGATGGTTATGCTGTACTTATTGTATCACTATAATATACTATGTAATAATGTATGCAACATGCTGTGATGGTTGTGCTGTACTTATTGTACCACTATAATATTCTGTGTAATAATGTATAGAACATGCTGTGATGATTGTATTGTACTTATTGTACCACTATAATATAATGTCTAATGTATATAATATGCTGCAATGGTTGTGCTGTACTTATTGTACCACTATAATATACTGTGTAATAATGTATGTAGCATGCTGTGATGGTTGTGCTGTACTTATTGTACCACTATAATATACTTTGTAATAATGTATATAACATGCTGTGATGGTTGTGCTGTACTGATTGTACCACTATAATACACTGTGTAATAATGTATATTGCATGCTGTGATGGTTGTACTGTACTTATTGTACCACTATAATAATGTACTGTTAATGTATAGAACATGCTGTGATGGTTGTACTGTACTTATTGTACCACTATAATAATAGACTGTGTAATGTATATTGCATGCTGTGATGGTTGCACTGTACGTATTGTACCACTATAACAATATACTGTGGAATAATGTATAGAACATGTTGTGATAGTTGTACAGTACTTATTGTACCACTATAATACACTGTGTAATAATGTACATAACATGCTGTGATGGTTGTACTGTACTTATTGTACCACTATAATAATATACTGTGTAATAATGTACATAACATGCTATGATGGTTATGTTGTACTTATTGTACCACTATAATATACTGTGTAATAATGTATATAACATGCTGTGATGGTTGTACTGTACTTATTGTACCACTATAATTTACTTTGTAATGTATATAACATGCTATGATGGTTATGCTGTACTTATTTTACCACTATAATATACTGTGTAATAATGTATATTACATGTTGTGATGATTGTACTATACTTATTGTACCACTATAATTATACTCTGTAATAATGTATATTACATGCTGTGATGGTTGTATTGCACCTATTGTACCACTTTAATAATATACTTTGTAATAATGTATATTACATGCTGTGATGGTTGTACTATTGTTATTGTACCACTATAATAATATACTGTGTACTAATGTACATAACATGCTGTGATGGTTGTACTGTACTTATTGTACCACTATAATAATATACTGTGTAATAATGTACATAACATGCTATGAGGCCTATGATGTTATGCTGTACTTATTGTACCACTATAATATACTGTGTAATAATGTATATGACATGCTGTGATGGTTGTACTGTACTTATTGTACTATTATAATATACTGTGTAATAATGTATATAACATGCAGTGATGGTTGTGCTGTACTTATTGTACCGCTATAATATACTGTGTAATGTATATAACATACTGTGATGGTTGTTCTGTACTTATTGTACCACTATAATAACCTAAGGTGATGTAGTATAAATGTTGTGATGCACTGTAGCAATAGACTGACATACTGTTAAATTGCACAGTACGGTAAAATACACTGTACAATTTAAGATTCTACCTATCGCGCTGTGAGAACACTGTGTGACTGTACCATTGTACTTGTGTAATTATCTACTGCAATAAGGCACTGAGACATTTTACTACTGGCCGGTAATTGCCCTTTTATGTGGCACAGTAGATTGCTGTAAATGGAAACCTGCCATAACGGGCTGTGGCAACATATTGCACTGGAACATGGTACTGTAATGTGTTATACTGTGATAGTATGCGATATTGTCAGATTGTACTGTAATCTTGTCAAGTAATAACCTGTGTCCATTCCACTTTAGGTAAGGAAAGGTTTAAAGCTTGTGAGAAATGCCGCCTTTCATTGTGTGGCTTGGAGGAAGAGACTGCTTGAGTAATGTGGCAGCCAGTGCCCCCTCCTCCCATCGCATCGCCCTCCTCCTACCATGGATAGGTGGATTACAGGCAGGTGTGCACAGGTTGTTGGAGATCAGGCAGCAGAAACAGGGGCTGGCGGCACCGGGCCGCTAATTACTATTTGCTCACAGTCTAATTACAACAGAGCGTATTTAATGCGCCGAATATTGCGCCCTGGATGTTTGTTGTCACTTATTTCAATTAGATTCACTTTATGTGAAACAAGACACACAGCAGCCGGTTACTATAGAGCGACATCAGGTCAGGACCAGCGCTAGCTACAGGAGGAGAACCCTCATAATCCTCTACCAGTAACCGGCCGAGCAGAGAGCGCCCGATCAGTGGGTCACATGTGCGACATTTGCAGGTTACAGCAGGCGCAGTGAGCGAGGCGGACACCCTGCTCCTCACCTGTTGCCATACACAAGTCAGAGGATCCCCCTGTTCTCTACCTGTCAATCACTTTCTATCCACTTGTAATCATCTTTATGTTCTCCAGATAAATGTCTATCTTCTATCTATCTAATCATCTGTCTAATATCTACCTATAATCAATCAATCCATCTTTTATCTATCTAATAACTCTATCTTCTATCTAATATCTATCTATAATCAATCCATCTATTATCTATCTAATAACTATCTTCTATCTAATTATCTATCTATCTATCTATCCATCCATCTATTATCTGTCTATCTATCTATCGTTTTCTAATTATCTATGTATCTATCAAATATCTCTATATCGAATTATCTATCCTCTATCTCTCCATTATCTAATCTTCTATCTATATCTATTATCTATTTATCTAATATATCTCTCTCATGTCTATCCATCTGTTATCTATCTACGTATCTTATTATCTGTATATCACTTATCCATTATCTATGTACCCATCTGTACATTTCTCCTATTTATCCATCCCATATCTATCATCTGTGTATGTATCTTACATATGTTCCATGACTAAGTATTTATCTATAATTTCTCTCTCTATATATATAGATGATAGATACCTAGTCATGGAATAGATGTAAGATAGATACACAGATGATTTGTATCTTACATATATCTGTCTTTCATTGATCTTAGGTCCGTCCCTCTTTCTGTATAGCAGCTATATGCTATGTTTCTGTATGTCTAGCTGTTTACTATTAGTCTCAGGTATTCTCTGTAGGTTCCATTGTTTCTCTACCTGACCTCTCTCTAGCATCTGTCCAGTCATCTAGCCCTGGTCTAGTAGCTGTCAGTTAGTGCAGGGATTTCGGAGCTATTTCATCAGTGCGGTTTCTGTCAGTGGAACCTGCACATAGTAGAGCTGTAGTACGTTGAGAACGCTGGGTGACAGTCCTTACTGAATGAAGAGCTGTGTTGTGGGGACATTAGGAGACACGTCACATATGTGAGGTAACAGGCTCCTGTCCTCAGGGTCTCAGAGGAAGAATTCCAGGTAAAGTTCGTTCACTTTTCATCAGCCCAAAGCGCCGTCATCTTCCTGTCCGCCCGGCCACCACAGTCCACCACCGGGACAGTTCACGGGGTCACAGGCCAGGACCCATCATACAGTACCGCTCTGCTGACGTCACCTCTGCCGACAGCAAATCAGTGCACGGCTAACACAGTCAGCAGTCCAATGGGCTGCAGCCTGGCTCTGTGAGTGGCAGTGAGGGAGGATACACGAGCGGCACCGGGGATGAAGTTGTACTAAGTACAGCGCTGAGACAGGAACAAGTTAATGGGCTTCCTGAGCTCCCAATTATCGCCTGCACGGGACCTGCTCTCCCCAGGACACAGCAGCAAGTGAGTGCTCTGCTTGCAGGGTGAGGGTGGGGGAAGGGACGGTCTGTGTGCTCAGCTTTACTGCTCTGCTAGACCCCTGGTGATAGACCCCATCAAAATGTGTGGGCAGAGGTGCACTGCCAGCTCACTGGATGCCATGGTAACTTCCTAAATCCTGACCAATAAGTTCTCCAATAGATCGAATAAATGTATTATCTATCTACCTCCTATCTTTCTATCTGTCTAATACCTATCTATATCTATTTTCTATTATCTATCTAATATCTATCTCATATCTATCTCATATGTATCTATTTTCTATTATAATGATCTATTTTCTATTTATTATCTGTATTATCTATCTCATATCTATCTATATATCTGTCTATCTGTCTACTATATCTATCGTATCTAATATCTATCTCATATGTATCTATTTTCTATTTTTCTATCTATCATCTATTATATTTATCATCTTCCTATCTAAATATTTTTTGTTTATCTAATATCTATTTTCTATTTAATAATAATCATATCTATCTATCTATCTATCTATCTATCATCTATATCTATTATCTATTTATCTACTTTCTATTTATTATCTATCATATAGCTATCTTTCTATGTATTATCTCATTTCTATCTATTATATGGTTTATATAAACCATCTCTTTATTATATATTATCTCTGTATAGATGGGCAGATAGAACATTTTATCTTTGCTTCCACCCATTAACACGTTCGTCGCCATCTCAATCTCCCATACAATACAGGTTTGATCCTTGAAGTTCTCCTATACACTTATATTGGAGTGACAGATGTTATATATAGCAGGTATAATAATATACTCCATGAAAGGAGTATATAAAATATAAATAATACACGATAGACATTAGAGCTATAACTACATAATAGAAGAGTTGGTGATTATATCTCTATACTCTATAGCCAGTCTAAAAGTTCCATAAATGATCTGAGGCTCCTCATTCACTCATGCGACATTTCAGGCCCGGATGAACAGGGCTAGAAGGTCCCGGGGTGAACAATCTTTTCCACTAGTGGGGTGCTGCTCATTTTTAGGGATAAATAATTGTACATATATGTATGTGTAAATAAATATATATATATATATATATATATATATATATATATATATATATGACTAATATGTAGTGACTGGCGTCCATTGCTGGGAGAGGGGCAGTAATGAAATCTTCTGTCCACAGGGTGACTTGTGGGGCCTCCTGATGTGACGCCGGGGCCACCTTGCCTCTGTCCTGGAATGACACCGGTTGGCGCACTGGACACAAGAATTTGTCGCACTGTTCTTGAGACCTGGTCTGCATCGGTGGATATGTGTGCTGTCCGCAGACATTGCTGAGGCTATTCCTGGGGGCAGGAGCTGTGACCAAGGCTTAGACAGCCATGAAAGAGAAGTCCAAGAACGCGGCCCGGACTAGACGGGAGAAGGAGAACAGCGAGTTCTATGAGCTGGCCAAACTGCTGCCCCTGCCCTCTGCCATCACCTCCCAGCTGGACAAGGCCTCCATCATCCGCCTCACCACCAGCTACCTGAAGATGAGGGTGGTCTTCCCTGAAGGTAGGTCGGGCGCCCATGCTGTCCACTAATCTGTATGTACTGTAGAAGATCGGCACCTGCTGCCAGGAGTAAGTGGTGAAGAAAGTCCTGGTGTCTACTACATCCTGGCAGTGCCACATGTGATATCCTCTGCTTCTATGTGTATTTCATATTCATGTTTGTTTTATGAAAATACCATCCAGACGCATTATGACAGATTTATATAGATAGATAACCAGAGTGGATGTTTATATTTAATGCCTGAGTTTAGATAAAAACTGTTATATTATGCCAATCTACCTATTTATCTTTCTAGTCGGTAGACACAAAGACAGCTCTCTCTCTCTATATATATATATATATATACACATAGAGAAATAGTTATATAGTAGCTAGATAATACGAATGATAGTTAAAAAAAAAGAAAATATAAACAGCACCAACAAAACAGGCAGTGGGCCCAATGGACTGGTCAGCAGAAATAAATCCAGAAAAGGAGGCAGCATCCAGAATAGAGATAGGAAGGTGAGCGATGTATTCACCCAGAGCAAGGGTTCAGCCCAAACCAAATGGAGCTGGAGAAAAGGCCACAAGGAGTTCAGACTGAAAGGTTATTATGAGTGAATAAAGTGTTCACCTTTCTCTCACTGTTCTGAAGTGCTGCCTCCTTTTATGGATATGAATAGATATATATGAGATAGATAGATAGATAGATAGATAGATAGATAGATAGATAGATAGATAGATATGAGATAAATAGATAAAATAGATATGAGATAGATATGGGATAGATAGAATGATAGATAATACATATCAGTCTTGGCGCTGATATTAGGGGCTTTGTGGTTTGCCCTGGATGTGGATCGTTGCTCTAGTCCCCCCTGGATGTTCCCATGGTTTGTCAGCTCCTTGGTCTCACTGGGCTTCTTTTCTGCGTCATTTCCAGCAGATCGGTCCAATTATTGGCGCCTATGTAGCTGCCTGTGTGATCAGAGGAAGCATATGGCGGTGCCCGGAGAATAATGCTGCCATCCTCCAGGGGCTAGCCAGCCTGGCACAGCGCGACCGAGCCCTGCAATCACTATGCTAATGCCACTGCAGCCAATTATCATCTCAATCCCCCCAGAGCTGAGGGAATCTACAGGTCCCTCATTGTCCGAGTCCTGATCCCTGTATACCCAAGAACTAAGCGCTGGGCAAACACTGGCCTAAAACTGTCCAAATACAGGAATCAGCCCAAGATGCCAGGAGAAAACCCAGAGCGTGTATCCAGTTACACTGCCGGACACTGGTCCAGAGCGGGAATACGTGTCTATACATATATATAGTATCATTACAGTACAGTAGTAGGACCAAGAAGTATAATATAATACCACTGCTGCTAACAGTAATAATAGAGCTACGAATAATACTGCTCCTAATAAAAGGGTGTAATAATAACAATACTAGCAGTTATGATAGTACTAAAATAAAAATAGTGCTGCTAATAATAGGAGTAATAACAGTACTGCTACTAATAGGTGTAATAATAATACTGCTACTAAGAATAGGTGTAATAATTATACTGCTACTAATAATAAGTGGAATAATAACAAAACTATCAGTAATAATAGTACTGAAATAATACTGCTGCTAATAATAGGAGTAATAATACTACCAGTTATAATAACACTAAAATAATAATACTGCTACTAATAATAGTACTTCTAATAATACTGCTCCTAATAATAGGAGTAATCTAATACTGGTACTAATAAGTGCAATAATACCAAAACTAGCAGTAATTATAATACCAAAATAATACTGCTGCTAATAATCGGTGTAATCATAACAATACTAGCAGTAATAATATTACTAAAACAATAATACTGCCAATAATAATAGAAGTAATAATACCAATAATACAGGAATAATAGTACAAAAATAATAACACTGCTACTAACAGTAATACTAATAGTAATAATATAATAGCACTTCTACTAGCAGTAACTAATAATAACACCACTACTAATAATAGCAGTGATAATACTGATTATAAAACTACTAACAGTGATACTTCCGGTAATAACACTGCTGCTAATAATAGCATTAATAATTACAATAAGCAGTAATAATAGTACTAATAATAACAACAACACTACTACTGATAATAGAAGTAATAGTAGCACTGCTACTAACAATAATTATAGTGATAAGAATGATACTGCAACTAATAATGGCATTAACAATTACAGTACTAACAGCAATAATAAAACTGGCTCAAATAATAATAATAATAATAATACAAATACTAATAATAACTATAATAATAATACTAATAATAAACCCTACGAATAGTAATAATTGCGCCAAATATAATACTACTATTTACATTAATTGAATTAATAATACTAATATTAACAGTAATAGTAGTACTGGTAACAACACTAGTAATAACGCTAATTGTACTAAAAATAAAACTACAAATTATTAATTGATTTAAAAAAACGAACGACAGTGTAAAGTTAACAATCACACCACTGCTTAGTAATATGTGCATTAGCAATAAGATTACCTCCAGTAATAATAACACTGAGTAATACCACCAGTGCCAGTATTACTAATGACACTAATACCGGTAGTAATACTAAGGCTAGGTCCTGTAGTCACCAGTAATAATAGTGATAATAGTAAGATGTAATAACCGGTGCCCTGCCGGAGAGGTGAGGAGGGGGCCAGTGTCGGGTTGCACTGTTGTCCCCCTGTGCAGGTCACACTGGCCACTTTCCTTATTCATGTGGGCTCACACCCTAATGTCCTGGGCTCAGGCTGTATTAGAGGAGGAGATTTATGAGCAGCAGCTCTCCTGTATAGGAGATGGGGATGTGTGCTGCTGTCTGGCACTGTACCCTGTACCCGAGCAGCAGATCAGGAGAGCACTGATCCTACTGCTGTATACGGGCTGTATGGAGAATACCGGCGGCTGCTGACTTTCCTAATGAGAGAGAGGGTATTCTCTAGCAGCTTATCTCCGGGTTTATCTGCTGCTGCCTGGAGATCTCCGCAGAGTACAAGAAAACTCTAATCTATCTATCTATCTATCTATCTATCTATCTATCTATCTATCTATCTATCTATCTATCTACCCATTATCTATTTGTCTCTCCTGGTGAGGTTATTTGGTCCGCGGTAAATGGATGCTGTTGCAGCATACAGTATTTTATAGATGAACACGATAAAGGTAATGATACAAAGTTTATTTAGATGAGATTTGAAGTTTAATCTCCCGCAATTTATATAAATATGTGAAGAATATGACAAAAGAAAAACATTAAAGAGAATAGTGCCTGCTCTATGTGCAGTATATCCACACCTCAGCACTTTGTTACCAGTAATGGATATAATTTGTTTGTATAAGAATTGCTATGAAATGTCATTAAATAATTACATCCTTCCCGTTTATTATGGTATAATGTATCATACAATAGGAAGATTTTTTTCACCTATTTTAGTATTCTCTATGAAGTGTGACGATAATCCTATATCTATAATCTATCTATCTATCTATCTATCTATCTATCTATCTATCAATCAATCATATATATTATCTATCTATCTATCTATCTATCTATCTATCTATCTATCTATCATATATATTATCTATCTATCTTATATCTATCTATTATCTATTTATCTGCCTCATATGTATCTATCTATCCATCTATCTATCTCTCTATCTGCCTCATATCTATCTATCTATCTATCTATCTATCTATCCTTCCTAAAGGCTTAGAAATATTTGAGGATTAATAATTACATTAGCTATTAACACCATAATTACTCTTAATGTAAACAATTATACCAGTATATATATATATATATATATATATATATATATATATTTATATACACACAGTATATAGTACATTCAAAATACATAATCTATTCTACCTCATGTCTGGTCAATTATTAGAAGTATTATTGCTTGCTATAGACTGTCTATCTATTGGTATCTGGTCTCCACAGGGTGCGGTAAGTACAGGGAAGGTGAGTACCTCCCTGATCGCCTGGAATCAGAGCTTCTCTGCTCACTATTATATTCAGTTTCATTTATTACACATCAGTATTAGGTCAGGTTGTGTATGTCGCACGTCCCTTTGTTTAGCTGGCTTGCTATGAACAGGTGACTTACAGCTGCATGTCCTGTTCTCCTATGTATTCACATGTCGCCGACTTGCTGTGTTTAGATCAGTTTGTGTTCTGCTAATATTCGGGGCTACTGTTGTTGTTGGCAACATTATGCTTTGCAATTCGGGTTTATTTCCCTCCTTGTGCCTGTAGAATCACATGTAAGGACTGAATGAATAATTAACCCTAAAGTCACTCCAGTATGCAGAACAGTCCACTTTTTATATTATTTCCAGGTTTAAAAAAACAAACAAACAAATCCATCACTTAAAACATAGCAATGCTGCTCCGGAACTGGCCAGCTTTAGTCCCCAATTTCCCAGGATATCTGTATGTTAGCCTAATATCTATTGCTTTTTTAGTGTTATTATTGCAGTATTCTGGCCATAGCAGGACCATATTGCAGCAATTGTGGCTTGTCATCAGCATGTTACTAGTTTTAGTCTAGGTTTCCAGATTGATGTTACTTACCCAGTTTGGAAGATAGTGTTTCCTTTACTTTCTACTTAGGACACCAAACCAGTTCCACCTGTCACAGGGAGGCTTCCAGTATGAATATGTAGCTTGTGTCATGGCTCCTTCATATGTGCCTAGAGTCCAGGCTTTGCTTCCTCTTTTTATATATAAGTTGTAAGGAAATTGATGGCAAAACCTAACCCATTGTTTTAAATGTGATTTTTAGCTGGGCTTTTTTTTTTCTTTTTTAAATTTCACCTGGCATTAAAGCAGAGCAGCTTTAGGACCCCTTCACATGTATCCAATGGTTCAGTTTTCCTCCGGCGTAGTACGGAAACCATGAGATAAACTGATGCCGAAACTGATCCCATCATTTTCTATAGGATCGTTCATATGATCTGGCACATCCGTTTTAATGCCGGACGTAAAACAACACTGGACAGAAAACCGTAGCATGCAGTACTTTTCAGTCTACGAATGCCAAACTGGTGGTGGTTTACACAAATTTTCAGTCCTTATTTAATTCTAAGGGTAGGATCACATCTGCAACAGGCAAATCCGGTAGTGTGTTCAAGCAGAGTTACCATACCCGGCATACACCGCCAGACACTGCCAGGCACTGCCAGATCCCCATTCACTATAATGAGATCTGATTGGGGTCCGGGGGGGTTCCAGCATCAATGAAGGCATTCTACAGGAAAATACTGCTGCCTGCATATGTGTCTGGCCAGTTTTTTAATTTCTGATGACATTTTGGTGTGCTTTGTGCACCACAGCCAGGCAGACTATCTCTGTATGCAGTGCTTTACTGTCTGGTTTACCATCAGCTTTTTACTATGTCAGAGGGAATCATGACACTTGTCTGAATATTGATTTTATTACCATAGGCCAATTTTCCCATTTGCCTTTAATGAGACAGAAAAGTTCTTACCTGTTTTCATACATTTCTGGATACAAGAGCATATTACTTTTTCTCAGGCCAGTACCTGCTACTCCTGTGGGGACTAATGGCTGCTCAGCCAGAGAAAGGAGTCCCTGCTTATGTTTCAGGACCTATCAGTTATGCTGGATCTCATGTGGCACTGCAGAGAATGGTGCTGTACCCTGTAACTGATCAGATTACAACTTTGTTCTGAGACAGCTTGGGATATGGTTTCTCAGATCTCAACACCTTACCTTGTGGTCATCACTTACTTCCAGAAGATGCAAATCTGTCCTGGTTGTGTGACGGTCACACAGATTCATATACCAGGCTGTCAACAACACACTCACGGTGACAGTGAAGCCACTGGATGCAAAAGTTCACAGAAATATCAAAATATCCCAAATTTGGGTGTATGCACAAGAAAATATTAAAAATAAATGAATGAATAAAAATTGTGACAGAGTCCAAATATATTCAGTGAGGACATTTGTCCTATATACAGAAACTGCAAAGTGTCCAGCACACTTGAGAAAGAGCCACTGGATGGGTCCAAGCGTCCCGTTTTCTGTGTGTGAGACATGAATAAACCTGGTCACAAATTCATGGCTCACTGCAAGAGAGAAGCTCTGACCAGTGTCCTGTAATGTTGGGTTCACATATATTACACATATATTGCCTGGGTCAGACACCAATGATGTTGGGGCATGCTCCTGGTAGTAAACAATGACTTTCCTATTCAATGACTACAAGTAGAGATCTTGAAAAGAATTTGATGTGGAAATTATATTAGAAAACGGATTGACCTTTCATTATACAATTAATCATTTTTATTTTCTGAAACAAAAGAGAAAAAAATGAGAAAAAAATCAAAACGTAGAGTGACTGTGCAATTTTTTTTAAAGTACATTTGAACTTGTTCACAATATTTTCTTCATTCATTTCCAAAGTTCCTTCACCAATTCTCCTGTTCTCCCTGGAAACAGACAGTGCCTTATTTCAACACTGCTTGTGACATACATATTGCTTGTGTCTATACATATTGCAGTCCATTCGACTCCTATGGGTCCCAGGGCAAGAGGGGGCCCAGTCTTAGTTGGGATCATCCCCTCTTCTACTGGAGGTGAAAAATGACATCATTGCCATGGCTTCCCTATATTGACAGGTAGCTTACCTGTTTGAACTTAAAGGGGTTATCTCACTTCCTCAAATGGCATTTATCATGTAGACAGTGTTAATACAAGGCACTTACTAATGTATTGTGATTGTCCATGTTGCCTCCTTTGCTGGCTGGAGTCACTTTTCCATCACAATATGCATTGCTCGTATCCAGGGGTTATGGCCACTACTGCGGTGCAGATGCAAGGTGACCGCGATGGGAGTTGCTGTACATGCGTGCCTACGCAAACTCCCACACTTCCAGCAACCACAGATGCCGTCTCTTTTTCCTATAATGTGCAAGCATGGCCACCACTGCTGGATTAAAGGGTGGTCGTAAAACCTAAGTACGAGCAGTGTATTCAACAGAAATGATTAAACCCTGTTAATAGATATGTAATCCATTTTCAGTTATTTGTCAGTTCACTGGTGCTGTGAAGAGAAGATGTTATCTGAAGGGTAATCCTCATGATAATAGTAGGTGTAGAATTGGGACATAACAGTATGTCAGGTCTTTTCTTCTCTTGATAGGCCTAGATAAATAGTCGCAAAAAAGAGAATTACATTGATTAGTGTAATGTGTGATACTTTCACTGATTGATTGCAGCAGACTCTCAGTGATGGCCTGAGAGTGAAACAGCTGTGCTGAAAACAAAAAAAAGTTAAATGGAATGTGTCATTAGAAAACAAACTATAATCTGTATTAAAACATTGTGTACAATCCCGCAATTTTCACACTGGCCACTAGGTCTAAAATATGTCATGGGCCATAGACAGGAGCTGACCCTATTGACGTCTAGGGGAGAGCTTTCTAGGCATGCTGTATGACCTGTGTAGAGGTCAGGCGTGAGCTGATAAGATGTAATATCACTTATTGTCATTAGGGGATCCTGTGTTATCTATATAAAGGTGTTACTTGTCATTGTAATTCTGCATGTAGTGATAATAGCAACTGAAACGTTACCTGTACAGAACAGGAAATCAGGCCTAGTGGCCAGTTTGAAAATTGCAGGGTTATATATATATCTATATCCAGAAAGCTATCCATCCTTTTTGTAATAAAAATATATAGATTATGCACATATAGGCTGTTAATATGTGCAATTTTTAGTTTCTTTTATATTTCCTTAAAAGCATAAAGAGACATGCAAGTGTGAACCCAGCATAATTTGCCCGATTCTTTGAACCGTAGCATACTTTGAGTCAGTTATAGAATTTCAGTGCTACTTTGCACCCACCCTCAGGTGTCTACATCCCCCTGCACTGGTCTTAACACAAAGCACATATATCTCTATCAATTATCAAAACTGTCACATTTATTTTCTAAAGTAGGGCACACCCGAGCAGTTATCATATTATGGAATTTTTATTATACCGCTATGCCTATGATGTGAAAAACACATTTAACCACACTGACTAGCACTGTTGTGTGTGCATGCCCTCCAGGACAAATGGCTGCAAATGAACAGGGTTAGATCTGAGTCTGTATTGTTACTGCTCAGGTTGTGTAAGCATTAATGTGTCCTCCTCATGAACACAAATGTAAGGACAGGGGGGAAGGAAATAATAGATGCTGGAAGAGGACATTTCGTAAGGTTACATTATGCATGAGATGAGCTTCAAATTTTTTTTGACGTCTGACAATTACGCTTAAAAGAAAATCTGTGACTTAAAGGGGTATTCCAGTATGTTAATATAAATTTTAAGTCTAATGGGGTCCATAAGGGTTTCAGTATTTTTGACTAAAATAATATCGCTGCAGATTGCAGGACAGAGTTGCTCCCTTTTTACATGTTATTTATTTTATTTGCGATCCTAAGACCTTGAAGAAATCCCTGTAACATTGCAGAAATGGTGGTAAAGCTGGGAAAATCTGCGCTGATATTGATCAGAATAGTTTTAGACCCAGCAGCTCTGACCGCGCTCTAGCGCCGCAGCGATCATGTGATCTGTTATGTGAGGCGTACACTAATGCACTTTATACTTCATAGGCAGCACTCAGTGTGCATACTGTGATCAAAATGGTGAAGATATTAGACAGTAGAGCTCTTATCGCTGCACAATTTCACGCCCCACTGTTTAACCCCTTCAGGCCTGGCCTTTATATATTTTTTTTAGTTTTTCTATTGTCACATTCGAACAGCTATTACGTTTTTAATTTTCTGTCGACTTGGCCATATCAGAATTATTTATTTTTTTAAATCTTTAAATGGCTCCATTTTGGGGTACATATAATTTTTATTTGAATAACTAACTTTTTGAGGAGAGTGGAAATAAATACAATTCTACCATTGTTTTTGGCATAATACATTTTTATGTGTTTACTGTGCATCATAAATAATGTGCTACCTTTATGATCACAGCAAAAATAAATTTATATAGTTTTTAATGTTTTAGTACTTTTGCACAATAAATACACTTTTTGTTAAAAAATGTTTTTGTCATCATATGCTGAGAGCCATAACTTTTTAAATTTCCCATAGACAGATGTATGTAAGGACTTGTATTCATTGATACAAATTTGGGTTTAAAGATTTTTTTTAGCACTTTTTATTCTAATTTATGGGAGGCAAAATGAACAAGAAGCAGCAATTCTGGAGTGTATTATATTTTTCACAGTGTTCACTGTGGAGTATAATTGACTTAGTTACTTGATTCTGTGGCCCTACATGATTATGGTGATACCAAATTTGTATAGTTTTTATCATGTTTGTACAAAAAATAATCACATATTCATAACTTTATTTTTTCCTTGACATAGCTGTGTAATGGCTTGTTTTTAGTGGAGTGACATGTAATTTTCATTGATACAATGAATATGATGTTTTGATCACTTTTTTTTATTCTTTTTACTCTTATTTTTCTACTTTGAAACGTGACAATGAACAATGTCAGGTGAGATCTGTCTTTGTCTGGCCACCTCAGTACAGCGGTATAACTGCCATTGAGGCAGACCACGCAACTGCTATGTGAAAAAACTGCATTTTCATGCAGCCACCACTAGGGGAGCTCAGGGCAGACAGATTATTACCACTTCTAATTCAGTCAATTGTAACTGCATACATTCCTGTGCACTAGTGGTGGCTTTAGGCAGCCAGCTTTGTAATAGATAGGACATAGGAGATTTATCAATGTATGTCAGTTGTCTGGTGTGAACACATGGAGAAATATGGTGGTCAGATTGAGCTCCATATTTTTGAAGAACCTGTTCCACTTTTTCTGGCTTAGAAGCCGGATAAAGTAGGTGAGGCCAGGTATGACCTTTTTATTACAATTTACAAATCGTCAGAAATCTGGGGCATTTTGCTTACAGTGACTGACTAGATAGGTCAACTAGATGGGTCAAGCTTTTCTATGGAGCACAATAAGATCTGGGTTCACCCCTGGCTCAGTACAAAAATCCTGGAGAGAAACTGATGACAAAACTGATCACTTAGTATAATTGTTCTGAGTGACCTGAGTTGTGACGCATGGAGTCTCCCTCTGCTTGGTAGGAAAGCATAGCCTATGCAATGTTTTACTGTCTGGCTATGTTGAGCTATGGACTAATGCACAATTTGCACAACTTTGTTATTGGTTATGTATAAAACATCTGGTGAACTTAGCGGATATATGTGAACTCAGCTGCAATAGGGTGAGCTGTATTTAGCAACTCAGTGGTTCTATAAGTCCTCATAGATGATAAGGTCATATGCTTGACAATGATATATCATGTGCGACAATTGGTTCTAGTAACAAAAAGAAAAGCTGATTGAAGAATAAACTTGTCTTTATGCTGGTAATGATTGCCTCGCTCCAAACAAAGGAAGCATTGATCTGGCTGGTGTAAGAATGCTGTCACATTGTCAACAGGTCAGACCTGCAGTGTGATCCTTTGTTGTCCTTTTAATAAGCAGTCCATTAAATGTCTTTGTACCTCGGCTATGGAGAACGTGCTTAACCCTTCTCTTCGTCACCATTTTACTTGGCAGCAAAATAGTCAACTCCGCCTCAAGTTATCATGACAATTTGTGGAATTGGGTGAATAATATGAATATCCTATTAAGGATAAATAGCAAACAAACAAGATCATTGAGCAAACCTCCAATCCCTTCCCTGGGAGAATGTTACTCCAAAAACGCCCCCATAGGTTTTAATATGGAACATTCCGTTCATGGCATTTACTTCATAATGCATTGTGTAGTACTGTAACCCTGATTTGCGTAACTGGCAATTTTTTATTGCCATTTCACAGCTTTTATAGGACTTTAGGTTCCTTTCTGTTCCTTTCTTTCCTTTTTATGTTATTTTACATCTATCTGTCTAATCTATCTATCTATCTATCTATCTATCTATCTATCTATCTATCTATCATCTATTTATCTGCCTCATATCTATTCTATCTATCTATTATCTATCTGCTATCTATCTATCTAACTAATATCTATCTATCTATCTATCTATCTATCTCTCTATTATCTATCTATCTATCTATCTATTATCTATCTGCTATCTATCTATCTAACTAATATCTATCTATCTATCTATCTATCTATCTATCTATCTATCTATCTATCTATCTATCTTCTATCTATCTATCTATCTATCTATCTCATATCTATCTATCTATTATCTTTCTGTCTATCTATCTATCTATCTATCTATCTATCTACGTATCATCTATTCATCTGTTAATTTATAGTTATATATATAATATTTTAAGCAGTTTTAGCATATTGCTGTAGGTTCAAGCTGGCTAGCTAGAGTTTTAAAGAGCAGCACTGTTGAGGAATGTAGTTCTTATGTTATAGGACTAAAAACTAGTATATATCAAGCTCAATTATTCCAATGTGACTTCCGAGTGTGACTGATATGCTTGGACTTGTAGTTCAATAAGAGCCATATGTTGCACATCTGAGTACAAACTGTACGCTGGTCCATTGATGCGTGTGTGAAATTGCAGAGAGCCCAGCCAGAGCATCAGCAGTATGCTGGAGACACAAGTGTCTATGAGATCCTAATGAATTGCCTTCCAAGGGTTAGCGACTGGGGATGAGATATATATTGGCCTTGGTAAAGTAGCTGCAGCAATTTCTCCACTGCACAGAGCAGCCAGGCTCTCTCACTCTCCAGGACCTGGCCTAAATGATGCCTCTGGGATTAGGGCAATTTCACTGGATCTGCTCCGCCTCATTTGGTTACTAATTGCTTTCTTGTTTTATAAATCGAAATCTCATTTTCAGGAAATTACAAAGCCTGTGAAGCTAGTCCATTGAGGTAATCCGAGGGTCACACTGTATTTACAAGGGGATGTATTACCATGTCTGCACACTGCTGCTGCGTAGTGTAGTGTACAGCATGCATTATATATATATATATATATATATATATATATATATATATATATATATATTCTGTGTAGCAACAGCAACATATTCGACAGAAATAAAAACTGTGGGGATTCAGTCCTAATAGGAGAAGGGGCAGTGATTACTGAGTGCCCCCCTCTTCAGTAAGCTGCTTGATTCTATTTGTAGCTCATTATTCCTGCAGCCTCTCCTCATTGCCAAGGGATCTTTAGATCTAGTTTTCAGTGTAATGCTGATGAAAGGGGTGGTGAGTTTCCATTTATTTTTTAAAGAGACTTAATCAAAGGATTTTCAGAATTTGCTGCGGTAGGTCAAGTGCAAAAATCACAGTGTGAAAAGGAAAAACCATAACACGCAGTTCACTAGAGCTCACTGAGGAGCTGCACGTACATCTTCCAATGTGTACTAGTAGTGTATATGGAGGAGCTTCTTACTGTTCCTATCATCATCATATAATATGAGAAAGCCTGGCAGCAGCTTTTATTAATGACAGTGAAAAATGGACGGTGAAACCTAAAGTTGGTGTTAAACTCTAATGTGACCCAGTTACTGATTAACATCAAGCACTCTCTTCATTTCCTGTCTAGAGAGCCACAGGAATGACTTTGCTCACCTAGGATTAATAAGCAACTATGGTCCCACACTGTTAGGCTGATATTTATCTTATATAGTGCCATATATGTCTCGACTACTCTATAGAACTATAGATATTTCATCAGTGGTATCATAAGAGTAGCACAAGTAATTCATTGTTTGACCCGATATTCTCCCAGTACAGTAGGAGAAGGCATAGAACTTGCAGAATATCTGGATAGGTGGTCTTGCAGCCAAATTGAGAAGAATATTCATAGGGGGGCAGGGATAAAGAAAGGGCTGGAGATAATAGTGGTAAGCTGGGGAAGGTATGAGACAGATGGCAATGTGAAAAGAAGCATGTTTGGATAAGGCTATCGGGAGCCTCTGTAGGATAAGCCCCTGTGAATGTAGTGAAAGGGACAGGAGACCAGGCCACCTCTCAGTGATCAGGCTTTATCCCCTCAGCAGTATTATAGTGATGTGAATAAAGATTGAGAAAGACTTAGACATAAGCACCTATTATAGAGCTATCAGCCAGGGCTGCAGGCCTCTAGCCAAAGCCATCATGCCCCTTATGGCACTGGCACAGCACACTGATGACATTTATACCATCTCTACACCTCTGCTAGGCCGAGCTTCAGATGCTGACTACTCCTTTTAGCTTATAGCGATGCAGCTTAAAGAGGAATGACTTGTATAATGACTGGACACTGCTTAATAAATAACTGTGTGGCCCAGGAGAGCTCTGCACACAACAAAATGATTCCCATACTGCTCATCCTGGTTCTTGACTTATTGCACTATACATCAATGCTACTACATGTTCCTTATGGTACTACAGCAGTTGCTTTGTTAAAACTGAGGTTGTAAAGTACTCTTAAGTGGCTCTGCTGCTGAGATGCGGACAGACAGAGATTATTATGTATGATTCAGTGTTCTGTACACAGCCAAAAAAAGTTTGAATGCATTTTCATTATTTTAGTATTGTACTGTACTTAATTTTACTATATCTAATTGCTAAGAATTCAGCTTAAATAAGGAGTTATGAGTTGTCAGGAGTTCAGAGATAAGGGATACTAATCAGGGCATCAGGCAGCTCCTCTGATGGATTACACTGTGAATGCTCTCTCTCTCATACATTTTTTAAAGGTGTTTATAGCCTTTAACTTTGCAAATCATACCTGTTTATCTCATCTTCTCACTGAGGTCTATTTAATTTCTGGAGAATTACAAAATATTAATTTAGACTCCAAACAGAATGACTAAAAGTACTCAACTATTAGGGTTCATGCACACAACCGTATGTATTTTGCAGCCCATAAAATACGGATCTGCAAAAAATACGGATGATGTCCGTGTGCATTCTGTATTTTGCGGAATGGAACAGCCGCCCCCTAATAGAACAGTCCTATCCTTGTCCGTAATGCAAACAATAATAGGACATGTTCTACTTTTTTACGGAAATACAGACATATGGAAACAGAATGCACACGGAGTAACTTCCATTTTTTTTTTTTTTTGCGGACCCATTGAAATGAATGGTTCCACATATGGTTCGCAAAAATATAAAGAATGGACAAGGAAAGAAAATACGTTTGTGTGCATGAACCCTTAAACACAGGTGTATGACATCTACAAGCAACAACAATATTGAAGACACATTAGAATCGGGATTAGCATTCTGTTTGGAGTCTAAATATGCTACATGTGTAACTAGCATTATTTTTAAAAAGCGGAGGACTTTCTTTCCAAGCTAATTAGTTCAAATTATATGGCGTTAGATAAAGTATTCTGAGATGATACCTTCATTGGCTGCACAGAAACGTATGCGTCTTCATCATGCTGGTTTGGAAATGAAAAGCTGCCTAGTACTAGAAGGGGTTTTCCAATGACATTTATGACATATCAGTGACTCACATTTTACAAGGGTCTGACAGGTTAGACTCCCCCCCTCATGGTGCCCAGTGTTCTTCAGAATAAATTAATAAAACTAATGGGTGAGTGCACATTATTAAGATTTACCCCTCCCTATAAAATCCTTCCTATGGCATACATGTCAATTTTCCCAAAACATCTTCAAAATTCCTGTATAGAAACAAGTGCTTTAATATTACAACAATAAACATATGATACCAAATGATGTAAATCATAACATGTCATGACTGGGTCACACTTATCAGGTTGCAAATGGCCATGTTCACTTTTAGTTAGGCAGCTCTGTAATTCTCTGATCTAAGTTTTTAGTGATATGTTGCCCTCTGAAGCTTTAACCAGTGAAGAAACCACTTTCTTTTATTACTGTCTGTAATATGGAGACACATATGTGGAACACGGAGTACTGTGAATTGCCTCCCAACGACCCATGATAAATATATTTGATGTGAATTATTATATAATCCTCTTTTCTTTCCATACTTTATTTCCATTTCCTTCCTATTTTATTTTCTATTAAACATTGGAGAGGGAAATGTACAATAATCTCAAAACTATCTTTATGTGTGTATTCTGTTTTTGCTCATTATTGAAAGATGATTTGTGAGGCCACTGGATAGTGAAGTATAGCAGGTTTCACAGCATGTGTGTGGGCTGTGTCGGGAGGATATAGCTGCATTCAAAAAGTGCTGTATATGAAAATGTGTACTTGGCTATACCCTTAGTTCTCAGTGGATAGATGTATGCCAGAAGGGGGACTTTTAGGCATATGTTTATGATGTAAATATCTGGATATTTCCAATTCCAGCCCCCTTCAAATGTTGCTGCAATAGCCACCACAGTACATAAGTGGTGACTGAGAGAGGGGGCTGCTCCAGTCACCCTATCAGTGCGCTAGTGAGGCAGTTGCAGGGGGCAAATGGGATGCCATGGTCTGCCATGTGTATATGCTTAATAGGTCCTGTTGAAATGCGTAATTATGGAAAAAAATAAAAACATGAAAAAATACACATAGTAAATCAAAAGCAATATCGATCCCACATAATTAATGCCTTAAAATTTGCAATTTTTTGTTCCTTCCCCTCTTCCAAAAAATAAATGAAACTTAATAAGTCCTAAGTACCTCAAAATGCACATACAACTTGTCCTTCAAACAATAAGTGCTCATGAAGCTTTGTAGACACTAAAAAAACAGTATGGTTCTCCTTGCAACACAAGGAAAACATTTTAAGTTTTTTTTATTGTGTTTTTTATTATGTTATTGTTTTTTTATTGTACAAAAGTAGTATGACATAACAAATGTATACATTTTGGAACATCTTAATTTTAATGAACCGCAGAAGTTATCATCTCCTTTATACGGCACTGTGAACAAAATAAAAACAGAACCCCAAAAACAATGTTTTTTCCATTTCCGCCTCAAAAATTAATAAAATGTTCAACACGTTATATATACCACAGAATGATGACAGCAGAAACTTCAATTCATCCATTAACGAACAAGCCTTCATTCAGCTACGTTGACAGAAAAATGTAAATGTTATTCACTCAATCCTTAAGGCCCATAATAGCTGTGTTCTTATGGGGATAACCCATTCCCAACATCCGCCATACATGTGCAGAAGATGTCGAGTCTTTAAAGATGGCACCTGCTCAGGAGCTGAGCAGAGCCCCAAAACGATAACACCGATCACAAACTTTTAACCCCTCCGATGCCATGGTCAATTGTGACCACAGCATTTCAGTGGTCTTTTCCCAGGAGAGCAGCACTCTCAGGGGCCAAATGGCTCCCCTGGTTGAGATGGTGGAAATCATTCAACTGCTATGGCAGCCTTGGGCCTTCTAAAGATTTTGTGGCCTGTCATTGCAAAGGTCCTATTGAGCCCTGCCTGCTGCAGGGCTTGAAAGGAATGTATGAATTCTTCCATATACTTCAATGTTAAATTATTGCAGTCTATGCCAAAAGCGATTAGATAAGAAAGAGTGAAAAAAAGTTTTTAAAAATGTAATTTTTTTAAAAATCACTCCACCTTACGTATGTTAAAAATAAATAATAAAGAAATAAGGATCATTAGTATTGACAGTTCCCAAATTGCCCAAACTATTAAAATCTAAATGTATTCATCCGATTCTTTCGGAAAACTGTAATGGAAAGAAAAATCAAAATGACCAATTCACTGTTTTTTGGTTGCTTAACCTTCCCAAAATTTTTTTTATAAAAAGTGAACAAGGAGCAAAAACTACAGATTGTCCCACAGAAAATTAGCTCTCTCATGGCTCTGTATATGTAAATATGAAAAAGTTATGTCATAAAATGGGAAAACTATATAAAAAAGGGGCATTGTTGTGATCATACTGATGTGCAGAATTAAGTTATATCAGTTTTGCCAAACAGTGAGTACTGTAAAAACAAAACCAATAAAACTACGGCAGAATTTTTGTTTTCCAATTCCACACATTTGGATTTTTTTGGGAAAAAATTATGGGGGTCAGATCAGAACATGGAAAAACTATTTTTAAAAAGTGGCATCGTTGTGATCATACTGATTCGCAGAATGAAGTTAATATGTCAGTTTTGCCAAACAATGAATGCTGTAAAAACGAAACCAATAAAACTATGGCAGAATTGTTTTTGTTTTTTCCAATTACACAAATTTGAATTTTTTTTTACAAGTTTCCACTACAATATTAAATGGGGCCATTAGAAAGTACTTTTCCCGCAAATAACAAGCTATGTAAATGGAAAAATTAAAAAGCTATGTCTCTGGAAAGGCAGGGAGTAAAAAACAAAAATTAAAAGAAATGGAAAATCGCTGCTGCAGGAAGGGCTTAAGGTATCACAGTAATTTGGCAATGTGTAATATCCATTACAAACTATTTCTTAACATGGTGTGAAATATTCCAGATACTTGGGTTTATTGGAAATTTGTGTTTAGACCATATGCATATACAGTTATTGCGCCTTGTACTGAATCGTTGTACTATGAATGGCCCAGGGACTGATCACAATACACATTTACTATTTAGCATATCATAACTCTTTTTTTGTGTTCTAATAATTTCTCAGATTGTGGCGATGAAGGGATATGCAGCAAATTGATGATAACGTTATTTTCTCTCCTAACAGTGACTGAAATGTTTGTACAATATGTCTGTCCTCCCAATTCAAACGATGCTGTGCTTAAAATAACAAGGTAGTCAAGATTCAAATAAAGTTTTACTATTTCAACAACAATTTAGCTTTTTATGATCTTATCATAATAAACTATTCAATGGTATACGAATAACATAAAAACAATAAAAATATTACCACTGCTGCAATTTTTTTTATTAATAGTAGGGTTGTAGTGTAACATTAATACAAAGAAATTATAAAATCAATAAATAAATGCTTTAAGCTTAACACAATAAACCACGTCGTTCTGAGTATTTTAATTTGTGTTCTAATTTATTTTCTTTGAATTAATTTTCGAATACAAAAGAGCAAAACATGAAATAATTATTTTACATGTTAAATTATTTAAAAGGGGAAGCAGAGAATATTTACATTAAACATTACTTACCAGACAAGCCAATCTTTCTCTTTTACATGCCTGGAAAACCTGTCATTTCATTTCATTTGATTAAACTGATCATATTTAATGGATTGGCTCTAATAAAGAAATGATAGCAAGGCAATAGGAAAAAATGAAATCCTTTGTATCAGTTATGCCTGGAAATGTTAGTTGCGTGTGGCTTGTAGCAGTGGACTTATTACTGTACGGTTTAGAGTGAATTCACATGCAGATTTATTACAGAAATTTCAGTGTTTGTCCCGATCATCAGAAATCCATGTGCTTGCTGCCAAAACAAACTAATGCACATGAATGGAACTGATTTTCAGCCATGGAAATTTCGGCAACAGATCTGCTGTGTGTCAAGTATTAGTCAGTTGTGAACTAAATAAGTGAAGCAATACTGTGTTTCTAATCATTCTGTTACCATTTGGACCGTGTGCTGTATAAGTACCTTTTACCTTTAGAAAAAAATTTGAAGTTGTAATTTACCCCATTCATTCACTAAAAATTACTGTAAAAAATATTTCTGGAATGCTGAAAAAACTAAATGGTGGTCACTTGCTAATGACTGGTTCACCTGCCTTTTGTGAGGTACCAAATACATATATCCGTTATTATTTGTAAACTGTCATAGTGCGGGTTGCAGTAATCATCCAAATAATTAATGACAATAATTACCTTTAACTCAAACTTTGATTTGAAAAGCAGCACCATAAAACATTTGCTGTGAAGTCTATTTATTGAGATATTAATATTATTATGCTCCAAAAAGACAGCAGAATATTGCACTTTTGTTAGTCTGTTAGTGTTTCACTTTAATACACGTCTTATTCGTATCTGTTTGAATAATTTGTTATTTTTATCAATACGTGTACATTATTTTGTGTTTCTTACATTATCATGGAGCCCCTATAGTGAGGGATTTACATTAGACTACAGCATTTAGATGGATTATTGTTCTACAAAGAGAATTTCAATATGACTTTTTTTTCTTCTAAAGGATAATGGACAAAATACAAGTCTGAAGGTTTCACGGACTCGTATTAATATTTATGTTAGAGTCCCGTTTTCAAAACTATGATTTTGCTTTGGAATAAAGCGGTATTTCCTCTCAGCGAGGTTTCCCAAGAAGATAAAATCTTTTTCTGCTTTGCCTTTTCTTGTGAAGCATTTGTGTAAAGGTGTCCATAAGAAACACTGGCACTACACTATAATGTAATGTACGGTATTTAACACTTAATATCTATGAAATATACACCTATTGGCTGGAACCCGGTACAGACCTGGAGTTACTATCACACAGCTGCAGTTTGTTACACTGTATTAGTATAGCTGAGAACTATGAGACAGATTTACAATTGAAAATGCACCAGTTTTATTTTTGCATATTTTGCACCAAAAAAAATGGCTACATGCAACATTTACCAACTGTTTTACCCACTTTTCGAAGCTTTTTACATTCTGTCTGACAAGAGGGAGTAGCTTCATGCGAAAGTGTGTGATTTCACCGAAAATGGGGCATGACCTAAATGTGCCCCCATCCACCAAAAATGTGCATTTTTGCAATATATATATATTTTTTAAACTTAGACTAGACAAGGTTTTTTTCCCACATGGATGGAATTCTAACGTTAATCTGGTTCAGGATTTACAAAACTCTAAATTTATAAGTTATAATTTTTAAACAAAAATGCCTTACATCTAGCTCAGGGTGTAATTAATGGCGAAAGCATTGAATGCCCTTTCACATTACATTTTTGAAATGCAATCCCCAATAGTACTCCAGTTCTTACATTTAATTTCAATAATTTCATGATTATGTCTATAAATATCCTGAACTCTTCCATGAATGCTCAGTTATTGGAGGTCATATATCAACCATGCTGCTTGTTTTAATTGGGACCCTGAAGTAGCAGTATGCATCATAAAGTTGATGCAATCTGAAATGGTGTCAAGCCTGTGTGACAGAACTAGCTTGAAATAGCTGGTGTACAGCAGCTCATATGTAGGTATATAGAAACTTCTTAGCCAATCTTTCTTCTTAAAGGGATTTTTGGACTTATTTCAAAAAGATACGCTAAATGCGTTAAAATAATAAAATAATGTTGATTCACTGCTTAATTCCCTCACATTGCCCTGCAGTGTCACTCTGCTCCTCATCTTCAGTCTCTGTTTTCTGGCTGCAGCAGTGATGTAGCCATGTAAGGCACTTGACTGCTGGGCCATATACCACTAACCTCAGCAGTTTATGGCCCAGCTTTGGGAAGTTTTGAAATAAGTCAGACAACCCCTTTAAACTAATGGAGCTGCTGCAGATGGGGAGAAATGGAGTAATATTTTCTGCCATTTTTACTTCAATGTTTTGTTGCCAACTGGTTGATAAGCTGTAATTTCTACGGTTATTATGTTGTTACCTTCTCAATACAGTTCTTCTTGGATTTATAAATAACCAGTAATATACATTTTGAGTATGTAGTAACTAAGTTGTCTCACCTTAGAAGTACTTCTGTGTTCCAGCCCAGTTTCTCAAAGTCGAGTTTTCTAGTTCCCTGTCATTCAGATGTCACTCATTTCATTAAACTATTTTGGACAATCTTTTATTGTTCGGATGGTCCTGCAAAAATAAACTGATCAGTACTCCTTTATATTTTCCCATTGTAACCACTGAAAAATATTTTCCCTAACATAAATCTCAAACTTGAGTCATTAAGTTACTTACTTAAAGGGGTTGTCCGGGTTCACAGCTGAACCCGGACATACCCCTAATTTCACCCAGCCAGCCCCCCTGACTAGGGCATCGGAGCATCTCATGCTCCGATGCCCTCCTTTGCCCTGCGCTAATTAGCGCAGGGCAAAGGCATTTAGCCCGGTTCCGGTGATGAACTGGGCTCTGACGGGCGGAGGCTTCCGCCCAGCAGTGAGCCCAGTGACGTCACTGGCACTAATGGGCGGGCTTTAGCGCGGCCCTAGCCAGTAAAACGGCTAGGGCAGTGCTAAAGCCAGCCCATTACAGCCGGCGATGTCACCGAAAAGACTGCCGATCCAGCGCAGGGCAAGGGAGGGCATCAGAGCATGAGATGCTCAGATACCCTAGTCAGGCGGGCTGCCTGGGGGAAATTACGGGTATATTCGGGTTCAGCTGTGAACCCGGACAACCCCTTCAACCCATTTATTTAAATGGGAGCTGAGCTGTAGTACCCCAGCATGGCCACTAAACAGCCTTCTGCTTCTGGCTTTGTCTACTGTGTAGTTTCAAGCACTGGTGGTTATCTGAAACATCTGATCAGACAGGGTACTGGGTGTCGGAACGCCAGCACTACTGGTGGTTGCCAGAAACATCTGATCAGTGGGGGTGCTGGGTGTAGGATCCCAAGCAATCTGATATTCATCACAAGGCATCAATATCGAATTCCCCTTTAAAGAATTCATATGGCTTTTTTCTCCTAGGTTGCTTTGCAGTGACTTAATAAGATACCCTAAAATGAGGACTTTACATCAGCTGCTTACAGTATGAATGTGACTATTTAATATTTTAACCTCTTGTATTATATGCCCTCTTTTTGTGCAATAATGCAAGTAGCCATGTACCTGTATAGAGAGATGTGCAACTTCCTCTCCCTTGTTACAGAATGTTAGTAGTTCACCAGTTTTCTGCTGCTCTTACTTTTAAATCCTAATAGCTCCAGCACATGCCAATGAGTCCCCATATTCATGAGCTCACGTCTCTCCTGTCCACCTGCTTCTGATTGACAGTTTTTTTCCCAACTGAATCAGCAGCAAGTGGGTGGGTTAAGCCAGGGGCTCATTAATATTCGACACTCCTTATTATTCACTGGATGCACATATTGAATGTCTATCTATCTATCTATCTGTCTGTCTCATATCTATCTATCTATCTATCTATCTATCTATCTATCTATCTATCTATCTCATATCTGTCTATCTATTTTTCTGTATTATATCTACTGATTTATCTATCTCTCATATCATCTCTCTATCATAATATTCTGTCTAATAATAATTTATGGTTAGGAATTATTTTAATATTATTATGTAGTTTTAGTGTATTACAGTAGGTTCAAGATAACTAGTCAGAAGTCTTTCAGTGGATGGAACATTTGGAAGCCTTTTTTTCCCGTCACCTGTTGCGTATATATTAAAAGTGAGACCATGAATTATACATTTATGGGAATTGGAAAAAGACAATTGAGGGAATTCATCATTAGAGGAATATTTTTGAAGTCAGTTTTCCGTGAGTCTGTGTTGGAGTACTTTATGCCACATTTATTAAATGTCTGATGTTTGATAAATTTGTCTCATCCTTAAACCTAGCACTTTTGTCTAGAAAAGCTACTCCAGTTTTCCTACTCCACCCTGCTACTGGAGTGAGATTGCAACTTTTTTGTGACTTTAAAAAAAGTCTCAAGGATAAATCTGGAGTGAAACTCCATTAACATAGCTAACCACATTACTTTCCCACTTATTTTAAAATTAGTGTGAGTGGTGTAAAAATGCACAAAATTGTAAAATTTTTGAGCATGTCAACCCAAAAAGATGAAAAGCCTTGGAGTGAATGCATGATAAATCATGGCCAATGTATCAATGAAAGCTAATGTAAGTTGTTGTTTTGCACACATTCCTTTTATACTCTCATGCTTATGAATGGATCCTTCTAATGCCGAGGTTTATAGAATCAGTTTTATTCGTCCTGCTTCCATGTGCCTTGTGTTTATGTGACAGTCAAGCATTACCTTATGCCTATGTCCCATGGTATTTGAAATGCATTGTAATTGGAATCAAACGCTGCTGTTTGCAGTGAGATAATGTAGCAGATGACCTCTGGTCCAAGAGTCCACATCAGCTTTCTCACCAATTCTTCTGTTTGTTTATGCATACAGGGCTCGGAGAAGCCTGGGGCCATTCCAGCAGACCTAGTACCTTGGATAATGTTGGTCGAGAACTGGGATCTCACCTATTACAGGTAGAACATGCAAGGAAACTGTTACTTGCAATTAATGATTAAAGAATACAGAGACCTTTCTGAGAACATTTAATTTTCACATGGTATGATATACCTCTGTGTGCTTTACTTCTAACTACATTGGCATAGAATAAATGTTCCATTATGCTACAATTTTAAGGCGGTATTAACATGTATTGCATTTAAAATCTAGTGAAATGGGGACTGTTTTCGATTTCCGTTTATGTAAAATGTAGATACATCTACTGATTCTGTCTATGTAATAACTTCTTCCACAAAGGCAGGAGTTCCATTTTACTATGTTATTACTGAATACAAAGTCTGAGAAATAAGATGTTAATGGAATGAATATTGTTGTGTTTAGGAAAATACATATCTAATCCCCTGTTGTTACTTGTATAAACTGTTTATCAGACACCAGTGAAGTGAGAGGCAGAATAGTCTGGAAAGTCGATTTCTGCATTGCTGTAGCTTAAAGCCACTTTCCCTGCTGAGAGTCATATATCTTCACCGTGTTTACAGGTGATAAGCATCTGACATGTTAAACAACAGAAGATTAAACCCATTTCCCATATAGCACTCTCTTGTAAGACCATGTTTGATTCAACAATGAGATGTAGAGGTGAAGGGACATTTGACCACCCAAGTGCTTTCAAAATGTAAATGTCATTTAAATTGCTGCACTCTAGGTATTCAGATCAGGGAGTCTGACTTTTCTGATTATTTTATTTTCCTTTCTCATCTGCTTAGACCTTAGATGGTTTCATCTTTGTGGTGGCACCTGATGGGAAAATCATGTATATCTCTGAGACTGCTTCGGTTCATCTGGGCTTATCACAGGTAAGTGATTATGAGTGACTGTTTGTACTTGTACGATTATTAACACTTGCTGGTGTAAACGAGAGTATCTTATCATCAAACAAGTATTGAAGGACTATGCTTTGACATGCATTGTGTCAATATTCCAAGATATGGTGGGAACTCAGTTACATTTACAATTGTTTTTGTGTCACTACCCATATGAAAACTGCATACAATTTCTTTAACATAATTAATTTTCTCTTTAAATCTTGCCTTCCTTCAATGTATTATGCATTTTCTCAATTTTTTCAAATGTTCTCTCATTTTTGACTATGATACTGAAATCCTCTGTTTCTGTAGGTAGAATTGACTGGAAATAGCATCTATGAGTACATTCACCCTGCTGATCATGATGAGATGACTGCAGTGCTTACAGCCCACCAACCATACCATTCCCACTTTGTCCAGGGTAAATCACCGCCCGTCTTCACTATGTGTGTACGGAAGCCCTGAGCTGTGTCATTCATTCAGATTATGGTATGAAGCACTAATGCTAGTTCACTTGTCTTGTAGAATATGAAATTGAGCGTTCCTTCTTCCTGCGAATGAAGTGTGTGCTGGCAAAGAGGAATGCAGGTCTAACATGTGGGGGGTATAAGGTAGGTGACATCAACAGTGGAAAACCTGAAGATATTTGTTATTTCTTAAACTAGTTTTAGAAGATTTAACTGTAGAAGTCTTGAGAGTGACAAATACTGTGGTTAGTGAACATGTAGTTAGAAGAGTTTCTTATGTATCAATGTAGAGTCCCTAATATTGTAGACATCCTTAACCATCTATTACCCAAAGTGTAGACATTTGGAAACTTGAATCTCTTTTTATGAATGTAACAAATATGAATGGAAGTAATATCTCAAGTGGGAAGGAACATGAGGCTTTCATTCTTGTGTCTTACAGGTCATCCATTGCAGTGGATATCTCAAGATCAGGCAATATAGTCTGGACATGTCTCCATTTGATGGCTGTTACCAAAATGTAGGCTTGGTGGCTGTTGGTCATTCCCTTCCTCCCAGTGCAGTCACTGAAATCAAACTCCATAGCAATATGTTCATGTTCAGAGCCAGTCTTGATATGAAGCTCATATTTCTAGATTCCAGGTAGGTTTGTCATAATTGAATATTTAGTGACAGTATATGTGATATGAATAATTACTTTGTTTTACTATTCAGAAAAGCTTATTTCAAGTAAGTTTATGACTATTATTGTTGTACAGAGGTTTTCTTAATCTCACAGTGTCAGTTAAAGGATTTCAAGTAGGAAGTGACATACAAACTACTGACTACTGTGTTTTCTCTCTAGAGTCGCAGAGTTAACTGGGTATGAACCTCAAGATCTTATTGAGAAGACGTTGTATCATCACGTTCATGGATGTGACACATTTCACCTGCGGTGCGCACATCACTTATGTAAGGATTCAGTTTATTTATTAATCATCTTTTTTCTATGATGTTAATTGTATAAAGGGTTTTTTTTCTATCTGTATACTATGGAACGTGTTTTATTTCAGATTTTTATGGTGCATGTCATAAAACATGTTTTTGCTGACATTTCACATAATTTGAGTTTAAAGGGGTTCACCTCTGAACCTGGACATATCCCCATCTCACCCCTCCGGCCCCCCTGATATGAGCATTGGAGCATTTCACGCTCTGATGCCCTCATTTGGCCTTTTTTGGAGATCCGGTGACGTACCAGGCTCTTCATGGGGACTACTAGGTGGAGGCTTCCGCCTAGCAGTGAGCCCGGTGACGTCACCGGCACTTATGGGCGGTCTATCTATTGGGAGAGTGGGGTTCCTCTGATTCTGTAAGACTAGATAGAGGGTGAATGGATGGATGGCCACACATGCACTGCCCTCTCAATTGAAAAAGGTGATGAACTTTATAGAAACAATAGAGAAATGTCTACATTGATCAAATAGTTTTAGAGGCAGGTCCTATGTATTTGCACTATGATTTCACAAAACAATAAAAATATTAGTTGTCTAATTGTCTCTATTAGATCATCCCATGGTCATTCACGAGTTTGTTATCACAGTGGAGTTGAAACATTATAATTTCTAATTAAGATGAAAAAATGAAATCAGTCAAATACCAAGTATATCAAGGGTGCAGATATGAGGTCATTTATCAAACTTGTGTAAAGTAGAACTGGCTTAGTTGCCCATAACAACCAATAAGATTCCACCATTGCTTTTCCAAAGGAGCTGTCTAAAATAAAAGATGGAATCTGATTGGTTGCTATCGGCAACTAAGCTAGTTATACCAGTTTGATAAATCTCCCCTGTAGTTTTTAGGTCCAGGACTATGATTTTGAAATATAGATTATACATTTCAATGTGGTAACAGTAAATAAATACATTTATTTCTAATATATTATATATTTGATTTATATAAAATAGTGTAATGTAAGCAGGATCCATCCACATGGATGGCAAATCCACAGCAGAATACAGCAGCAGCAAATTGGATGATATTTGAACAAATCTCATCCATGCGCTGAGGACACTTTCCATGCAGAAATTGAGTTGTGGTATGGATTTTTAAATTCTGCAGCGTTCCAAGTTCTGCTTTGGATTTTCCCAATTAATTTCACTTCTGTCACCCATTTCAAATCTGCCAGAAAATCTGCACGTGATCCATTTGGATTTTGCTGTGGTTTATTCGTGGTGGATTTATCCCATCCTGTATCATCCTACCCTTACTATGAAGTATTCTCTAGCTGTAGATGGCATGATTCCAATCTGGCCATAAAGACTGTAGGAAAAGGCCATTATGAACAATGAGAATATATTAGAAAAGCTCCATGTGATGAACACAATGGTATTCACTGCACATTTGCCCCAGCAGGATCTAGGAGCTGTGGCTAGCAGATCATTTGGGTTTGAAGACTGACAGATGTGTCACTGACTGGTAGTGTAGAGCAGACCAGCTCCAAACTGCTAATTGATGATGTGCTGCCTTATTTAAATGGCCACTTACAATTGACAAAATTGCCAATGATGAAAAAAAAATCAAGAAACTAGTAAACCAGGTTGAAAAAAGAATTTCCAACATTTCTCCCATATATTTTATTTTCCATATATTAGACTATTGTAACCAACCATTTTATTTAATTGCCCTCATTTACAATACTGGGTGCTTCTGCTGTGCACTCACGGTTGGTATCATGCATATACACACATAGGACATCTTTGCATTCATAGGCTTGTCACTACACTTGCTTTTGTAAGATTTCATGAGGAGAATTGTCAGTCAGGCGTGTCTGCTTAGCATTGTTTTGAGTCCCATGCACACTTTGGTTCACACCCCCATTGTGTTCAACATTGTCTCTTTTGATTAGTTGGATTTCAATGGCTTTTGTCCCTTGAATCTCTGTGTACAAAGTGACAAAAAGAAAAAAACGTGTCAAAGTACAACCTTCTTTTCGTTCACCATTATTTTACATGCTGGGTATCCAGGTTTTTATTGCTGTATTGTTTATACAAAGCTCTTACATGACCTTTCCATTGGCCCATATGTAACTCACTTTGATAAACAATACATTTGGTAATGTTATACTGTGTTTATTTTATTTAATTTTATTGTAGTTTTATGTTTTCAACATCTTTACAGCATTTAATACCCATATTTGATAATAATTCAGATCAGGATAAGTTACAATAAATAAACTTAGACATTGCAAATTCTGATGACGTGTCTGCTTTCTGCGCAATTTAGTCCCTGAGACCCGCTCTCCCACACTACAAGGTTAAAGGGGTTGTCCGGGTTCAGAGCTGAACCCGGACATACCCAGGTTTTGACTCCTGCAGCCCTCCTGAACAGGGCATCGGAGCATCTCATGCTCCGATGCCCTCCCTTGCCCTGCGCTGGATCGCGCAGGGCAAGGGCTCTTTTGCTTATAAACATTCACTGCCGGGCGGAGGCTTCCGCCCGGCAGTGAGTTCGGTGACGTCACCGGCCGTAATGGGCCGGCTTTAGCGCTGCCCTAGCCGTTTGAATGGCTAGGGCAGTGCTAAAGCCCGCCCATCAGCGCCGATGACGTCACCGGGCTCACTGCCGGGCGGAAGCCTCCGCCTGGCAGAGCCCGGTACGTCACCAGAACCGGGCTAAATTCCTTTGCCCTGCTCTAATTAGCGCAGGGCAAAGGAGGGCATCGGAGCATAGGATGCTCCGATGCCCTGTTCAGGCGGGCTGCCTGGGTGAATTGAAAGGTATGTCCGGGTTCAGCTCTGAACCCGGACAACCCCTTTAAGGCTACTTTCACACTAGCGTTTTATAATTCCGGTATTGACTTCCGTCATAGGGGCTCAATACCAGAATAAAACGCTTCAGTTTTGTCCCCATTCATTGTCAATGGGGACAAAACTGAACTGAAGACAATGGAATGCTCCTAAAAGCATTCTGTTCCGTCTTCAGATCAGAGAGCAAACCGCAGCATGCTGCGGTTTGCTCTCCAGTCCAGGCATCCGCACCAAGACAGATCCGTCATGACCCCCAATGAAAGTCAATGGGGACGGATCCGTTTGGTGTGACACAATGGTGAACGGATCCGTCCTCCATTGACTTTCAATGGAGTTCATGACGGATCTGTCACCTACACACATACAGACATGCATACACACATACAGACATACACACATACAGACATACACATCAACATACACAGACATATACACATACAAATACACATACATACTTACATGCTCCCGGCAGGTCTCCACAGTGCAGGAGGAGCAGGACGGCGCACACATAGGACGATTCCACACACATGTCCCTGCGGCAGCACGGATCCGGCGGCACCCTTCATCTGCCGGATCTGTGCTGCCGCTAGTGTGAAAGAGGCCTAACACGTTTTCATGAGGTATACAGGGGCGTAGCAATAGGGGAAGCAGGGGAAGCAGCTGCTTTGGGGCCCAGACCCACAAGGGGGCCCCTCAAGAGGGAGACTAAAAGATTTTATTGTCAGGGCCCCCTCAACAGTATTATACAATGACATTATATACAGTGACACTATAGGAAACAGATGGAGCGGCTGTCAGGCCTTGTCTGGGAGAGCTCAATCTTGACTAGCCACAAGAGTGACGGTTGCATGTGAGTTGTGGGTTGCGAAGAAGTTTCTGGGGGGGGCCCCGTTCAAAAATTTGCTGTGGGGCCCAGTTAGTTGTAGTTACGCCACTGGAGGTATATATACATAGTACTCTGTGTACAGTGGGATTACCTTGTCTGCAGAAAATATATTAGAAGATACAACTAGAGCCAATGTCAACAATGGAGATACCACCCACATGATTTCAGTGAAAAGCTAAGCTCAGTTACACGAAGAAACAAAACTTGTAGAACAATAGCCACTCTAGCATTGTCAGTTCATTTTGACTGTATAGAGGAATGTGGATGGGGGATCTTCTATGCTTTGCGGGATAGTGTGTCTCTCATTTACATCACCCATCGGACAATAATTTATGAGCACTGTGGCTATATTTAATATATACATTGTGGCCGATGTGCGGGGAACAAATCTCCCCAATTTTCAACTGGCAAACAGAATCACTACAGTTTATGTTCTTAATACTGTTCTAGATACATAGATCAAAAAATAATTTTCGTTTCAGGTAATTTTTCTGAATAAACTGCCATTTGGATGTACATAAGAATTAAGACTATTTCTACCATTATATGACTTGTATCTCACATTTTTAGCATTTTCCCTTTGCAATCTGTCTGTGATTTTAATTTTGTGTCTGAGCTAGTGGTTGGAGACTAGCAGGAATCATGTCTGCCCATACACTACACATGGAGAGACAGGGAATTTCACTTTCTTACTGCACACCCTCAGAAGCAGCAGCAGCAGCATTAGTGATGGAGGTTATTACACAGCAGTACACAGCAGTTTACATGTGAATCCAGATGGTAAAGGGTACCTAAACCTTCACACAAGGTGGAGTGGCATTTCTCAGAGACATCTACACCTTCCACTTGTATCAGCTTTTGCAGCATGTGGACTACAGATCCTATATACTTTCTATTGATCTATATTCCACGTACTGCAAAAGCAGACCAGTGCGGAAAGAGCAAATCAGTTTGAGAAGCACCACTGCACCTTCTGTGCTTTGCAGAATGTTTAGGTACCCTCCAGCAAATGTCTCCAGCAGATCCTTCTTTCTCCTCCTCCTCCTCACCTCTCCATAGACTTCTATGCAATCTGATCCTTCAGTGAGCAGGCAGCTCGTCTTCAATGAAGACAATTTGAGCAGGGAATTGAGGGTTGGGTAAGATGAAGGGGACCAGGAGAGGAGTCTGATAAGAGGAGAAGGAAGCATTTTTCTCTCACAAAATATTTACAAAGTTTTATATAATCACTTGTACTATATCCATATGCATTCTGTCTTGAGTAGTGTGTTTGTGTGTACACATGGATGCTGAGTACCACAATTTTTAAATAAAAGATAAAACTTACAGTTCCCATAATTTATAATACTTTATAAAATTAGACATTAAGAGAGTATGTCTTTATGTTTCTCTTTGCAGTGCTGGTAAAAGGTCAAGTCACCACTAAGTACTATCGTTTCTTGGCGAAACATGGCGGTTGGGTGTGGGTGCAGAGCTATGCTACAATTGTGCACAACAGCCGATCCTCTAGACCCCACTGCATTGTCAGTGTGAATTATGTTCTCACGTAAGTAAACCTGGTTGCGTTAGTTTTCCATTAGGACTGATAAACAGTGTCTTTGCTAATGTTCTGCTGTTTTTGGCTGACATTACTGAGGGAAAAATGCCTTTGTTGGTCCTTCATGGTTCACACATTAAATGTATTGGGATATTTATATAGCACTTAAATGGGACATCTGGTTTTCTTCAGTACAAAACAGTCTGAGTGTCCTAATTTCAACCAGATTGGCCAATAAATCCATAAAAATAAAAGTGATGGAATATATTTTTAATCCATTACTTATTTATTGCACGAGACTGAAGTTGGATGCTATTGATGTGCACTTTAAAAGAAATCTGGCTCATAAGAGAATAGCAGCACTTTGAGTAGGATGGTTTTCCATGGGAATAAAGTATCTGTGTACTGTCATACACATCCCTGTTCAACTATTGTAAGAGCATGCAGAGTCCAGTGACACAAGTATATATATTCACTATATATAGGATGGGCCATTTATATGGATACACCTAAATAAAATGGGAATGGTTGGTGATATTAACTTCCTGTTTGTGGCAAATTAGTATATGGGAGGGGGAAAACTTTTCAAGATGGGTGGTGACCATGGCGGCCATTTTGAAGTCGGCCATTTTGGATCCAACTTTAGTTTTTTCAATGGACAGAGGGTCATGTGACACATCAAACTTATTGAGAATTTCACAAGAAAAACAATGGTGTGCTTGGTTTTAACGTTACTTTATTCTTTCATGAGTTATTTACAAGTTTCTGACCACTTATAAAATGTGTTCAAAGTGCTGCCCGTTGTGTTGGATTGTCAATGCAACCCTCTTCTCCCACTCTTCACACACTGATAGCAACACCGCAGAAGAAATGCTAGCACAGGCTTCCAGTATCCGTAGTTTCAGGTGCTGCACATCTCATATCTTCATAGCATAAACAATTGCCTTCAGATGACCCCAAAGATAAAAGTCTAAGGGGGTCAGATCGGGAGACCTTGGGGGCCATTCAACTGGCCCACAACGACCAATCCACTTTCCAGGAAACTGTTCATCTAGGAATGCTCGGACCTGACACCCATAATGTGGTGGTGCACCATCTTGCTGGAAAAACTCAGGGAATGTGCCAGCTTCAGTGCATAAAGAGGGAAACACATCTTCATGTAGCAATTTCACATATCCAGTGGCCTTGAGGTTTCCATTGATCTTTGTAACCCATATACCACATTATGGGTGTCAGGTCTGAGCATTCCTAGATGAACAGTTTCCTGGAAAGTGGATTGGTCGTCGTGGGCCAGTTGAATGGCCCCCAAGGTCTCCCGATCTGACCCCCTTAGACTTTTATCTTTGGGGTTATCTGAAGGCAATTGTCTATGCTGTGAAGATACGAGATGTGCAGCACCTGAAACTACGAATACTGGAAGCCTGTGCTAGCATTTCTTCTGCGGTGTTGCTATCAGTGTGTAAAGAGTGGGAGAAGAGGCAGGGGCGTAGCTATAGGGGGTGCAGGGGTAGCAGTCGCTACCGGGCCCAGGAGCCTGAGGGGGCCCAAAGACCCTTGTGCCACATAAGAAGTCATACAAAGCACTGAGGGAAGGGGGTCCCAAGCTGAACTCTTGCACCAGGGCCCATGAGGCTATAGCTACGCCCCTGAGAAGAGGGTTGCATTGACAATCCAACACAACGGGCAGCACTTTGAACACATTTTATAAGTGGTCAGAAACTTGTAAATAACTCATGAAAGAATAAAGTAACGTTAAAACCAAGCACACCGTTGTTTTTCTTGTGAAATTCTCAATAAGTTTGATGTGTCACATGACCCTCTGTCCATTGAAAAAACTAAAGTTGGATCCAAAATGTCTGACTTCAAAATGGCCGCCATGGTCACCACCCATCTTGAAAAGTTTTCCCCCTCCCATATACTAATTTGCCACAAACAGGAAGTTAATATCACCAACCATTCCCATTTTATTTAGGTGCATCCATATAAATGGCCCACCCTGTATTATGATTAGTGTTGAGCAAATCCAAATATCCAAATTGGACTTTGATCCGAATTGAAGGAAAAATTTGACTTGCCACAAAGCCGAATTTCTTTGCATTTCGTAGTAATGAATCAATTTTTCCTAAAATGGTGTCTGAAAGTAAAAAAAAATTATACTCACCTCATTCACTTGATCGCGGAGAGGCCATCCAAACCCGCCAAAGGACCTGCAGCAAGCGTGATGACGTCACTAAGTGATCTCTCTGGGCGCACGTTGAAGTTATCTGTGGACGGCCACTCCGCGACCAAATGGATGAGGTGAGTATAATTTTTTTTAACCCCTGAGCAGCTGAATGTGAGTCACAGATATCGCTAACAGCGTAGAACGGACTTAAATGATCGGGGGAAGAGTGATCCCTGTTCCCCGTCATTGCACCCACTCCAAACAGTGGAATGTGATTAATGATGAAGTAATTCGTAAAAAAATCTAATTTCTTGTCAAAATTCAGCAAAGCTACTGAGTCGAAATTTTCAAAACTTCGCTAATCTCTAATTATGATATAAAATCAATTTCTTATAAATATTTATATAATATTTATAATTGTTGTATTCAATCTTAACATTCATAAATAGATTTGTTCAACAGTTAGTTTCAGCCACTGGCACTCCGCATTTACTTCAATACCACTGTGCTGCCCATAACATTTTTCTTTTAGCTATATCTATAGTTAGATCTCAATTTTCCAACTCAATTGGAGTTAAATTCCCAACCACTTGGGAGAGCTTATGAGTTTACTGAATATCAACATCCAATAAGATCATTGTTCCTCCTAGTTAGAGAGAGTGATTAGGAATTATTACAGGATATCTTCACCCAATGTAAAGGATCCTAGGAGAACCATATATGATACATTAGTTAAATGGCTGGCTATCCATTTCAGTTTCCCTCTGGTGTAGCACAGAAATGCCAGAGGAAAACTGATGTCTAAACTGGCCTCATAGTTTTCTATAGAATCATTCATGGCATCCATTGCATTAGTTTCGACACTGGATGTCAGATAACGCCAGATAGAAAAATGCAGCATACAGCATTTATTTTGTCTGGGTCTATCAGGCTATGGATGTTGAACTGTGCACTAAAGTACATCTAGTGTCAATCTTCAGACCCTTTTGATTTTTTCACATGAAAGTTCCCAAGAGCCCAGGGACCTCCATAATTCTTAAATGGAAGACATTTCAAACAACCAGGTCTCTTCCTACAGCTGGTCGTCCCACCAGACTAAGTAATCGGGGGGGGGGGGGGGTGCATGGTAAGAGAGGTGAGCAGGAACCCAATGATCACTCTGGCTGAGCTACAAAGATTCTGTGTGCAGATGGGAGAAACTTCTAGAAGGTCAAGGAAGGTCAAGCATCACTGCAGCATTCCACCATTCTGGGCTTTATGGCAGAGTAGCCAGAAATAAGCCTCTGTTCAGTATTTGGGGGGTCCTATCTCTCCTTGGGGAGAGGGCGCCTTAAGCTGTGCCTCTAATGCCACCAGATGTAAGACAGCAATCCTATAAGTCAATGTTCAACCTTTTAGACAGGACTTGACACTTGACTTGGATATAAAATAACCCAGCACCTAATCTGCAGACAGATGTTTTAGTGGTATTGCCCCTCATCAGTGCAGAGCAGAAAGTACTGGCTTAACTGGGTGAGATGCCTAATTCAGGATTGGGGGAGTACTATCAGGGAACTATAAATCTCTTCATGCCGATTAAGGCGCTCTCTCCCCAAGGAGAGATAGTACCCCCCAAATCCTAACAGGCCTCTCAGCCAGTTAAGCCAGTACTCTATGCTCTGCACTGATGAGGGGCAATCTCATCTCATCTGGTCTCCTCTCCTCAGTAACAGACAGATAAAAGTTTGCACCCCCCCCCCCCAAAAAAAAAAAAAGAACTCTCAGAGACTAAGAAACAAGATTCTCTGGTCTGATTAAACCAAGATTGAACTTTTTGGCCTAATTTCTAAGCATCATATTTAGAAGAAACCAGGCAGAGCCAAATATCATCCCTACAGTGAAACATAGTGTTGGCAGCATGCTGTGGGGTGTTTTTTCTTTCTTTTTTTTTTTACTTGGCTGTGACAAGGGAGACTTGTCAGAGTTGAGGGAAAGCTGAATAGACCAAAGTACAGAGATATTCTTAATAAAAACCTGATCCAAAGTGCTTTAGACCTCAGATTGGGCCAAAGGTTTACCTTCCAACAAGAAAATGACCCTAAGCACACAGCCAAGGCAACATAGAATTTTCTTAGGACAACTTAGTGAATGTCCTTGAGTGGCCCAGCCAGATCCCTGACTTGAACCCAGTTGAACATCTCTGGAGGGACCTCAAAATGTCCGCCTGACAGACTTCTACTAAGTACTGAGTAAAGGGTCTGAATACGTATATCAATGCAATAGTTTAGTTTTTTTCCTTTTTCCAGAAGTTAGCAAAGATTTCGAACATTATGTTTTCACTTTCTCATTATACGATATTAAGTACAGAATGATGAAGAAAATGTTTTTTGCACAAGGCCACAATATAAAAAAATGTGAGGCAAAGTTGGGAGGCAAGTTGAACAAAAACATTTCTGGCATTGTTTTTTAATGTGCTGCACATTTTAGATAATGTGCTAATTTTATAGTGATACAATACAATGCTTCCTTATTTTTTGATATAATAAAGCACTCTAGTTAGATTTTTTTTGTGTTTTTCTCATTTTTTTAAACATTTTATTGAACTTTTTTGTAGTCATTAGGGGACTTATCTATGCCCAATCACTCATATAATACACTGCAATACTTCTGTATTGTAGAGATTTATAGTGTAACACTAACAGGCCTGGATCTTCTTTTTAGGCATTACATTGCCAATATAACCTGTGTTTGGGGTGGGGAGATGGGATGAAAGAGTGAGCCCCTTCCCTCTATCTAACCACATACATGTCACAGTTGCTATTGACTGTAGTATCTAAGTGACTAAATGGTCAAGATCAGATTTACCTCTGTTCCCAGTCACTGCTGCAAGTATCACTTGTAATATACAGCTGACACCTGCTGTTAATGGATCTCTTGAACAATGCGCATGAACCATCCCTACAACACAAATGTACAGTAGGTTGTGGGACGTAATTCCATTAGTGCCCTATAATTTTATAGGCTCAAGTTAACATATGTCAAAATTACCATTTGATTGCCCATGACATTTATTTATAGTTAAAAACGTCTTAGCAATGTACATAACAGTAAAAACTGTCTTATATAAACAGAATTCTCTACTAAAAAATAAAATAAAATTGACATAATTGACCAAGTAAAGTCATAGCTATACGAAAGTAAGCTTCTTCTTACTTTATCCCAGAGAACGTGCACTGTTTGCAGCATATTTTGTTCAATCTTGGCAGTCAGAGGGCACTTATTTAAAGCAGTGGGAGTTTATGATCTGCTCTTTGCTCATGACATCATCACTCATCACCCCATTACAAGATCTTAGGATGAGCAGAGCCAAGAGATGGAGCTAAGAAGCTAATTCATTGAAGGCATCTGTGATTAATAGTGAGCCCTTCTGCGTATTTACAGTACTATGAGAGCACAGGGGCTCGCGCCAATGTACTACACTATATCATTATTAGATGGTTGTTGACAATCGCCCTGTGCAATAGCATATTTTGCTAATCCTAAGATTGTATATCTCAGTGAGAATCTCATTAAAAAGAAAGCTTACTACATCATTGTGGATTTGATAAACTGCTTTGAAAGAAGATGCCTCCTTATATTTATATATGGCGTACCTGAAGCTATATCGTTTGTGTGATGTGTGAATTAGGGTGACATAAGGGTCCCAGTGTGAATTGTAATGTCGGTCTGTCTACCGTCTAGCTGCCTGTCCAACTATCTATCTATCTATCTATTTATCTTTGTTGTACTCCCATTAGGTTTTGTCAGTCTTCTGTCTGTGCAAGATCTCAGTCTGTCTGCCAGCTTGTAGACACATAACAACAGTTTGGAAATCATTCCTCAGAGACCTGAAGACCACCATATTTTTAGAATAATTGATGAACTCATAAGCAAACATGAATTCACTTAGTTTCCATATAAATGGGAATATGTTAGCTGTCCCCCAGACTTGCTTTCGCCAATGATCCCCAAGGATATGTACTGAAGCCATTGTATTACATTTTCTCAGAGACCACCATGTGAAATATGTGTATATGTTGTGATAAAATGATGCTGAAATAAAATTCATCGGGGAACATTATCCTGGAATTGAAAATATGCAGCAGAAAGTTGATTAAAATAAAAAAGGAAACCAGGTCCACCAATCAAGAAAACATATTGACTGAACAACAAAGACAAAAATAAAATAATAAAACACCAGGAGATGATAGAGTTATTGTTGTATAATTGTAACATAACTCATGCAGCAACAATACTGTGCTTTGCAAAAGTATTCACCTTTTGCTGCAATTACGGACACAAGTCTCTTGGGGCATAGCTTAGCACAGGTATACTCAACCTGCGGCCCTCCAGCTGTTGTAAAACTACAACTCCCATCATGCCTAGGCAGCCGAAAGCTATCAGCCTACAGCAGGCATGGTGGGAGTTGTAGTTTCACAACAGCTGGAGGGCCGCAGGTCATCCCTGGCTTAACACATCTAGACATCTAAAATTTTTGAAGTCTTCAAGTCATGCTATAATTTCTCAAGTGGATAGAGGTCTGGGCCAGGGATGCCAAACCTTCAGCCCTCCAGCTGTTGTAAAACTATGACTCCCAGCATGGTTTGACAGCCTATTGCTATCAGGGCATGTTGGAAGTTTTATATTTGCAACAGCTAGAGGGCCGCAGATTTGGCATCCCTGGACTAGGCCATTCCAAGACATTTAAATGTTTCTCCTTCCAGTGTAGCTTTAGTAGTATGTTGAGGGTCATTGTGTTGCTGGAAGATAAACCTCCATCTCAGTCTCAAATCTCTGGCAAAAATTGCCCTGTATGTACTGCCATCCATTTGCCCCTCAATCCTAACATGTTTTTAAGTCCCTGTTGATAAAAAGCATAACGCAGCAGGATACTGTTCTTCACTGTGGGAATGATGTTTTTGGGGTGATGGGAAGTGTTGGGTTTGCACTACATGCAGTGTGAGGGGCCTTTCAGAAGATGTGTATTTATACTCAGATAATGTGACACTGACTGCACACAGGGGGTCCTTCACCCCAATGGGGGTGAATGCATATACACTCACAGTTTTTTATATATTTATTTTTTAACTTCCCGACAATGTGATTCTCCGTTTTTGCATTTTTGTTTTTCACCCTATTCTGAACCCCTTAACTTTTTACTTATGTCAATGGAGCTGTGTGAGACTAATTTTACACGGGGTGATCTTTTCAGTGATACCATTTTGGGGTATTTTATGGGTATGGGTACTTTATACCTTTTTGATCACTTTTTATTCTGTGCATTTTGGGACATGGTGGTGCAAATTAACTTAATTTTTTCATTATTGTGTATTTTTTTATTCTTATTTGGGTTAAAAGGGGGTGATTTTTTAATATTTAAAAAAAATTTTTTTTTTTACACTTATAATTAATTCTCTTATAGGACTTGAACATGTGATCATTAGATCACTTGTCTTATAGATTGAAGTGCAGTGAATTACTATTGCAGCTTATGGTAGGAACTATTGCTATGGTAGCCTCTGATCCTTCAGAGGGACCGAGGCTACCACAGAAAATGAACGCACTCAACATGGGGAAGCTGTTCAAGCCCAGGGAGTTCAGTGCTCCTGGGGAAAAGCTTCTCAGATGCCATGATCATAATTGACCATGCCATTTGAGGGGTTAAATTTCTTTGATCAAATTTTTTACCGGTTACAGACATTAGCCCTGGGTGTCTGCTGTTTAAAACGCCATCTTTAAAGACTCAGCATTCACCATACAGCGGATGTTGGGAGGGAGTTAAACCAACTGTAACAATTTGGAGTGTTTTGTCATCCATTATATACATTTTTTTTAAGCACTTATATAGCGCTGCTATATTCTGTTATACACGTTAGCATCAAGCTATCCCCAATGGGGCTCACAATCTAAATTCCCTATCAGTATTCCTTTGGAGTGTGGGAGGAAACTGGAGTACCCCTAGGAAACCCACACAAACACGGGGAGAACATACAAACTACATGCAGATGTTCATGCTAGAATCACTTAGCCACCGTGCTGCCCCATTTTATTGCAGGCTGTAATGCAACAAAATATGGAAAACACCAAGGAGGGTGACTACTTTAGGCTAGAGTCACATATCAATTTGGCATTCTAGGCATTAGCTAGGATAGATACAGAAATTCTAGTGGTCTGCTCATTTGCCAGAACAGACTACTGGAATGCCGAACAGAGATGCAAACCTAGCCTTAGCAAGGCACTATATAGGGAGCACAATTTAAAAATGGTAGAAAATGACCATTACGGTACGAAATTAACGGTTACTTTCTAAAAGACGGCCATTAAAAACGTCCCCCTTTAATTGTATGAGGGCCGTCAGTCTGTGAAAACATCCAAAATAGGATATGTGCTACTTTCACAGGCCGTTAAAAAAACGGTCATGTGAATAGGCCAACAAACGTCAATGGTTTTGAAAACATCCATGCAACGACTGTTAAAGAAAATGGACGTTACATGGCCGTCGTGTGAATGTAGCCTTAGAACTAAAGCCAAAGTAATTTGTGCTTAGTGTGTAATTTGGTTTGGTTTATGCTATGAAGGCACCTCTGTGGATGGTCCATGATGATGTTGTGTGTCTATGCTAGCATGTAATTTATTATGTATGGTACAAGCAATGCCATTTGTGTGAGTGTTCTAACATATTGAATTGGATAAAGGAAAAATGGAATATCATCAATAATAATCCTTAGGAACCTTGCCTTACACAGCCCTTGATGTATGTTGTACCAATTTCTTCTCCAGAGATGCTTTTATTTAAACTTCTCATTAACTTTATAATTGAAGAGAGCATGAAGTGAAAAAGCCACAGACATTGATGGTTGTGACCTGCCTCACAGGCTATGGTTGGATCACTTAATTACCATTTTCATGTCTAATGTTGTCACTGGATGGACTGCTGATAGCTGTATTTGAAGGCATTTGTGTTTATGGAGGTTAAGTAATAAGCCTCTGAAATATATTTATTCAGGTATACTATCAGCCTTCATGCATAAATGAAAGCGTAATACTATGTTGTTGGGCGCCACATTAAGACCACAGACAGGCTATTTGAACTGTGATCCACTTGATTGAGGTGTTTCCCATTTCAATATTGGTTGGTTGTCAGTTTTCAGATCTGCATTTGCATTTCCTGAGTAACCTGCTCTATAGAAAGGGATATGTTTTTAAACTCACTATTCATGGAAAATATATTTTTTTAGCTTTTTATTTGGAGGTTTTTCTTTTTTATTGTCCTTATGTGGCAGTCAGCAGAGAGATAAAACTCCTACACAGATAGGTAATCCATTATCAGTTTACTGCTGGTGTGAGAAAATGTTATCTGCAGGGTAATGGTCATTATCATGGTAGGTATACAACTGGATAAACAGTATGACGGCACTCTTGTTTTTTTTATAGACCTATGTAAAAAGATGGCCACAGAGGAACATTGTATTGATTAGTTTAATGTGTGATGCTCTAATTGAACCACTCCCCTTCCCTTTCTGGCAACAGTTTAATGTTCTGAATGAAAAAGCCAAGCAAGGCAGCCATACCTCCAGAGATCTTATCTACAAGATAAAGTCTTCAGTGGACAACCCCTTTACTTTCAGTCAGCAGATGATAACTGTTAGTATGTATATAGTTATGCATTTCCGAGAAGATACTTTATTTATATTGGAGAAATCCCAGAACATTTTTCTCTTATAATTATTGAAAGACACAAAAGCAGTAAAATATATTTTTCCACGTGGCATTTGACTCCTAAAACTAGAAGCAGTTCACTTCACAGTAATCACTAGATATTAGATTTTAGATAAGTTGGATAAAGCCCCATCAGAACATTGAGGACAGAACACAAGCACAATTGGATTTTTTAAAAAATGAGCTGCTCTTTCTCAAACACTTTGCCTGTTGGTGGCCATTATGCCAGAGTCATAACCTGTGGGAGTCAGAAGTGTTAGATGGAAGCATAGTGCCATTTTATTTACTATTTCTGCAGGTATGTTCATTTCTTCAGCAGGTTTCTCTGGCTAGTTTGTACTGTTGTAATATTACTAGGAACCTTGAGCTAAGGTAACATAGGCATGGCTAATCTCCAAATAACAGAAAGGCTCCATACACGGGAAAGCAATTTCAGCTTGGTACAAGCTATAAATGCAGTTGGTGGTAATCAGTTTTCTGGGGAACCCTTCATTCTTTTCATGTAATAAACTAGCAGAGCAGGCAAATATGATGTTTGGCCATCAGGCAAGGTTGAAAAACTGAATTGGATTAATTTGATGTCCAGATAGTGTTTTTCTCTAATTGTATGTCTCAAAACAAAGCTAAATAACTCACATAATTACACCATTGTGTAATATGAAAAACCCATAAAAGCTATTTTTCTAGGTAGATAAATTCTACTTATTTTACAATCAAATGTCATGTCGAATAGATTAATGGTTTTATTAATTATACATTCTACGTGGTCAAAAGTAGATTGATATGCCGATATTTCAGCCCCAGCTATAGCTAAGAGTTGCAGAAGGTCAAACCTGTATCTATGCAGCCCCCTTAGACAAAAAATTAGCATTAAAATGGATAAAAACTTGATATGTCATGCTTTATTAGCAAAAAATGAAATGATGAATGACGCTTAGGCTACATTGACATCTGCACCGGAGGCTCTGTTTGGGCTTCAGTCACAGAGTTCGTAAAAAAAATAAAATAAAATGGGTCGAATCCAGCACTTTTGCTATTTTCGTTCTTCTTGTAAATGTTGTTTATTTTAAATATATGCAAACAGTCAATATCACAATAAATCAAAATGTAGTTGAGTTACTGCACTCAAAATGAAGCATAATATAAGAATGTGATAGAAAAACGAAATCCTATACATAATGTAGGAACATATGTGGCATATATTCAAATACTAAACAAGAACAGGAAAACAAGACAAAGGAAGAGCGGAAGGGAGAAGGGACAGTGAAATTGGGAAAACAGGGATAGAGGAGATCAGTCAGTGTATCGTAATCAGGTTAACATCCAAGTGGACCATTAACTGAACATTCAAGAGAAAAAGTTACAAAACAAAAAGAATAAAATTAAAATTAAAGCAAGAACTGTGCAATTTTTTCGGCTGTTAGATAAGTTGTCCATCTGTTCCAAATAGTGTTATAGTTCTCTAAATCAAAATTCATTTCATCTTCTGCTCCTATAACAGAGCAGAAAAATGAAAATAATGCTGATGTGAAAACAGCCTTACTATTTAGTACTCTGACATACTAGCATGTTTTCCCAACTGTGTAATGCCAGTTGTAAAGTTTGGTGGATGAGCAATGTTGGTCTGGGTTGTTTTTTATGGGTTGGAATGGGCACCCATACTTATAATGAAAGGTTACATACATTTTAAAATTCAAGATATTGCGTTCTTCATTTGGAGAAGGCCTTTTTCTTTTTTTGTTGAGAGAATACTCCCAAAAATAAAGAAAGCCTATAAAATGTGTTTGATATGGTGTGTCTAACTTGCCCAAAATCAAATGGGGACACCAATTCCGTTTTGATGTCCATAATTTTGGAAAGAGATATTTGACTAGCACATATGGATGTAATGTTTTGCTCATGTTTGAGTCTATTTGTCAGCCTAAAAGTGCACATAAACTTTCAATAGCTTCAACCGAACAATTGTGATCTCTCCCAACTCTCGGTTGCACTGTACACATACATGCGCAGTTCACAGGAAAACAAAAGGGTGGGGAGAAAAAAATTCAATTTGCTAGGTCCTTCTTTCCCCTGACAGCATCCCTCAGGGAGAGAAAAAAAAGAGAGCTCCCCATACTTATTACATTGTCGTCAGTCGCACCAAATGGAGGGTTTGGCTGATGCACTAATGTACAGGGTCTTAAGGGTATGGATTAAGCATGTTTTTTTCTGCGTAGTTTTTCATGTGACTTCACACAATATCAGCAAAGTGAATAAGATTTGACAAATTTAATGTACTAACAAAAGTAAATGTCATGTACGCTTTTCTTTTTTTAAAAATTTGTATAGATATTAATCTACCATGAGGATTTTGAAATCTGAAGTAAATCTGAAGTATGATTCCGAACCTTATGTAGAGTGGTTTTCCCTATAGACTTCAATTGGGTTGTTTACATAAACGCAAAATCCACAACAAACCACATAAAAATGGCCTAATAGCGATAAATAGTGCAGATTTTTGTGCATTTTTTAATGTGGTTTTGGTGCGAATTTCATGTGGATTTTCTACATTCAAATCTGCACTGTGTGCAGGTAACCTTAGGCTTCAGAATAAGCAACTGTGGCTTTGATTCTGAGAATATTTTTTTTTTAATTAAGGGACAGACAGATTGCATACAATAGTGATATTAATTCTACACTGTCCAAGTCAGTGTCTGGATAAATGACATTTAGATTATTTAATAGATTTAGAGGGACTTAAGCAGATTAGTGTACATCTCTACTAAGATCATTGATTTTCCCCATCAGAATAAACAGGTCAGTGAACTAATCATCTTAATTGATCTGTTGAATGTTAACATGGAGAAAAGAAAAGACAATTAAACCTAATTATTCAAAGCTTTTAGCCCATTAGTTGTAACAAGTATTGTTAGATAATACCACGTGTGTCACACATTATGTGTTAAATCAGTTCTGTTCATATCTCTTCATATGTCTATTGAAAATTGGCTGTGCTGTGATTGCTTGCTAGGGGCAACAAACAGTTTGTCTTTTAAACAACACATGCAGGGGTATGAGGGTTAATCTGAAATGCAGATGAGAGGAAGAATGCGAAGCAGCGCAGGCATAGTTAAAAAGAATGTATCCTCAGAAATTACCTGTTTAAATCACAATTTTATGTTTACCATATTGAAAATGTGTAGAAATCTGAGTGTCACTATATTTTTAAAGAATGTTTGATGATGTTATTTTTAATTTTCCATGTCAATATCTATATTTAAACTAAACCCATAAAATCTTACAGTTTTCCCACTGACCACTAAGCCTAATAACTGGCGTCACTTATTGGTCTATACAGATCACTTTACTGCAGTTATTTGCTTATCTATACACAGAGATGATATAATTACAGACAGTATTAGAATGACAGATAACACAGGATCCACCGTTCACAGTAGGTGCTTGTCAAAGCTTATCTATTCTTCACTTGTACAATCACCTCTGCATAGCGCATGCCCAGAAAGCTCTCCATAGAAGTCAGTGAGTCCCCTCCTGTCCATTGTGTCCTAAGGCCCATGCTGTGTAAATGCTGTTAAGAACAGATCAGGAAAGGTGGCAGCCCCCATAATCATGTTCAGAAAATAGAATAAAAAATCTGCAATCAGATCTGTTTTTAACTAGCAGATACAGTTTTTGGTGACACATTTCCTTCAAATTAGTATACAAAAGCATGCTGCATCATTGGTTGCTATGGGGAACATAGCACATGTTAGACGCCACATGTAGGGAGATTACCACTCTGAAACACAAAAGACCTTATTTTCTGACAACATGCAGGGGGAGGCAGATTGAGAAGCGAAGTAGTAAAATGAAAGTTGTGTTGTGATTGGTTGCTAAGGGCAACTAAGCCAATTCTACTATGCACTAGTTTGATAAATGACCCCCAGAGAGTTTATTACTGTGTTGGAAAGTCTGTTACCAGACAGAAAACCTTGAATGGGGTTTATGCCATGATTGATGTAAAAAATGAAAATCAGACATCAAATAAGTCATGACAATCTCGTTCTAACAAAGCTATAACCAGCCCTGTACCTCACATGCATTCAGAGATCTCCCCATTCATTGCTTCAATTATTCTGTTAGATTCTCTTCAGGCTGGCAGCTCAGGGGATGTCCTTTCTGCTGCAGCTCTCTTCCTGTAACTGCCATAGCTTCTAACAGAAGGTATGGCTGGTGGCAAATGAAGATTTAAACTGAGCACATGCAATCACTTCAGTGCGATGCACAAGAAATAAGGAAAATAACAAACAGCAGGTGGCGCTATACAGATACATTTTATTTAATAGCATTGTGAGCAAACCCACCAGCCGTAGCCCCGCCCACATCATGTGATCCTCCGTCTTCATATTCAATCCAACTAGACACAGAGGTGTGAATATCGGAGTAACATCCACAAGCTTTCAGGAGGAACCTACATTTAAAGAGAGAGAAAAGCAGCTGTGAGGTGCAAACTGCAGCTTTACAGAGTGAAATAATAAGGAAATAAAGAAACGGACATTCATGTATAGTTTTATTATTTGCATGGAAGTAGGCAGTTGAAAAAGCTATATTTATATCTAAACAATATTTATAGGTTTACATGTTCAGCATGCCAAGGTCTATTTTACAATTCTGTTTTAGATAACAGTTTTAAAATATACAGTAACAAATAGGATAAAGAAAAAATATAACAATGGGACCAAACAACGCTGTCACAAACCAGTAGGCATGAGAAGATTTTATGTTAAAAGTCAAGCCTACATGCTCCGTGACCACAGTAATTATAGGCCAGGACACCTGGTCAAAAAACTTTTCTGCATTAGTAGATAAAATGTATATCGGAAAGAGCTCTATGGATGACAGTGAGAACCTTGGTGGCATTGTCATGGGCTTCCCTAGAAGGGGGAAACCAACCTGAGAGAGTTAGTTATGGTTGGGGAAGTGAGGAGCAATACTTTAGGGCTTTAGGAAATATTCAACATTAAGACAGGATATTGAGAGTAACATTGTAATAGGTCCATCCTTTTCTTATTGATTACAAATACATGGGCATAAAGCATATCAGAAGCTATCTGAAAACATAAATACAGATATTAAAGGAATTCTATCATGTTGAACATGGTGTTTTATCTGTAGGCAGCATGTTATAGAGCAGGAGGAACTGAGCAGATTGATATATAATTTTGTGGGAAAAGATTCTGTATAACAGCCTTACCTCTATGACTGTGTATACAAAGATAGCTGTCAAAGGACCACCTCCTGGACTTCAAATCCCAGAATAAGCAGGAATTTAAATGAATGAAATACAAATTATACTGAATCTTTTCCCATGAACCCGTATATAATTATGCTCAGCTCCTCCTGCTCTATAACATGGTGCCTGCATTTTCATGGTGACAGGTTCTCTTTAAGTGCCTGAGCCAATGGGCTTGAAAACTACAGAGAATCGGTCTTAGGCTAAAAGACTGAAAAACTATTTGAGCCTGATGTGTGACTGTCATTGTTTTTTTGTAATGTGTAGAGACAGTTATATGACCATTTTTGTAATATACTTTAATTGCTGAAATTGAACATTTCTATTAGATAAATAGCCCTAAAGTGCCCCATTTTGTGCCTTAGAAACGCTCCTCTGTGTTCTGTTTACTGAACTGTGTAGACATGCTCCTTTCTGACTGCTGCTGCCCTCACTGTCTTTATATATATATATATATATATATATATACATATACATATACAATATATATATATATATACATATACACACAGTACAGACCAAAAGTTTGGGCACACCTTCTTATTCAAAGAGTTTTCTGTATTTTCACACTGAAGGCATCAAAACTATGAATTAACACGTGGAATTATATACGTAACAAAAAAGTGTGAAACAACTGAAAATATGTCTTATATTCTAGGTTCTTCAAAGTAGCCACCTTTTGCTTTAATTACTGCTTTGCACACTCTTGGCATTCTCTTGATGAGCTTCAAGAGGTAGTCACCTGAAATGGTATTCCAACAGTCTTGAAGAAGTTCCCAGAGATGCTTAGCACTTGTTGGCCCTTTTGCCTTCACTCTGCGATCCAGCTCACCCCAAACCATCTCGATTGGGTTCAGGTCTGGTGAATGTGGAGGCCAGGTCATCTGGCGTAGCACCCCATCACTTTCCTTCTTGGTCAAATAGCCCTTACACAGCCTGGAGGTGTGTTTGGGGTCATTGTCCTGTTGATAAATAAATGATGGTCCAACTAAACACAAACCGGATGGAATAGCATGCCGCTGCAAGATGCTGTGGTAGCCATGCTGGTTCAGTATGCCTTCAATTTTGAATAAATCCCCAACAGTGTCACCAGCAAAGCACCCCCACACCATAACACCTCCTCCTCCATGCTTCACGGTGGGAACAAGGCATGTAGAGCCCATCCATTCACCTTTTCTGTCGCACAAAGACATGGTGGTTGGAACCAAAGATCTTAAATTTGGACTCATCAGACCAAAGCACAGATTTCCACTGGTCTAATGTCCATTCCTTGTGTTCTTTAGCCCAAACAAGTCTCTTCTGCTTGTTGCCTGTCCTTAGCAGTGGTTTCCTAGCAGCTATTTTACCATGAAGGCCTGCTGCACACAGTCTCCTCTTAACAGTTGTTGTAGAGATGTGTCTGCTGCTAGAACTGTGTGGCATTGACCTGGTCTCTAATCTGAGCTGCTGTTAACCTGCAATTTCTGAGGCTGGTGACTCGGATGAACTTATCCTCCGCAGCAGAGGTGACACTTGGTCTTCCTTTCCTGGGGCGGTCCTCATGTGAGCCAGTTTCTTTGTAGCGCTTGATGGTTTTTGCGACTGCACTTGGGGACACTTTTGGGGAAAAGTTTTCCCAATTTTTTGGACTGACTGACCTTCATTTCTTAAAGTAATGATGGCCACTCATTTTTCTTTACTTAGCTGCTTTTTTCTTGCCATAGTACAAATTCTAACAGTCTATTCAGTAGGACTATCAGCTGTGTATCCACCTGACTTCTGCCCAACACAACTCATGGTCCCAACCCCATTTATAAGGCAAGAAATCCCACTTATTAAACCTGACAGGGCACACCTGTGAAGTGAAAACCATTTCAGGTGACTATCTCTTGAAGCTCATCAATAGAATGCCAAGAGTGTGCAAAGCAGTAATCAAAGCAAAAGGTGGCTACTTTGAATAACCTAGAATATAAGACATATTTTCAGTTGTTTCACACTTTTTTGTTAAGTATATAATTACACGTGTTAATAAATAGTTTTGATGCCTTCAGTGTGAATCTACAATTTTCATAGTCATGAAAATACAGAAAACTCTTTGAATGAGAAGGTGTGTCCAAACTTTTGGTCTGTACTGTACATATACATACATACACATATGGAGCATGGTAAGGGTGGGAAGTAGGAGTGAACAGTGACAAATTTATCTTAATTTATACAAGTTTTCAGACGGAAATGAAGCCAGAAATCGACAGCAACCCTAAACTTCTGTAGATTTCTGTTTAGGTGCAGTGACTGCCAGAGGATGCCTGTACCTCGTCATAAATTAAGCGTATCCTACAACAGCACAGGGGATATCAGAAAGCTCCCGCTAGTCTTGATAAATTTCTTTTTAAATTCCTCTGCTATTGCATGGGCGTCTTGAAAAATAGATTTAGCGGAACGGGTGATAGTGGGGACAAAGGTGCAGGTTTTCAGTTCACATAGAGCTAAGACATTACTGCTTTTATTAATATATTTGTAGAAGTGGTCTCAATCTAATAATTTAGTTTTAATGTCCTGTACACAGTATAATTTTTTGTGCTGTCAAGGTCTTTTGAAACGTTGAGATAAATCAACCACAAACAGGATCTGAAATATAATTTAAAACATGTCATAAACAACACAATTCAATTAAACCACCTTTTTAAAAATGGCCTGAGTTATATCTACAAACCTCCCGATAAAACTGCAGAACTATGAAAAATGTTCTTAGTAAATTTGTCTAACATTGATGTTTTCTTTTAAATGGGAAATAAATTCACACATCTGTGCTCTTATTCATAGCACCGTGGTTTACTGTGTGTATAAGAAGTATTTGCATTTGGCATAGCAGAAAATTGTTTTAGGAGTTTAAATAAGAGAGCATAATGCATATTTAGTCAAGCATTACTGTACTAAGGCATTAAGTAGATTAGAAATAAATGAAAGTAATTAAGGGAGCTGTCTAAGAAATGTATTATATCAGCGACATGAATCAACTGTTTGCACAAAACATTATGACTGGCTGGAGATGAGATTTAATCAACCATGCGTGTTGTACAACATTTGTGTCACAAAAAATATTAATAAATATAGGCACAAAGCAATCCTGTGAATTTTAGAAATATATTATCCCTAAACTTCAGAATTGCCATCATCGATTAGTCACTGAGATGAGAATACACCTTAGTGAGGATGAAGCCAGGAGTACTGATTTTTTAATTTATTTATTTTTATATGGAGATAAATATCACAATAAATATATATAGTATATTTGAGGGTATCTCACCCACTTATAAAGGTAATAAAAAATTGTTGTAAAACAATAAAAACAAGGAACACACATTCAGCCACAGGCACTCTTACTTTTTACAGGCATGCTCACTTATGCACAGTCACTATATGCATACATTCACTAGCATGCTGGTATGCACACACACACAAATACACACATTTACTACATGCATGCACACACACTCATTACACACTGGCATACATGCACACTATATACTCTCATACACATACACATACATTATGACTCCTTAGCTCTGCCCTAAAAGAGCAGTGCAGGGATACAGTGTGGATAGTGGGCAGCACAGAAAAAGGAGCACCAGGAGAGGCAGTTTCTTTGCCGAAATAGAGTTCTCCTTAGTTAAAAGTATGCAGTGTGTGTGGGTTCCCAGGACCATCAGCATTACATGTTACAATGGCATAGTCACTTTTTTCCCCTATTGGTTGTGACATGTAATGCTTGTGTCTACCAGTCATTTACTCACATACACAAGGACATATGAGGCTGTTAGTGCAGGTGTTCATCCTGTAGGCTTGTATGGAATTAGCCTTACTAAAGATAGAAACAATTATGGTATAAAATATAGAGAAATGTATCAGGCAACAATGGACATGAAATAACTATAATTTTTTAAGGTATATTTATTGATCTTTACCTTGTCTATAATTGTTCTTCAAATCACATATCTGCGGGACTTAAAGGCCCCGGTATCGGCATTTCCCCCTACCATGAATGTTCTCTTTTTCTTTTCATTTTTTTGCTGAGACAATGGAAATTATGTACAAATATCTCACCTAAGATAAAAAAGATACAATTTTGATCCACTTTTGCGTGTGCACTGAATGTCTACCTTAGGCCTAATTCAGACATTTGTGGGGCACGGTGCGTGAAAACCCGGACCGCGCTCCTTCTGAGGGCAGGAGTGCACAGTGTCATTGGTTGCTGACACCGTGCGCTTCGTGAGGCCGCCGCTGTACAGTGATACACTCGATACAAGTGTGTCAATGTACAGCGGAGGCCTCATGAAGCGCACAGCGTCATAGCAACCAATGATGCTGTGTACTCCTGCCCTCAGAAGGAGCACTGTCTGGGTTTTCACGAACCGTGCTCCATGGATGTCTGAATTAGGCCTTACTCGAACTGGGTTGGAGAATACTTTCCTAGTTGCACCACACCTTACTTATGGTGTGCTTCTCCAATATATCTCCAGACTTAAAGGCCCAGTCATAATGTATACTATACTTTTTTGTATGACAGATATGAAACAAACTTAATATATACATTAATTTTTAAACAGAGATACCGAATACAAAGGGCTTCAGCTATCTTTGGATCAAGTCACAACAAAACCAGCATTTTCTTATGCAAATTCTAATCCAGCCATAAATGATAATCGGAAGAGTAATAAATCCCGTCTACCTAGCACAAAGTCTAAACCCAGGACATCTCCATATCCTCAGGTAAGGTTCATTTACTATAGTACAGTTTTTGATTGTGGTTTATAACTATCACACTTAAATGAGAACCCTAGAAAACATCACATTTTATTTGACAGATACAACCCCTTTATGTATTTAACAGTTGGTTACAATTAGCTGCTTTTTATATAATATATGTACATTTTTAAGCATTTTAAAAACAGCAAGGAGGACTCATAGAATTGATATTAATGCCCATTAGTGAACACAATGAATTACAAATATCAATTATCATATCACAGTAAGGGGCCATGTGACTGTGTGTAGTAGTCTTATAAGAAAATTAGAATGAATAAAAAAAAAGATGTAAATTATAATGATAATTTGAACCCAGCATTCAGCACCTGGAAAATGAATGTGAGAACATTGCGTCCTGAGTAAATGGGTCATGTTGGTGGGTGGTAGCTGTCTATTTGTGTAACATTTATTTCCTTGCTAGCAAATACTAAGTGTTATAAATAGATCAGGTAGTGTATATATTTCATTGCAGGATCAGATTCATATCTAGGAAGAGAGCGTGAAATAGCAAGATGCTATGATGTTAATTTCATTTGTTTAAATGAAAACACTTAATTTATCCCAATGGTTTCACAGGGATTTCAGCTGAAATACACAAATGTGACTTTAAATGAGAATGAGTTGGAAGGGACAGTCAGAAATAGAAACACGTCACAGATTACACAGGCAGGGTTAGAAGGGGGGGGGGATTTTCATTTTTCATATTGTGCTCTATAATTATAAGCACGATTAGGTTCCTGTTTATGATATAAGCATATGAAAAGCATAAAGTGATGACAGTATATGAAGCCATGTATGTCAGTTTTCTGGTGTGAAAAAAATGGCACATTTTTGCCCATGCTATTTTTACACAAAAAAAATGTTGAACTTCCTGCGATCTTACGCTGCTCTCGCCATTTTTTGAAAGTGGTTATGGTTAAGTTGGAAAGTAGGTTTATGCAAGATTGTAAAATTGTGTCTAAAAAATTGTCATACTCTCACTTCAGTTAGGAGGTAGCACAAAAATTGAACTAACATCTATCTCTAGATAGATTTAAAGATGTAAGTGGTTTATCAAATAACCTGTAAAGTTTGATCATTTGGGGGCAAACTATTGCAACACAGACTCAACAGTTTCCCTCGTGGTAAATCTCTCCCATTGACCATATTATTATTTTCAAAACTCTTATTTCACATTTCTAAGCACAGTTTAATTGAAGCATTTAATGCTAATTTTACAATCATATATGCAGAACTGGTTTCAAATGTCCATTCCTTCTCCTTTCTACTCATACAGCACACTGACAAATGCAGAACAAGAATAAAAGCAAATGATTTTCTTCTTCATTAAAGTTTAATTTTCATCTTCATTTTTATCTTTCCAACCAATGATACACTGCAGGGTGCTGCAGGGCATGGCTTCCATGTAAATCATTTAACTATTAGGATAACCAGTATGATAGACTGACATGTCACTCCAAATATAGATAAAGAGTGGTGCAAAATGAGGCCTTAATCATTTCCATTTGTTAGAGAAATGGCACCGTGGAGATCCTTTCCAATTAACAGTTAGTGGAAGCGGAACGTTTAATCAAATGTTATGATTTCACTGGTAAAATTAGACTTTACTACATTTCAGAAATCCGGTCACTGTCATCTATCTAGACATACACACATGAAAGTCAGTATAATTAAATATTTCAAATATAAATGTACAAACAACATGACTTTACACATGACTTTCTATTATTATGTCTCTTCATATGGTCGTCTTCTTTTAACACAGACTTTAGAATTATGAGGATGACAATAGGTTGTGGACAATGATAAGTCAATCGTCAAATTTTTTAAATAGTGAATTGAACACAGTTTTGCATCCCTACCACATATATAATTTATTGGTGACCTGGACACAGTACAGTCTCATTTATTTATGTGTATGTATTTAATGATTTATTATTATTATTATTATTATTATTATTATTATTATTATTTATGAGTTAAACATCTCTACACATCGGTTAATATGAAAATAAGTCTATTCAGTGAAAGACTAAACATGTGAAAAATATTTTAAGGGTTTGCTTATAATGGAATATCCTAATAAATGCATGCATGCAATTGTAGAGAGCATGGTAGTTGCCTTTCCAGGGATCAGCTACCTATGGCACTCCAGCTGTTGTTAAACTACAATTCCCAGCATGCAACATGCTCAGCAATCCTTCTAACTCTCACAGAAGTGAATGGAGCATGCTGGGAGTTGTAGTTTCAGAACAGCTGGAGTGACGGAGGTTGCTGATCCCTGATCTAGTCAGTCATCTTAGAAGATTTGCCTCTGAGTTCTAATTTGTTTAAAAGACTTATAGGAATAATTACACAAGGCTTACTGTGTCTTCAGAAGTCTTTAATAAACTGTTCTCTACTTCAAGCATATGTTTTATGTGATACTCATTTCCAAAGGTTGTGACTTCATACTAATATTCTGATATACCACAAATGTCACCTTCAATCATTACATAAATTACATTTAGCAAGATATTCATGGTAGTCTTTTCTCTAATGTCAGTTTAAATTCTCTTGGTGGATTGCTATTACCCACACATTTCTATATTTTTACTTTATACAATTAAAGGGAACCTGACACATAAAAAATGCAGTCCAATCTGCAGGCAGCATGTTGGAGGAGCAGGAGGAGCTGAGCAGATTGATCTAAAGATTTTGTAGCAAAAGATTGATCTAAAGATTATCTCATTGATCTAAACTTCTGCTCCTTAAAGGCCTATGAGTCCCGTGGGTGGTCCAGTTCATTGATCAACAGCCTTCCATGTATGATAGTACATACAGAGAGCACTGTAATTTACATATTAAGACTGCCCACTGCACTCCTAAACCCCCCAAATGAACAAAGATTTAAATGCATTTTCAATGTGACAGGCTCGCTTTAATATAATTTGCGGTATGATTATATTTATTAAGCCTTTATATACATAAAATCCAATGTACAACTTACAGTACTTCATAAAGTATTTTTGAGGAGAAAAATAGTTAAAGCATGATCAGTGAAGACATTACAGGAAAACTTTTCACAATGCAAATATAATAATTTGAATGCTTTTTACATACACGTTATGACTAGTATGTTCCAGTAGATCAGACCTACACAGTTTATTATAATTATTTTTTTTTCTAATAGAGAAGAGCACATCTGTGTAGCATTTACTAGACTTCCATTTCCATTGTTATCTTAACATATTTTTACACAGTTAGATCTTATTATATTTTTGACTATAAGAAACACCTGACTAGGTTTAAGACAACTAAAGATAAGAAAAAAAAATGTTGCTTCTTTAACCCCTTGGCGACAATGGACGTACCGGTACGTCATGGGCGCGAGGTACTTAGCGCAACAGGGCGTACCGGTACGTCATGCATGTTAACCCCCGCTGCTCAGTGCAGCGGGGTTAACATGCTTTGATGGCGGCTGTTAGACACAGCCAGCCATCCATAGTGAAGGCCTCGGGGGGTGCCGTGCAACCCCCATAATGGCGATCGCTGTGAATGGCTGGTCTATTCAGACCAGCCATTCACAGCAGGATCCGTGTACTCGGCGGGGATAGCGCTATTCTAGCGAATCCCCGCCGAGTGTCAGGGGTTAGGGGGGGGTCAGGGTGTCCCCCCCGCCCCCCTGATTGGCTGTGGGCACATGGGTGGGCACATGGGTGGGCAGATGGGCGGCGGGGGGGAGACTTGTAATGTGCGGGCGGCTGCCGCGAGTGCCGCCCGCAATAATTTCTCAGGATGGCCGAGCGGTATTCAAGCAGAGTATCAGCATACAGCTGATACTCTGCTTGAAACTGCTGACATCGGTGCTGGCACCGATGTCAGCAGTTTAACCCCTTCCATGCCGCGGTCCGTAGGGACCGCTGTATGGAAGGGGTTAACAGGGAGGGAGCGCTCCCTCCTTCTCCCATCGGTGCTGCGGTGCGCTGGCAGCGCCGATGGTGTGGGCAGATGAGAGGGAGGAAGCTCCCTCTCCCTTCCATCGGGACGCTGCTCTGCTGTGGCAGCGTCCCGATGGTTACCATGGCAACCAGACGCTTTCGTCTGGCTTGCCATGGAAGCCTGTTCAAGCTCCTGCTAAAGGCAGGAGCTTGAACAGGCTATAAGAAAATACACTGCAGTACACTATACAGTGTACTGCAGTGTATTGTAAAATACCAGACCCACTGGTTCTTGAAGAACCAAGTGGATCTGAGTCAAGAAAGTGGAAAAAAAAAAGTTAAAAAAATTGATTAAAAATAAAAAAATACATAAACATGTTAGGTATCGCCACATCCGTAACAACCCGCTCTATAAAAATATTACATGAGATAGCCCCCCAGGCGAATGCTGTAAAAAAAAATTAAAAAAACTATGCCAAAATAGCCATTTTTTTCCCTCTTCCCTCACAAAAAGTGTAATAGCAGGCGATCAAAAAGGCATATTTACCCCAAAATGGTATCAATTCAACCGTCATCTTGTCCCGCAAAAACTGTACCCTACCTGAGACAATCGCCTGAAAACTGAAAAAAATATGGCTCTCTGAAAATGGCAACACAAAAAAAATATTTTATTCTGTTCAAAAATGCATCTAATGTGTAAAACTTTCCAACAATAAAAAAGTTGGACATATTGGGTATCGCTGCGTCCGTAACAACCTGCTCTATAAAAATATTACATGAGATGGCCCCCCAGGCGAATGCTGTAAAAATTTTTTTTAAAAACTATGCCAAAATAGCCATTTTTTTCCCCTCTTCCCTCACAAAAAGTGTAATAGCAGGCGATCAAAAAGGCGTAATTACCCCAAAATGGTATTAATTCAACCGTCATCTTGTCCCGCAAAAACTGTACCCTACCTGAGACAATCGCCCGAAAACTGAAAAAAATATGGCTCTCTGAAAATGGCAACACAAAAAAAAATATTTTATTCTGTTCAAAATGCATCTAATGTGTAAAACTTTCCAACAATAAAAAAGTTGGACATATTGGGTATCGCTGCGTCCGTAACAACCTGCTCTATAAAAATATTACATGAGATGGCCCCCCAGGCGAATGCTGTAAAATTTTTTTTTTAAAAACTATGCCAAAATAGCCATTTTTTTCCCTCTTCCCTCACAAAAAGTGTAATAGCAGGCGATCAAAAAGGCATATTTACCCCAAAATGATATCAATTCAACCGTCATCTTGTCCCGCAAAAACTGTACCCTACCTGAGACAATCGCCTGAAAACTGAAAAAAATATGGCTCTCTGAAAATGGCAACACAAAAAAAATATTTTATTCTGTTCAAAAATGCATCTAATGTGTAAAACTTTCCAACAATAAAAAAGTTGGACATATTGGGTATCGCTGCGTCCGTAACAACCTGCTCTATAAAAATATTACATGAGATGGCCCCCCAGGCGAATGCTGTAAAATTTTTTTAAAAAAAACTATGCCAAAATAGCCATTTTTTTCCCTCTTCCCTCACAAAAAGTGTAATAGCAGTCGATCAAAAAGGCGTATTTACCCCAAAATGGTACCAATGAAAACCTCACCTCATCCTGCAAAAAATGAGCCCCCACATAAGACAATAGCTCAAAAAAATAAAAATCAATGGCTTCCGCAAACCACTCCATCAAAATCTGTGTTGTAAAATCCATATGGCGCTCCTTCTGCTCTGAGTCCTGCCATGTGCCCCCACACCAGTTTACCACAACATATGGGGTGTTGCTGTATTCAGGAGAAAATGGGTAACAAATTATGGGGGGGCTTTTCTCCTGTTACCCCTTATGCAAATAAAAAAAATTGGGGCTAAAGCAACATTTTATTGGAAGAAAAAAAATTTTCATTTTCACAGCCAAGTGTTTCCAAATTCCGTAAAATGCTTAGGGGGTCAAAGTGGCCAGTACCCCCTTAATATATTCTTTGAAGGGTGTAGTTTCAAAAATGAGGTCACTTTATGAGGGTTTCCACTGTAGGGGTACGTCAGGGTCTCTCAATTACAAAATGGTGCCTAAAAACTATTCTAGCAAATTTTGCCTCCAAAATCCGTATGGCGCTCCTTTCCTTCTGACCACTGCCACAAACCCATAGAGACGTTTACCACCACATATGGGGTATTTCTGTAAACTGCAGAATCAGAGCAATGTAAATTGAGGTTTAGTTTGCTGTTAACCCTTGCTATGTTGCAAGAAAAAAAATATTAACATGAATAATCTACGGAAAAAGTGAAATTTTGAAATTTCACCTCCATTTTCCATTAATTCTTGTGGAACACCTCAAGGGTTAACAAAGTTTGTAACAGCAGTTTTTTATAATTTGAGGGGTGTAGTTTCTAAAATGGGGTCATTTATGGTGGGTTTCATTATGTAAGCCCCTCAAAATCACTTTATATCTGCATTGGTGCTAAAAAAAATGGTTTTGGAAAATTTGGTGAAAATTTGAAAAATGCCTTTTAAACTTCTAAGCCTCCTAACGTCCTAAAAAAGTAAAATGATGTTTACAAAATGATGCCAACATAAAGTAGACATATGGGGAATGTAAAATAATAACTATTTTTGGAGGTATTACGGTGTATTTTGAAAGTAGAGAAATTGAAATTTGGAAATTTGGAAATTTTTCAGAATTTTTGGTAAATTTTGGATTTTTTCATAAATAAGGGTGAAATATACTGACTCAAATTTATGACTGTCATGAAGTACAATGTGTCACGAGAAAAAAATCTCAGAATGGCCTGGATAAGTAAAAGCGTTCCAAAGTTATTACCACATAAAGTGACACATGTCAGAATTCAAAAATTTGGCCCAGACATTAAGGCCAAAATGGGCTCTGTCCTCAAGGGGTTAAAAAAAAACAAAACAAAACAAAACCCCAAAACACCAGTGGTGTACAGAAGTGTAATGGTTAATGTTACTAAATGTGGCTGTCTAGGATACAAGAGGGCTTTAATATTTTATTCCATAGTGGTCCAAGTTAGAAGTGGGCTTTATACCTTCTGGGCTGGTCATCCTAATTGTGGAGTCCCTAAGTACTCAGGACTTGTTATACGTGCTCTGCCTATAGGTATATTCATATATAAACCCTCCCTGCTGGAGCTACCAGCTTCCAAACATTAGATGGTGAGTAATGCATTTACGTTTGTAATTCCAAATGAATTAAGGGTTTACAGCTCCTGTTTTCTCCTCAGATTCTTTTCTCTTGTATTGTACTAAGGAGTTGATTTTTATGTACAAATAATTTCAGTACTAATTTCATTTCATTAAGAGGAAAAACTGAACTTTGCCTGGGCCCTGGCTCATTTGTTTCATCCTGTTATTGTACCCCCCTCTGTGACCAGAATTTTTAAGTCTGCCTCTGAGATTCAAGAGACATGCCACCTAGGCAATCAATGCTGCAGCAGGCTGGAGGGCATCCTGTCAGTCAAGATGGTAGTGTCATCTAACATGACGACCTTGTTGGATAGTGCCACTTGGTGACATAGTGTGGGTTCCAGTACCCGGGGCAAGCCAAGTATTGCACCCTTTAACCTGTGGACATCCCCATTTTTGTAGAATCATGCTCCCATGTATACTAAGACCGACAATATCAATAATAACACTATATAAAGGCCAAATAATAATGCTATGCCATGACCACATAAGATCACAATATTACCACCATAATTGTACTGGTCTACCAATTCATGGAATATTGCTAGGTTGTGGCTGGATCTCTATTATAGTGAATAGGGCCTGTGGGTGTCAGGTAGAATCTGGCAGTGCCAGATCCAGACATCTACAGCAGGCTACTCTATGGCACAACAGCCTGACAGAGATGCCACACGCTATTGTGAAACTAGCCTAAGTGGTGTCATAGGAAATAATGTGGTTCTTATATAGATGAATCAAATGCTTTCCTTAGAAGACTTTGTCAGATATTTATACAGTATATTGTAGGCTTTGCTTCCTTTAAAGAGCATCTGTCACCACAAAATGCAGTTGGAGCTGAGCAGATTAATATAAACTTTTATGGGAAAAGGTTCAGTAAAACTTGTAATTTATACATTCAAATCTTTGCTATTTCTGATTTCATTGTTCACGGTGGAGGTGTTATCAGTGACTGACAGCTATCTCTGTATACACACTTATGCAGAGAATACTGATAACACCTCCCAAATCAGAAAGAGGAGAGATATAAATGTATAAATTACACAAAACTATATATCAATCTGCTAGCTTCTCCTCCTCTATAACAGCCACCTGCAGACTGAGCTGCATTTTGTTGTGATAGGTCCTCTTAAACATTACATCTAATTAGTTTTATAAAAGAACATTTCTCTTCATTAGTATATTTATTTATATTATGTTACTGTAGCGAGGGCTTCTACCATCTGTGTCAGGCTATTATAGTCAATGCAAAAACATATTTTAACTTTCAGGTTTACATTAGTAAACGATAAGATAAAAGTGATTTTATATCCACCATCTGGCCAGAGTATAAGACATCTGTGGCATTTTACTTTTGCTTGAGGTACACATTAGTATCAAGAATTTAAAGGGGTTCTCCGGGAATTAAGAAAATGAAAAAACATAAATATTACTTCATTATAAATATATTCCCAAATACCTTACATTACTTATAATGGCTCGTTTTGTCTAGGGAGCAATCATTAGCAGAAACAAAATGGCCACTGTCCTATTAGTTCACACAAAACCTGTCCTAATCACACAGCAGGACACAGCCACATCCCCACCTCCTCTCTGTACGTCATGCCTCCTCATGGACTCCATTCCCACAAAGGTTCAGCTAAATATCATATTAAACTGTATTCAGGATCATAATCCCTGGCATGGATGAAGGAAGAGGCAGCTCCTTACCTCAGTGTTGTGAATTTACTTCTCTTCCTGTGTGATTAGGACAGGTTTTGTGTGAACTAATAGGACAGTGGCCATTTTGTTTCTCCTAATCATTGCTCCCTAGACAAAAAGAGCCATTTTAACTAATGAAAGGTATATGGGAATATATTTATAATGAAGTAATATTTACGTATTTTCATTTTCTTAATTCCCGGAGAACCCCTTTAAGTGCTGTTTGTATAATCCCTGAAAAAGCAGTGTTATTTCTTACTTTTCACATTGTAGAATTGTTAAAACTGTACCTAAACCTTAGGGTACATTTATTAGCACTTATTCTATATCTGAAGGAAATAATATTTGTTATATACTTTATTTTTTACTTGTCCTAGTGAAATAGGCAACAAAATTTCAGGTGCCTATTGTGCTTTAGTATCCATTCTCCACTGTGTATAGGCATATGGAGTCCCCTGGGGCTGCAGTGAGCAATGTTCTGGTCAGAGCATACAGTGCTCCTCCTGCATGTATCAGTTCTGCTCTCCTAAAGCCTGGAACTGCTATGTCCGGCTTAAGCAGAGTGGGCACATGCAAGGGAGTGATGTGCTATGGAGCTCCTGCCCGGCATATCACATTGGTACAGGCTATTAGCAGAGTGGAGCTCCATAGCACATTGCTTCCCTGCTTCTGTCCGCTCTGCTAAAGCATGACATAGCCCATCTATGGCTTTAGGAGAGCAATGATGGGGCAGCCAGGAGGCGCAATGTATGCTCCGGCCTTTACAGCGCTCAGTGTATCCCCAACAAAATCCATATGCTCATACACAGAGGTGCACGAGAATACGAATTGTAATGCGCAATAAGCACCTGAACTTCATGCGCCTATTTCTCTAGGAAAAGCAAATATTATTAAATATTATTTGAAGTAAATATTATTTCCTTCACATGTAGAATAGATTTTGATAACGTTTATCCAAAGGTTTAGGTGCACTTTAAAGATTAACTACCCCAACACCCGTGACCTATTTCTATGGACGATATAAGAAATAAACTTGGTTTCATTTCAGTTTTTAGAACATCTATTTCTGTTTCTTACAATTATTCTTTACAATTTATTTATCTATGTAGGATATTTTATCATGCTTTGCTAATACTGCTATGCTGTTTAGCTTTATCACTAGCATTTCTGGCAAACTTAATTTCTAATTCTTAAGGATGTCATAATTGTTCTGTAGTTCCTATTTTATACACTTTTTACTAGAAATGTTTGATTATCTTTTAGAAGAAATATTTAAGACAATGTTGTTTGTATTTTATACCATCAATATATAAATGATAGTAATAGTAAAATGTAATTTAAAGTGGTTGTTTCACTCTCAACAAGTGACATTTATCATATAGACAAAGTTAATACAAGGCACTTACTAATGTATTGCTATTATCTATATTGTCTCCTTTACTGGCTTGATTTATTTTTCTTTCACATTATACACTGCTCATTTGCAGGGCTTATGACCACCCTGTAATCCAGCAGTGGTGGTCGTGCTTGCACACTATAGGAAAAAGAGCTATCCTATACTCGCTCACATAGTCCCGGCCACCAGAGAGGCTGATGCTTTTTTCTATAGTGTGAAAGCACGACCACCACTGCTGGATTACAGGGTGATCCTAATCCCTGGATATGAGTGTATAATGCGGTGGAAAAATAAATCCAGTCAGCAAAGGAAGCAATATGGACAATCACAATACATTAGTAAATGCCTTTTATTAGCTGTCCCTGCATGATAAATGCCACTTGCTGAAGTGAGACAACCCCTTTAATTAACATGTCTAATATAAGAACTAAATAATATATATGTGAGTGACATAATGGTGAGCAGTCAACTAAAACCACAATGCTAAATTGGCCTCTTTTTCAGGAGCAATATGAGTGTAGATGATTTATATATAGAAAATAGATAAAGCATTCAGGTTATGAATATTAATAACTGACAGCAGAGTATGGCTTACTTACACTATATGCTGCATGGTCAACACTTATTGAATCCGAATTATGCTTATGCCCTCTACATTGATAGAAGAGATGCCTTTACATGAGATATGATTTAGGCCTCTTTCACACTTGTGCTTTTTTTTTCTGTTCTGCTTCGCTATAGGAGTAAAACAATGAAGATAGTGTTTGTGCTAAATTCGGCACATAACTGACCCAAGCGGAGCCAAATAGATCCCAGTGACTATAATAAAGTCCTGTGGTCTGTTCAGTTTCTGTTCAAGAGTTCACTTTTCTAGTAGTGAACAAGGGCTTAAAAAGGCCAGTCACGACCAGAAGTTTATGTCCAGCGAAGCACTTTAAAGCCTAAAAACATATAGAGACCTTTGCACAAATTGTTAGTATGTTAGTTAGTTAATATGACTACTATTAGTTAATTAACATATAGTAAATTTGTTCAGCTGAAAAAAGATTACGTGGTATGGTTTAATATTTACAAATGCATATGTAATATTTTGCAGTATTCTGGATTCCACACAGAGAGATCAGAATCAGATCATGACAGTCAATGGGGTGGCAGTCCATTAACAGACACAGCTTCACCACAACTTATAGACCCAGTCGAAAGGCCGAATTCCCAGCAACATGATGCTTCATGTGCATATAGACAGTATCCTGATCGAAGTGCTTTGTGTTTTGGATTTTCCCTTGACCATTCAAGATTTAGTGATGAAAGGCATCATCATAGTCAGTCTTGTGAAAGTGGCAGATGTGAAGCTGGTAGATACTTTCTAGGAAGTCCACAAGCTGGAAGAGAGAATTGGTGGGGTTCTCGATCAACCCTAACTGTGCCTAAGTCATCTCCTGAAAGCAGAGATGGATATGAGAACTCAATGCCACATATAACTTCTGTTCACAGAGTGCATGGTAAGAAAATTTTCTTTATTTGGATGAAAGTTAACATACAGATTTAATAGAATAACATACAATATTAACCTAAAGAAGCATTTGAAATGTAAAAATAATAGTAATAAAGTATTATGCGACTGAATGTGCTTACTTTTCAATGGAATATATTGATAGTGGCTTCCTAACTTGGAAATAATACATATTATTAATATTTATTTATGATTTTTTTCTTCAATTTTGGAACTATTTGTGACATATTATGTAGAACAGAAATATATCATTAAGTGACCCTGTGTTAGAATGTACCTCCATTCATATATGTAAAATAATTTGAGCAGTGCTTACTTTAAACCTTAACTCCTTTCTGAGCTCCAGCAGCACACTCCTGGAATTGACTAGCTTCAACAGCAGACTCTTGTACATTTTCTTCTAGGAATCTGTAGATGGTAGGACGTCTCTGCTGCCAAGCTCATATTGATTGCAACAGCAGCAGTACAATGAGGCTTGCTGCTAGTTATGAATGCCTGGGAGACAAAGCACAGAGCTCAGCTGCTAGAGCTTTACTGTCCATTGTAGGAATGTGCAACATGGGTTCTTCTTGGGTGGAAGAAAGGAGGGGGTTGTGCTAAGATCTACAAGCTAAAGTTAAAGGTTATAGTAAATACTGCAGCAAATCATTTTATATTTATAAGTGGAGGTACACTTTAATAAGTCTGAATTACATTGGGTTGCCTTCCTGTTATATTTTGAAACACAAAAAATGAGTTATAAAGATGTTCTGAAATGTTACAGAACTGACTGTTGCTTCTCCTCCTTATTCAGGAAGAAATCATTGGGATGAAGATAGTGTTGTCAGTTCTCCTGATCCTGGTTCTGCAAGTGAATCAGGGGATCGTTATCGTTCTGAGCAATATCAAAATAGTCATCATGAACCAAGTAAAATTGAAACACTAATCCGTGCAACTCAACAAATGATAAAAGAAGAGGAAAATAGGTTACAACTACGTAAGTCTAGTCCAGATCAACTAACTCCTATCAACGGAGCAGCAAAAAGAAATTCGATTTGCTTTGTCAATTACCAACAATCCCAGTTAACTGGAGTGGTGTGTCGTGGCCCAGCTGTCTCCAATACCTCTCCCTGTGACCATCTACAGCAAAGAGATGGTAAAATGTTGAGTCCCAGAGACAATGAATATGAAAACAGCCCTAACACCCTGTCCAGGATGAGCAGCCCAAATTCTGAGAGAATTTCTAAAGCTGGAGTAACTAAGGACTATCTACATACAAATGTGTCCCCTCAACAAACAGTGGACCATTCCACCTCACCAAACTACTACAATGCCCACCGTCCGTATTTTGATAAACATGCTTACACATTTACTGGATATGCTCTTGAGCACCTATATGATACGGAATCTATTAGAAACTATTCACTGGGCTGCAGTGGATCCCATTTTGATGTGACTTCTCATTTACGAATGCAACAGGACCCTGCACAAGTGCACAAGGGTACATCAGTAATAATTACAAATGGGAGTTGATGTTTAATATGATGCATCTTATGCTTTGTACCATTTACAGAGAAAAAAAAACATTTTTGATGTCATTATTGCCAGCATCTTATGACTTACGGCGCACTGGATGTAACAGCAGGGGAGATTTGGCTTGGCTTTTGTATTTGTAAAATTTAATATGACATTTTGGCTGAAATAATGAAGCTCAGAGTACTTTTACTTTACATATCACATGTCTATAGTAACCAGTTGTGCAGTCTTGCAAAGCAAACTATAGGAATTTCAGTGTTACAGGCTTTGTGATGTTAAATACTTTTGCATTAAAAAAGACAAGATCATTTCTGGTTAGCCAATAATGGCATCACTGGTATAATGCTTTTGTGTTTTTTTAAACGAAAATGCATTTAACATCACATAGCTTCTTCTGGCTAACACAGTACTTTTTGCTATACAGTGTTAGAGGCTAAAACAATTTGCTAATTACACTTGCATGTAAATAAAGACATTTTGAAAAAAATGAATAAAATAAAAAAATTAAACAGGTGAAATAAAAAAATAAAGAAAAATCCCTAAAACTATGCATATAGGACTTGAAGCAAAAGTTGAATGTACAACTTTATGTATACACAGGCACAAATGTACACATTTTTGTATGTGATTGCAAAACCAGAATTAGTTACTTTTTAGCACAGTAATACATTTGTTTAACCTGCATTACATTTTCTGTCTTCTAGTTACTTGAAGAGCACTTTTTACATATACTATATACACATTGCCCGTTTCAACAACCCTTAATCACATTATAGTAAGTCAGTGCAGTAGAATTTGTGCTCAGAACGAGTATATATTAACCGTATTATAAGTAAACACAGCCAACAGATGTTTATTTTCTTTTTTTTAATATATCCTGGATTTCCTAATTTTAAGAGTATTTGCATCTCTAATATAACTTATAAACCAAGATACTTCTGCTACTCTAACAATTCATCAAATGTCTTTTGTTTGAATACATTGTTTTAAACAACCACAGTATCCTGCGTACAAATATCACAGGGTTGTATGTATGGAATTCATATATTGCAGTATAACTTTTACAAGAAATCACAAAAGAGAGAAATTATATTTGTTTCCATTATTGGTAAATAGGGTTCACCACATTAACTAGATTTTATATTATAAGTATTACTATAAATATTGGAATATTTATCTGGCATCTTTGGAATTCAAAACATGTTTTATTTGATTTCCAGTTCTCCAAAAGGTTGGTTCCAATTTATAACTTCAATTTCCTCTAGCTTGGAATATATGTTATATGATTTTTCATTAAAACTGTTCATATCTTTGACTAGTTTAAACATTTGCATCATCAGTTTCCATTGCAACATGTGGACAGAAAATCTTCTAGGTCATTACTAGGTCATTCTAGGATTGCATATAGGAGAGTCTATCAACTATATATCATCCATCTTCACTGGACTTCCAAAAGTGAATTTCCCTGAGCTGAGCAATGATTTCACAGAGCAATCTGCATAACTATTATCACTGTTAGGTTAGGCTCAAGCTTCTTAGGGTACATGCACACGTTCAGGATTTACGTATGTACGGACAATCCTCACTGAAATCCGCAGGTGTTCATAGGGAAATCCATGCAGTCAATCCACAGCAATTGGTGCAGATTTACATGCGGATTTGCATGTGGATTTGATGCGGATTTTACGCATACAAATTTTACTCTCCTCATTGAAGTGAATGGAGAAAATCCGGTCAGAAAAAATAGAATAAATTGATATGCTGTGGATTTTAAAATCAGTACTGTAGGTCAAAATCCACACAGAAAAAATCCGCTTTGTGTGCATGAGAATTTCAAATTCTCATAGAATACAATATACATGACCTACGGTGCGGATTTTCCGTGCGGAAAATCTGCACGCAATCCTGATCATGTGCATTAAGGCTCCTTTTTTTTGCATAATTATTCTCAATGAAAATATAAGGGCCCGTTCACCGGGTCCACATCTATTCCGCAAAATTGCCCTGTTCACTTCAATGAGAGCAGGCAGCTGCGGCTCCATGCCGTGGCTCCACAAGAAAAAAGAGAACATGTCATATTCTTGTCCACAATAGCGGACAAGAAAAGGCATTTTAAATGGGGTGCCGGGCCGTGTGTTCCGCAAATTGTGGAACACACACTGACCGGCATCCGTGATTTGCGGATTCTCATTTTTGTGGATCTGCTAAAGCACAGCCATCTGAATGGCCCCCAACTTAAAGATGTGTTGATGGAGCTACAGTATCCAGTGCAGTTTCCTTCGTCTGTGGGTGATATAAATACAACTGGACACCAAAGATGGATTAAACCATTGAAGCTGATGAAATTTTATTACTTAGATTAGATCAGCTTTACAAAAACGAGAAAATCAATACTAGTGTGAACTGACTATTAACTATTCTTTTGTATATTAAAAGGAACCTTTCAGGAGGTCTCTGCTGCTCGAACTGCAGGCAACATGAGGCACTCCCTCATTATAAACAGCGATGTTTACTTTGAGGTGTCTGTGACATTTCAGAGAAATTATATGGGGAGGGGGAATTTATTGGACTTGCGTTACTATGCACATCTACAACAAATTTATGAAGATGGTGCATGGTAATAGTAAATTTCAAGCAAGTACAATGTACTTGCACCAATTTTGGTGAAAGTATGCCTAGGGATTGCCTGCCATGGAGTTGAGACTTTTTTTTTTTAAGACGCACTTCATAAATGTGATAATCCTGACCAGATTTTCACTCCACCTGTATAAATGGCACTGGATGGTGCAGGGTTCAAAAAGTCAGAACATTTTTGCGCAACTCACCCAAAAAAGTTGAAAACCCCTGTTTGTGACTTTTTGAAGCCAGAATTCTAGCATGCGATCCCTGATAAATTCCCCCATAACTTAAAAATGAGTTGAGAATGGTGAGAAGAATCATTTGGGAGGTTCCGCTCTGGTTTCACCTTGTCCAGCTTGGTTTGATTGACAGTTTTTTCCCTGTTTGTATGAAGGAAGAGACCTGTCGACACAGGCGGAGAGCAGCCCAGATGACTCCTCCCTGTTTGTTTTTAAACTGTGTTTTCTCTGAAACTCCACAACATTTCAGAGTAAGAAATAACTGCTTTTTTACCAGGTTACCTTTGAAGCACCTCTCTATCTCTGAAATTATATAGTGCCCCCTCTACAAAATTGTAAAGCAAACAAGGAAATTTACCTAAAATAAAATTGTTATAATTTTAATAAGATTTTTCAACACACAATAAAAGTTGAGGTTTTCACATCTAAATGTTACTTACAAACATAATTGCATTTGGTATTGTATTTATATTCTATAAGGAGGAATATGTTTCATTGTTTGTTCTTAGAGTACCGAATGTGTTGAAAAATAAAATAAAATGATCCTTCTTACTATAGGATACTGCAAGATAGGATGTCGATAAGAAACATAGATCAATCATGAGAAAACAAAATTGCAGTAGAACTCATATATACATTTTGCTGTGTATATTGTATTCAAATGAGATCTTCCACTACGTTTTTTGGGCCTAGTTATTTCTATCAATCTAAGCTTTCCAGGGTATAAAAATACTACCTACAATACTAAGGTATAAGGTTGACTTATAGTAAACAAAATATTACAAATATTTTCCTTTCCGATAAAACAAATAATGTGCATAGTTTTATTATATAGTAATATTTTATGATGCACCTTCCAACATAGAAATGTGTTTTCTTTTACGTTAATCAGTAACTTTTCCATTGCTGACATCATGTTATATATGTATATTCTTTTTTTTTAAGACAAAACTTTGCGAAAAAAGAATTACGTACATTTTTATTACAGTTTAAAACAATATAAATGTTTTCTCCAAAACAGTCGAGACTGCACTTTAAAATCAAAGGTGTGTTTATGTTGTGAATAGAGTGCTGTCTGATATTAGAAGATGAAGGCCAGTTATGATAGCTATTATCTGGTGCCCTTAAATAACATTGAAATATTTATGAGGTCTGATGCTCAGACTCAAATGTCTGATCAGACATGCCTTGCAATGTATATTTCTAGTGACATTGTATAATATTATCTGTAACTTGAAGTATCCTTTTGGAATTTCATGTAGGAAACATGGCAAAACTGTCAACATATCTTGCAAAGTGTTCCCATTTATAATTATTTATATTGTAAATAGCTTTCTGAGGTCAATTTCAATTTAATTGTGCATAAAATGTATTTATTATGTGAAGATCTTTTTTTTGTTTAAAATATAGTTAAAATACTTATATTGTGTTTTCTGTCTTTCTGCCTGTGATTATTGGTCCTAATATTGCACCTGAATGATATACAAGAAAATATATGTACAGTTTGTTCAAATATCTATCTATCTATCTATCTATCTATCTATCTATCTATCTATCTATCTATCTATCTATTTCTCTGTCTATCTCTGTCTGTTGGTCTATTACCTATCTATCTAACACTATTTATAGAACAAGGAATATCTATATAATGAGGATAAAGAGGAATACCTGATCACTGTCTGTAGCACACCTTCAGAAGCAGAGAGCGTAATGTAAGCACGTTACACAACAGAACTGAGCCGTTTAGGTGTGAATCCAGCAGTGAAACAAGACAGCAAATCACATGTCTCTCAATCTTTCTGTCTGTGCTGGTCTTCAGCAGCCCTTCCCTTTCCTCCCTTCTCCATAGACCTTTATGTAATCTGATCCTTCATTAAGCAGGCAGCCCTTCTTCAATTGTCTTCACTGAAGACATATCTAAGCAGTGAACTGACATTTAGAGGAAGGGGGCAGGAAAGGAGCCTAATAGGAGAAGGAAGCATCTTTCTCTGATAAGATATATTACAATGTTTCTTGTGTTCACCTGTACTATTCATTAGATAAAAAACAGTTACTTTTTTAACACAGGTTTATAACATGTACAGTCTACAGTATATGCTTGTTCATTTTAAAGAGGACCTTTCACGGATTTGAATTACTGTAGATAAATACCTCTTGTCCCGGGGTACCCCCCGCTGATGCTGCCACTCTGCCTAGTTTTTTAAAATACAGCTCCTACTCCCCGCTGTGCCCGCCTGTAGTTTTCGCGCATCGGTACAGGGAGGAGGAGACGCCGGCATTTCTCAATGGGAGAAATGAAGGTGAGGTTTTTTTTTCTCCCTGGCTGTGACGCTCTCCGCTGTGATTGGATCGCGGCACAGCCAGGGAGAAGGAGACGCCCATTGAGAAATGCCGGCGTCTCCTCCTCCCTGTACCGATGCTCAGTATTTACATACTGAGCGCGAAAACTACAGGCGGGCACAGCGGGGAGTAGGAGCTGTATTTTAAAAAACTAGGCAGAGTGGCAGCATCAGCGGGGGGTACCCCGGGACAAGAGGTATTTATCTACAGTAATTCAAATCCGTGAAAGGTCCTCTTTAAAGCATCATGTAAATGGTGATATTGAAGATCCTGGTGGTATGGATTCATAATACTCTAAGTAATATATGAGCTGGTTCTTTAGATATAAAGATATGACAAAAAAAGGGTGTATCATTATGTATGTTCCTCTAGAGCAGTGCTTCTAGGCATGGGTCAGGTCACCATCAGTGCCAGGCAGTGGCACAAATAATTCCAGCCATGGAGTACTGCTGGTCGATTCTGCTACTTATTTGTCATCAGTGCTTAGTGTAAAGAAGACTAAATACCATGGGGTAGACTCTTAGAGGGGTTGTGCAGCAGGTACCTATTAATGACCTATCCCCAGGATAGGTCATCAATATCTGATCAGTGGGGGTACGATTCCTGGCAATCCTGCTGATGAGTTGTTTGAAGAGGAGGCGGTGGCACCCTTATGAGTGCTGCTTACTCTTCTAGATTACACTGCATGTTGTCTTGCTTGCAGTGGCGGTGCAGTGCGTACACACCTCTCAATACATTTGTCTCATCTGTGCTGTCCCTATGCCAGAGAGTAAAATCTAGACCAGTTAGGAGCTGGATTAGATTTCAGATGTTATTTATGTCAGCTTTCTTCCATAAATTATTGTAATTGTGTCAGGCTACAGTGACCCCACTCCCTTTTGTTAATCTCCACACACTTTTTTGAAAAGTGGCGAGGAGACAGAAAAATAAAGTTCCAACATTTTTTTAACAGAATGCTGTTTGTGCCACGTTTATGACTTTTTAATGCATTAAATCTGGCATAAAGCCTTTCTAAATACCCCCCTTTGTGTAGTACATTAAAAGACTACAGAATACCATAAACAAGGCCTATATTGTACAGCAGTGCTGGGGTCCCCCAAATCCTACCATTATTCAGATACACGGGGAGATTTACTTAAATGCCCACCACATTATGCACCGCTGCTGCAAGGTAGAAAACTAACAGTAAAAGCTCTAGAACAGCTTTTTAAACTTTGGCTGCTGTATCTGGGGGAATGCACTCGTGCAGAAAGATTTTCTATAGGATTCATTGTAATTTCAGCTCTACTGTCATAAAGAGGGCTTTAGTTGCTTCAGGGAATGTTGCTCAACAGAACATAAGCAAACTGTAGGATGATAGCAAATGTTTTGAGCTCTCTTAAAGTGGTTCTATAGGATTGTATAAGAGTGAAAAGAGCTGAGCATACATAATGCTCCATATTGTGGCAGCTGGGTAGCAAATTTTATTCACATCTTTCTTCACTTGTGCCACCTACAGGACCAATCGACCAGTCAGGTCTCAAAGATCAAGTGGACCATTGCAATGTGTGGACCAAAGCTGTATGAAAAATTAGTAATAGATTCTAAACCCCTGAAAATGTTGACCCAAAATTAGAAAAATGAAATAAAAAATAAAATGTGCAGATGACGAACAGGTAAAAGCTGTAGAACAGCTTTTTAAACTTTGGCTGTTGTATCTGGGGGAATGCACTTGTGCAGAAAGATTTTCTATAGAATTCGTTGTAATTTCATAATTTCAATGTTTGTTCTTATTGACATATTAAAGTACAATTTGTGGGGTCTTTCCTGTTCAAGAATCACTATTTTTTTTATTCAGTAGCAATCTGACCATTTATAAACAGTAAACTCCATATATACAGCTGTAGCAAAAAGTAAATTAACCCTTTTGAGGTCTTCTGGAAGTTGTTTGCATTGAGGCATGGTTCAGCCTAACCAGTCTTTCTTGAGTAGAACAGATTTGTTAATAATTAGATACCCATGAAGCCCATGCAGTGGCTGGGTTTCAGGTAGCTCCCAACGCTATGTCCCCCTGACACCGCCAAAGTTTCAGCACATGCTGCTGCTCTCTGGAGAGGATGGTAAGGCCTGGTGCCCCCAATAGGTGCCCAAACGTTGCAGTAAGGGTGAATAAAGGGAGCCTTCTTTTTTCACTCCATTTTTCAGTGCTGCTTCATTTTTTAAAATATTAGAGAAAAGGGATACATTTATTGGGGTAAACTGTACAAAAAGACCGATATCCAGGTCTTCCTCCAAAAGTCGTGTATACTTAAAGCTGCTGTGATTCTGCTGCCTGGCAAGTGCACAAAACACAAGCTGAAAGCCAACCTTCAAACACTGCAGCCACAACATTCCCATTCTACAAGATGATATATTGTTGGGCATGGAGGCATACATATTCCATATGTTATCCTGCAGCACATTTGCCCACTGATGTTTTAGCTTGGCCTGTGGATTCTGCATACTTGAAGGTTGCCAAGGCTGGCATCCCATCTGGTCCCATAAATGCTTAATTGGCCATGAAACTGGCAACTGTACAGACCAAGGAAGTGTTGCAATCTGGCAGAAACATTCCTGGGAAATTGCTGCTGTGTGTGGGGAGCATTATTCTGCTGAAAAATGCCAGTTGGAAGCCCTTCCATGACTCTGTCATTTCTATCTGGGTGCATTATTATTTTTTTTGTCATTCAATGTATTTGGGCCATTCCTTTTCATAGCTTTACACCCCTTGACTGTAGGATTTTACTCAGTACTGTTTCCCTGGTTTTTCATGTTTTATTGAGTGTTGTGTATGCATTGCATTCTCAATTGGTGCTGGTGATCACATGATCTCAGATGTTATCCCAATGAATTATAGAAGAAAACTATTGTGATGAAGCTGCTGCTTATACCCATCATATATCTGATTGTGTCAAGACAGGTAAACTCACCTGCCTCAGGTGAACTATGAAAGGAGTTCCTCTCCATGCAGAAGATATGCTCTGGAAAGTGTGCAGTCTGTGTAGACAACTGGAGCACCTAAAAAAGCTTCTTTGCAGGCGCACATTCTGGATTTAAATGGTTGCTTAAGCAAGACGGCAGCCTGCTCTTGAGGTTGTATCTAGTGCCATGACTTTTAAACTTATTGTGAGAGGGTTAAAGGGTTTTTCCAGGGAGACTTGAAAAATAAAACTGCAACATTACTAACCTCCATTGATCCTCTGCAGCCTCTGTTATGACACTGTTCTAGTTCCTGTTGCTCTCCACTTCCTAGTTCCAAGGTGACACATCAGAAACACCAGGAATGGCCTGTTCAGCCAAGCACTGGCTGAGGCAGGTCATCGCAGAGGCCAATTATTGACTGAATCAGCCTTTCATAGACTTTTTAGCATGTCAAGCCAGGCCCAGGCAGTGGAGAACAGCAGAAACCACACAGCATTGGAATGGCAGTGATAGAGAAATATGCATCTGTGGTTGGACGCTGCTGACATCACCCCACCCCTCAGCTCCTTCTTGGCTATTACACCTCTTTCAAAATTCTGTTTGTCGTCCGTGGAAAATTCGTCCGTAAAGATGTCTGTTAAGAATCCTTGTTTGGTCTGTGTGTTTTTTACTCTTTGTTTGTTGTCTGTACCTGACGGAAACTGCTCAGCTGAAAATAAATTTCCAGAGCATCTCCTACCAATGATCTGTGAAAAACCTCTAACAGAACACGGATGCCATCTTTGTTGTGTCAGTGGTTTCCCATGGGCCCATAGACTTCAGTGGGTGTCTTTGGACCACATTACAGACCAAAGTAGTGTATGCTTCCCTGATTTCTCCACTCACCCACGGTCAGTGAAAAACTACTGATGTGTGAACAAATATATTAAAATACATAAAATTAATGCATGTTATGTCTGTGGAGAACATGAACAGCCCATGTCCATGACTCACTGAAGTGTGAATGAGGTATAACAAAGAGAGAACCAGGCCAGTATATGCTAAGCTCAGCACTCTTAAGAAGCAGCACATTCTAGGCTGGTTCTTTACATGGAATTATGTTGACATAGCCACATAACTCTCCCCTTTCCAATAGGTGATGCTCCCTGGGTGAGATGCCACGTCCTATAAAAGGCTATTTACGCTCCTTTTAATACTTGTATAGTTTCTCCAGGATTAGTGAAAATAGTGTTAAAACAGCCTCTTAAAATAAAAGTAATAAATTACTATAATGAAGCGGGTGTGGACTCACTATGTCACTTGAAAGGATTTGGTTTGGAGTTAGCGCTAAGGTTATTATCTAAGTGGCTACCCAGGTATTTGTCCCTTTAACATGGTTCTGAACTTCGCTGCAGGGGAACCACCAAGCCGCTACTTCTTGAAGTAGTCTTGGTTCAAGTGACTGCTGAACCACATTGGACAAAAGACACAAAGAGATCAGGCACCAACCACAGTCAGGAACAGGCTGAGGTCAGGGCAGGCAGAGTAAGTGCAAATTGATAAACAGGATGAGGTCACTGCGCGCTCAGGGTCAGAACAAGAGAACAGACAGAGATCAGGTACACGGAACAGGAAAACTAGTATGACACACCTCAGCAGGAAACTTGCAAACTAGGAGCTATTGCTCAGGCACCTTCCTGCAGGGGAAGTTGCCTAAAGTACTACAGGGTTACAAGCCATTGGCTGGGGAAGATTAGTATGTGTGTTGGCCCTTAAAGAGTCAGAGGTAGGGCACGCGTATCCTATGGGCAGAGAGTGTCAGGCCTCAGTCTGCATGGAAGGAGGATGCTACTTCGAAAGCCAGGACCACAGGGCAGAAAGAAGGAGATGCTGGTGGAACTGAGCTGCCAGAGCACTATAGCTACAGAGCAGGTGGTGGCAGTGGTGTACCTCCGATAGAAGTAGACCACACAGCTGCTATGGGGCCCATGGAGGAAGGAGGTCCAGCCCTGCAGGAAAGGCCCCATCCCCTAATTACACTTACATTGCCAGCTGTGAGAAGAACAATGTGGAGAAGGACCTGTGATTATGTCATCAACATGTGATCAGGGCATGAATACAGAGCTTAGCAACTTTGCAGGTAAAGGACCTGTGATGATGTCATCATCATGCGACTAATGCAGGAATACAGAGCTCAGCTGTGGAGTGGAAAATGGCAAACAACCTGGGGAGGAGCTTCTGTTCTGTGTCTGGAGGAGAGGTTAGTGGTATTCTGGGATAGCCCATAACATTCTAATACTGGGAGTTGTAGTTTTGTCCTACTGTATCCATTTCTATGTAATGTTCACTGATTCCCTACAATAACAATCTGGACATGCTGGGAGTTATAGGTCTCTCCTCATACTATCCACTGATTCTGTATAACAGTCTGATAATGCTGGGGGTTGTAGTTCTCTCCTCTTATACTCTCTCCTTGTAATGTCAACATCTTAGACATGCTGGGAGTTGTAGTTCTCTCCTCTTTTACCCTCTCCATGTATTGCCCACTAATTTTCAGCAATAAGGCATGTTTTACACTGCTGGCAGTAGTTCCAGTAAGCTGTTGCAGCAGAGAACAGCCACCCGAAGCTCTCTGAATCCGCCATTGCTGGAGGTTACCGGAATGCCCGCCGGCCCCGTTGTACCCAGAGACTTCTGGCAGGCTGCTCTCTGCTGGAACTACTGTTGGCAGTGTGAAACAGGCCTAAACTGGTCATGATTAGACTTGTAGTTCTCTTATCATTATTATCATGTTCTGCAGCAGGTGAGGTATATATTAGGCTTTGTTCACATCTGCGCTAGTGACGTTCACTGTTCTGCCCTGTCGTAGGAGCACAATAAAAATCATGGTAGTACCAGATCTGCTGCATCTGGCCATGGGGTCCCATTCAGATTCTTGCTATGGGGCCCAGTGATTTTTATGTACGCCTCTGGGCAGTGGCCATGCCATCCAGCAGGAGAGGAGCAGTGTTGGGTATGATCAATCGCCATAACAATTGCTATAAATTTTCTACTTGCTACTGATTGCCGTGATTGTGACAAATTTTAAGTTGTATGACTCTTTTACTAGGACTTTGATGGCAGCTTCAGTGCATCAGGGAAAGAAGCAAATGTACAATTATATTATACCACAAATATCTTTTCTGACATTTTGAAGCAATACATGATAAAAAGTAGCACAAATACAAAATAATTAAAAAATAACTTCCAGTCCTGCAATAAATTTGCACATCAAAATAAACAAAACATAACATTGATAAAATTGTGTTCATTACACGATTAAAAAAATGAACTTGATCTTAAAAAAATTTAAAACCTCCTCCTCCCCCTAAAACCTACATTTTTTGTGTAAAATTGTTATATTTGTCTTGTCATTGAGGGATTAAATAATACAATTGGTATATTGCTGTATTTTTAACTGATGTGCATTAGGAATTTCAATGAAAATGAATAATAAAAGCATCAGGTTTTCTTGATAATATGGAAAGGATTCTTTATAAAATGAACTGCTCTATTCAACTCTATAGAAAATCCTCCATTTAGAGTTGGCAAGTTTGTGAAAAAGCATTTGCTACATACAGTAGTGCAAATGTTTTCCAGCGGTATCTCGATTTCTATGAAACACAGTAAAAAGCTTTTAATGAAAGTAAGAAGAAGGGCAGATTAGAACTCTGATCAGCAATATGTGGTCAAACAGAAATAGCTATTTCATGCTGTATTGATTTTTATCCTCTGGAGAAATAGGCAGATAGCACCAATTTACTTGAGGAGGAAATAAATCAAACAAAGAAAGTATTCTTCTAGAAGTGTAAATAACAGTAAAACCATAAACAGAAAAATGACTTATTGTGAAATAAAAATTGCTGAAAGTTATTTTCAATGTATTTTGATTGAGCTGAGCTTTACACGAGGAAAAACTCCACCATAGTTTTAATAAGAACTAGATGTGAAATGAGGAAAAAGCGACTTTAAGGCTAAATGCCGACGATCAACATTGCGTGCGTATTTGCATGCGCAAAATCCGCACCATAGGTCATTTATATTGTATTCTATGAGAATTTGAAATTCTCAGCCACACGATGCAGATTTTGACCTACGATGCACATTTTAAAATCTGCAGCATGTCAATTTATTTTATTTTTCCTGACCAGATTTTCTCCATTCACTTCAATTGGGAGAGTAAAATCTGCATGTAAATCCGCATCAATTGATGCGGATTGACCGCACAGATTTCCCTGCGAACACCTGCAGATTTCAGTGTGGATTGTCTGCACATATATCTTGAACGTGTGCATTTACCCTAAAAGGTCAGTAAGCTTTCACAAAACTTTTTATAGCGACATATCCAATGTTTTGATCTTTGGGGGTCTGTGTGCTCATTAGAATGAGGATAAAGAAACGCTCACAGAGTGCACTCTTTCTCCTCGCTACAGGAGAGTCTATGGGCCCATGTCGATTCAGTCTCCTACAGAGAGCAGAGACATTGCATAAATTACATTCTGAATCTATTCCTGCAAAGCTGTATATAAATCTGCTCAGCTCCTTCTGTTCTATAATTCCCTTTAATATTTCTGAGGTTTTTTTTTACATTTTTTTAAAACATTTTTTTTTCTACTGTAATGACATGTAGATGCGTTATACTGAACACTTGCACCACAGAATGCAATACAATACTATGCAGGACTATGGGATTTATAGAGGCTAACGATCAGTTTGCGCCTCGGGCATGACTCTGCAGGTAGCTCACTATGACAGCACTTCATAAGGCACTAGGCTGGCACAGCAACCAATTGCAGCCTTGCAGTTTCGATGCGGGGGCTCTGATTTATGTCTAACCTCACAGATGCCGTGGTTGCTATTGGTTGTGCCATCTGAGGGGTTAAACAACTGGGATCAGAGTCCTCTCCAATCCCCAAAAAACTGTCAGTGGGGATCCTTTTTATATTCTGCCACTGCCGGTGGGTTCCGTGATATATTATATAGCCGGCACCGGCTGCATATGGAGTGGGTTCAGTGCATGAACCTGCTCCATACAACCCTTACCTTCTATGATGGTGGTGGTCATGTGGTTTTCCCACATGTCTCTCTGCCTACGTCATATACTCTGCAGGCACTAAAAGCATTCAGGATGGAAAGAGCTGTGGAGACACCACATCGGTAAATTACATAACCACAGCTATCTCTAAAGCTATGGACCCAGTACACAAATTTCAGCAAAAAGCAAACAACCCCATTCTCAAATACCATGGTGGCCAATACTTGACTCACAAAGCTTTTTCTTATGGCTTCAAGTTAAATAAGTGTTAGAGGTTTGTGGTTTTCAGGAATCTAGAACCATCTTCTTCAATTCTCTCATCTTTTCTGTAGTGATTAACTACCTTAAAGTGGCTGCTGTTTGGCTGCATGTAAATTCCCATTAGAAGATCAGAGAGCATTGAGGGATCATGGAAGTGAGAGGTGTCTTGTGTTATAACAGCACTGTGGCAGACACAGTGGGCATTGGCATAGCTCTGAAATTGCTGTAGAAGTAGTTTAATTATTATGACACAACGGCAGAATATTATGGTTACTTCCGTTGTGTCATAGTTGTTCTAGCTAAGCTATGCCCATGCCATCGTGTTTACAGACCAATAGTTATCAATTCAATTCAATTCAAGTAACTTCTAGCGTGTCTGATAAACATGTCTAAGGCATTTAGTCCAGCTAATGCTAGTTTCACATTTGAGGCAAGAGATCTGGCAGACACAGTTTTTCATCTAGCTGATTCTCGGCATATTTGCTAGGTAGCGGCCTGTCTCCGTGGGTCCCCATTATAATTAATGAGTGAGCTGGCATTCCGGTACCATCCAGCAATACTGGATCCAGAGACCTCTGGCAGGCTGTTCTCTGCTGGAACAGCCTGCCAGATCTCTTGCTACAAATATAAAACTAGTCTAAGTGTAAAGATCTATATCATCTCACTTCAATTTTGTGTGTCAATAATGTAGATTACATTATATTCATGGAACTACATTTGCTAAAATACTCCCAAAAATTGTTAGCACTTGCCTGGACACAAGAAAATGACGAACTGAATTAACTATTGTAGCAAATATAAATATCCCATTAAAGAGGTGTGGGGACCCACATGTTCAGAGGACTGAGGACTGAAATTCAAAATGATAGAACTTATATAATTTTTTTAATACAATGGGGTCATTAAATGTATGTCTAACGAGATGTTCAGGGAAAATATAGTGCATATAAAAAAGATTTGCCCACATCCTCTGAAAGTCTGTTAGAAAAGATATCAAAGACTGATGGTCTGTCACTTTACCCACCAAAATTACTATGTAACATATTTTTAACATTTTTTTCCCTCCATCTCTTTAGTCACCTGTCATTTTATGCAATGCTTTTTTTATAGTGTAAGGTTTTACACAGTGTATGCAGTTTTCTGTATTTCAGAAGCTTTTAAGCAACTCAGGTTTAATGTCCTGTGTAATCTCTTATGCCAATGTTCCTTTGATACTTAAAAAAAGGAAATATAAGAAGAAATAGAATTTTGTCATGTTTATTAAATGCAAAATAATCGGTTGTTAAACTAAGTCAATTTAGTTTCAATCACATTTGTGTATAGTCCGGTCTCGAGCATAGAGAAATGTTGTATTGATGGTGATAAAGGTTAAGAGGTAAAGCACATGCATATTAATCTTGGTTTTCTTCCTTTACAAAAGGTCAACTGCAAATAGTAATCTGACATTGGTAGATGCCTGAAACATCTGCATGCAGTGAATCCTGGTGTAAGATGCAGACATATTGGTAAAGCATGTGGTTTGAAGAGACTTGTACTTAGGGTCATACCTCCCAACAGCAAGAAACACTTGCTTTTTTTTTAAAGATCAATGCATCTAGCTTGTAATATGTAGCAACAGCTGTACTTGATTACATTATCCCTACTCATTTTCAACTTGTCAGGGTTGTCAAACCTAAAGTAAGTTATGTGAGGAACTGATAAGTATGGCATTTATATGCAGACATTGGTTAAAATTTGATATAATTTGAAAATATTTTTGCTAAAATAACATTTTGAGCCTTACCTACCTAAAGAATAGTGTTGAGCGAGCACCTCTGTGCTCGTATGCTCGGGCTCGAGTGCCCGGCCGATCACCCGAGCATAATGTTAGTCAATGGGACTAAACCAGGCACCCCCCGCTCGGAAGAGGGGAGGGTGTCTGGTTAATAGAAAAAGGTCAGAATCGCGACTTCTCCTCTTTTACTCCTTTCACTCGTAAAAGTATGCTAATTAACTGAATTTGTACGCATTAGCGTACAATGCGTAGCATTAGCATACACATTTGTACGCATTAGCGTACAATGCGTAGCATTAGCATACAAATTCGTATGCATTAGCGTACAATGCGTAGCATTAGCATACAAATTCATACGCATTAGCATTCAAATTCGTACGCTTAGCGTACAATGCGTAGCATTAGCATACAAATTCGTATGCATTAGCGTACAATGCGTAGCATTAGCATACAAATTCATACGCATTAGCATTCAAATTCGTACGCTTAGCGTACAATGTGTAGCATTAGCATACAAATTTCGTACGCATTAGCGTACAATGCGTAGCATTAGCATACAAATTCGTATGCATTAGCGTACAATGCGTAGCATTAGCATACAAATTCATACGCATTAGCATTCAAATTCGTACGCTTAGCGTACAATGCGTAGCATTAGCATACAAATTCATACGCATTAGCATTCAAATTCGTACGCTTAGAGTACAATGTGTAGCATTAGCATACAAATTTCGTACGCATTAGCGTACAATACGTAGCATTAGCATACAAATTTGTACGCATTAGCGTACAATGTGTAGCATTAGCATACAAATTTGTACGCATTAGCATACAATGCGTAGCATTAGCGTACAAATCAACATTACAGTGAATGCCAGTACTCTCCCGCACGTTTATTCGCTGTGTAGCAGCGAACAAACGTGCGGGAAAGAGACTCGAGCATTGCGCTCGAGTACACTCGGTGTTCGGCCAACAATTAGTTGTGTACTCCACAAATCTGGCCTTTATGGAAGAGTGACAAGAAGAAAGTAATTTCTGAAAGCAAGCCATAAGAAGTCTAGTTTGCAGTTTGCCACAAGCTATGTAAGAAACACAGCAAACATGGTAGAAGGTGTTCTGGTCAGAGCTAAATACAGGGCAATCCAGGAGGAAAACCTGTTAGAAGCTGCAAAAGACTTGAGACTGGGGCAGAGGTTCACCTTCCTGGCAGGGCAACATCCCTAAACATACAGCCAAAGCTTCAATGGAATGGTTTTGATCAAAGCATATTCATTACTATACATATTGTCAATTGACCATATGTATAGTAATTATTAGTATCCCTAGGGTCCCGTCAAAGGGATTTTTTGAGTACTAAAGCACATTCATGTGTTAGAATGGTCCAGTCAAAGGCCAGACCTAAATCCCATTGAGAATCTGTGGCAAAATTTGAAAATTGCTGTTCACAGTCACTCTTCATCCAATCTGACCGAGCTCGAGCTATTTTGCAAAGGAGAATGGGCAAAAATTTCAGCCTCTAGATGTACAAAGCTGGTCAAGACATACCCCAAAAGAATTACAGCTGTAATGGCAGCAAAAGGTGGCCCTACAAAGAACTTACTCTTCACTTCACACGTACTTGATACTTTGTATTAGTCTATCACATAAAATCCCAATAAAATACATTTAAGTTTGTGGATGTACCAGGAAAAAAATTGGAAAAGTTCAAGGGGTATGAATACTTTTTTAGGCACTGAAGATAGATAGATAAATCTTTTAGATTCTTCAAAGTAGTCCCGCTTTGCCTGAATCACAGCTTGGCACACCCTTGGCATTCTTTCAACTAACGTCTTGAGAGTCACCAGGGATTCTCAACAGTCATAAAGGAGTTCTCATATGTTGACTCCCTGCTACAATTAATCTCAAACCATCTTTATTGGGTTTAAGTTAGGAAACAGTGGAGGCCAGGTCATCTGACACTGTACACCTTCACCTTGTGAAGTGGCTCCTACTCAGCTGGGAGGTGTTTGGGTCATTGTCCTGTTGAAACACAAATGATGGCCCAACGAAGTGCAAACCAGATGTACCGTAATTGCATTTCTCTACAGAATGCTGTGGCAGCTATGCTGGTTTATGTTTGCCTTTAAAACCCCACACCACAAACATCACACCATCACACATATTTCACAGTGGGAACCACATACATCCGGACATCATCTGTGCATATTCTCTGTGTCTAACATTGTCTAACTCATCTACAGACTGTTGTGTCTAAGGTCCATGGTGGTTGCTGTAAAGCATCTCTCTAAATGCTGTTAACAACATCTGAGGCAAGGTGGCAGCCCCTATAATAATATACACAAAATAGAATAAAAAATCTACAATCAGAAAATAAAAACAGATTAGAAATAAAGGATTTGTGTCAATATCTGGTAACAAATTCCATTTAATCTTTCTTTTGCACCTGCACTTAAAGGGATTCTGTCAGCAGGATATTGGGTATAGAGATAATTACATCTCTATACCGGCCTTACTGCTGTGATTGTAAATATGTAAGTGTAATTGTTATTAGGGCAGTAGTTTACATAAAAAAGCGTTTTTATTAACATGTGAAATACCTGGATAAGGAGCCCAAGGGGAGGTCCTGCGAGCCGTTGGAGCCCGGGCACGCCGCAGATTTCGGAGCCCAGCACCGCCCTCCAGCTAATTATGCACGCCCCTTCAGCGTTGTCTTCTCCTCCGGCTGCGGCACAGACTCTTGTATGCACGGCGCATGCGCGAGATGCGCCGCAGCCGGGGGAGAAGACAGCGCTGAAGGGGCGTGCATAATTAGCTGGAGGGCGGTGCTGGGCTCCGAAATCTGCGGCGTGCCCGGGCTCCAACGGCTCGCAGGACCTCCCCTTGGGCTCCTTATCCAGGTATTTCACATGTTAATAAAAACGCTTTTTTATGTAAACTACTGCCCTAATAACAATTACACTTACATATTTACAATCACAGCAGTAAGGCCGGTATAGAGATGTTTAATTATCTCTATACCCATTATCCTGCTGACAGACTCCCTTTAAAGAAAGATTCCAAATTTTGCAATTTTCTGTACTAAGAGTTTTTATTTTATTTTATTTTTCTTTGCTTAGCTTGAGCTGTTTTCACCATCTTGTGGACTACTACAAACAGAGAGTGTTGAATGGGTAAAATGCCTGTAAGGAGTCGCAAGGAGAGTCTTGTGGTCCCTGAGAAAGAAAAAAGCTATTAGTGGAGGACACCTAAATAGGTTGGGATTGGGGTTCCTTTGTACAAAATGGAAATAGCTATATGGCTGGCAACAGGTACAGTGCCTTGCAAAAGTATTCGGCCCCCTGGAACTTTTCAACCTTTTGCCACGTTTCAGGCTTCATACAAAAAGATATAACATTTTAAATTTTTGGTGAAGAATCAACAACAAGTGGGTCACAATTGTGAAGTGGAACGAAATTTATTGGATCATTTAAACTTTTTTTGTAATAATAAAACTGAAAAGTGGGGCGTGCAAAATTATTCGGCCCCCTTGCATTAATACTTTGTTGCGCCACCTTTTGCTGCGATTACAGCTGCAAGTCGCTTGGGGTATGTCTCTATCAGTTTTGCACATCTAGAGACTGAAATTCTTGCCCATTCTTCCTTGCAAAACAGCTCGAGCTCTTTGAGGTTGGATGGAGAGCGTTTGTGAACAGCAGTTTTCAGCTCTTTCCACATATTCTCAATTGGATTCAGGTCTGGACTTTGACTTGGCCATTCTAAGACCTGGATACGTTTATTTTTCAACCATTCCATTGTAGATTTTGCTTTATGTTTGGGATCATTGTCTTGTTGGAAGATAAATCTCCGTCCTAGTCTCAGGTCTTTTGCAGACTCCAACAGGTTTTCATCCAGAATGGTCCTGTATTTGGCTCCATCCATCTTCCCATCAATTGTAACCATCTTCCCTGTCCCTGCTGATGAAAAGCAGGCCCAAACCATGATGCTGCCACCACCATGTTTGACAGTGGGGATAGTGTGTTCAGGGTGATGAGCTGTGTTGCTTTTACGCCAAACATATTGTTTTGCATTGTTTCCAAAAAGTTGGATTTTGGTTTCATCTGACCAGAGCACCTTCTTTCACATGTTTGGTGTGTCTCCCAGGTGGCTTGTGGCAAACTGTAAACGAGACTTTTTATGGATATCTTTGAGAAATGTCTTTCTTCTTGCCATTCTTCCATAAAGGCCAGATTTGTGAAGTGTTCGACTGATTGTTGTCCTATGGACAGACTCTCCCACCTCAGCTGTAGATCTCTGCAGTTCATCCAGAGTGATCATGGGCCTCTTGGCTGCATCTCTGATCAGTCTTCTCCTTGTTTGAGATGAAAGTTTAGAGGGGCAGCCGGGTCTTGGTAGATTTGCAGTGGTCTGATACTCCTTCCATTTCAATATGATCGCTTGCACAGTGCTCCTTGGGAAATCTTTTGGTGTCCAAATCCAGCTTTAAACTTTTCCACAACAGTATCAAGGACCTGCCTGGTGTGTTCCTTGGTCTTCATGATGCTCTCTGTGCTTTAAACAGAACCCTGAGACTATCACAGAGCAGGTGCATTTATACGGAGACTTGATTCCACACATATGTGTAAAGGTAATTGGGTAAGGGGATCAGAGGTGGAGTAACGTTTGGGGGATTTAAGAGAAAACAGGTAAACAATAACTAGCTAATATTGTTTCTACATTACAGGTTAAAGCAAGATCAACCCACCTAAGCGTTATTATAAGTTTCATTATGATGCTCTGTCTTGTAAGGTGGGATTGCGCCACCTCACAAACACAGTTTTGGTTGCTATTTGCAACAGCAAAATAAACGTGCTTCACTAAGTGGTTTCTCATTTGTGGGGGGCTCATGCTTCATAGTAAACCATGCAGTTTCAGACAGACCATTGTGAGAAACACAGATCTCGCGGCAAACCCCCAGTTTCGGACTGGCTCGGGCAACCATTAATTTTGGTCAAGGAGGGCCAGCACTGGCACCACTGGCTCCTAATCAGTGGGAGGGCTGGGAGTAAGCCATGCCCCGGACCATCATGTGATGAGCCACAATCGATAGGGTTCACCCAACTGTGCTGTAAATAAGGGTGACTATTTCCACAAATTATTTGCCATAATATTGTTTTGGCATGGTTATTTGTGTATTATGAATGTGCCCTGTGTTGCTGACTCTGCAGATTTGCATCAGTTATAAAGAAAGATCAAATCGAAATTTCCTTACAAAATGTCCAAAAATGTAAAAACACCCATGTGGTGGAATTTCGTTTTTTTTTCCAACTCCACCCCTTTGGAATTTTTTTTCAGCTTATACTGCTATTAAAATGGACAAAAAAAAATATGGCCCCAGAAAGGCAAGGAGTGAAAATGAAAACACGAAAAACCCTATTGGGTAAAGGGGTTAAAGAGAATATGTCACTGCTCCTGACTTGTCTGCTTTAGGCTGTGTTCACATCAGGTTTTTGTCCTACATTTATGTATACACCTGATTTAAACTGATTCCTCAGTGGCATTCGTCACAAAAGGGTTATTTTTTTGTAAGTTACCTTTTTAGAGTATCTCAGGGTCCCTTTAGATGGCACATGGCTCCAGAAAACTATTCCAGCATATTCTGACCTTCAAAAACCATAAAGCACTCCCTGCCTTCTTTTTATGTAAACTGCAGAATCAGTGTAAATACATATTGCAGTTCGTTTTGTTGTTAACCCTTGCTGTGTTACAGGAAAAATGGCTTAAAATGAAAAATCTGCACAAAAAAATGAAAATCTTAAATTTCACCTTAATTTTGCTTTAATTTCTATGGAACACCTAAAGGGTTAACAACATTTGAAAATCAGTTTTGAATAACTTGAGGGGTATGGTTTCTATAATGGGGTCATTTAAGAGTGGTTTATATTATGTAAGGCCCTCAATGTGACTTCAGAACTGAATTGGTCCTTAAAAAGTAGGTTTTGAAAATCTTAGAGAAAATGTTAAAAATTACTTCTAAAATTCAAAGCCTTCTCACACCCTAAAAAATAAAATGTAATTTACAAAATGATGCTGACACATGGTGAAAGTCAATAACTATTTTGTGAGGTATCACTATCTGTCTTTAACAAGTAGAAATTCAAATTTGGGAAATTGCAATTTTTTCAAAATTTAGTGTAAATTTTAATTTTTTTCTAAAATAAATGTACAACATATCGAATTTACCATTAACATAAAGTAAAATGTGTCATGCAAAAATTATCTCAGATTCGCTTAGATATGTAAAAGCATTCCAAAGTTATTATGCTTGGTCACGAAGGTGAAAAATGGTTTGGTCCTAAAGGGGTTAATAATAATAATAATAATCTTTATTTATATAGCTCCAACATATTCCACAGTGCTTTACAATCAGCGGGTTCACGTACAGAGTTGTAAATAACATCAACAGACAAGTCAACAATTAAAACAAGAGGAATGAGGGCTCTGCTTATAAAAGCTTACATCTATGAGATGGGGATAATGCAAAAGGCAAAAGTGCTGGTTTTGTACAATGGTCCAGCAATCTTAACACAATAGGGGAGTAGATATAAGGCTGCATGAGTCAGTCACTAGCCGATATCTGTAGTGCCTCTGAGTGCATGGAGTGTGGTGAATGCTGACAGATGAGGAATAATTCTGGAAGGGGCGCGGTGAATGGAGAAGGGTTAGATCACACGATGCAATAGGCTAACCTAAAAACCTGTGTTTTTACAGAACGGCTAAAACTGTGAATTAGCCTATTTGCTTGGGGTAGGGGATTCCAGAGAACTGGTGCAGCTCAAGAGAAGTCTTGGAGATGGGAGTGAAAGGTTCGGATTATGGTGGATATTAGAGAAGTATATAGTTGGGCATTGTTGGCATAGAGATAGTACCGGAGACCAAATCTGCAGTCTGTCCAACAGGGGCTATGTAGAGAGAAAATAGGAGCGGACCTAGAACTGAACCTTAAGGAACACCAACAGAAAAAAGGAAGAGGAGGGGAGGTAGAGCCAGCGAATGATACAGAACGGTAGTGTTGAGCGAATTGAAGTTGATGAAGTTTGAAGTAGAATTTGATCCAAATTATAGGAAAAAAATGATTTGTAACGACTACGAATTCCTGACGATTCGTGGTAAGGAATTGGATTAAGTCTGGGAATGAGGGATCACCCATAATGCCGTGCAGCCATCAGAAGATAGACAGCCCCTGAGATTTCTCCACCATTTTACTGTGAACTTAGTGCAGGGAGATGTGACAGGCGCTAGGCACAGTGATTAAGAAAGCATTTATTTGTAAAAATTTAGTTTGGAACAGTTCAGGGACAATATAATAGGGACATCATAGGGAGAATTTATCCACACTATTGGGAGAGTACAGGGGCTAATAGAACAGTGTCCTCCTTGGCTAATAGATAAGCAATTATATTACACCTTGATGCACTCATTGGGGAGAAAAAGCGGTCTAATGCTACTGCTATTGTGGTGTCCACATTGTTGTATACATACGTACAGTGGGGAAAATAGCATTTGATACACTGGTGACTTTGCAAGTTTTCCCACCTACAGTCATGGCCAAAAGTTTTGAGAATGATACAAATATTAATTTTTACAAAGTCTACTGCTTCAGTTTTTATAATGGCAATTTGCATATACTCCAGAATGTTATAAAGAGTGATCAGCTTAACAGCAATTACTTGCAAAGTCAATATTTGCCTAGAAAATTAACTTTATCCCCCAAAACACATTTCAACATCATTGCAGCCCTGCCTTAAAAGGACCAGCTAACATCGTTTCAGTGATTGCTCCATTATAACAGGTGTGGGTGTTGATGAGGACAGGGCTGAAGATCAATCTGTCATGATTAAGTAAGAATGACACCACTGGACACTTTAAAAGGAGGCTGGTGCTTGGCATCATTGTTTCTCTTCTGTTAACCATGGTTATCTCTAAAGAAACACGTGCAGTCATCATTGCACTGCACAAAAATGGCCTAACAGGGAAGAGTATCGCAGCTAGAAAGATTGCACCTCAGTCAACAATCTTATCGCATCATCAAGAACTTCAAGGAGAGAGGTTCCATTGTTGCCAAAAAGGCTCCAGGGCGCCCAAGAAAGACCAGCAAGCTCCAGGACCGTCTCTTAAAAGTGTTTCAGCTGCGGGATCGGGCTACCAGCAGTGCAGAGCTTGCTCAGGAATGGCAGCAGGCAGGTGTGAGTGCATCTGCACGCACTGTGTGGCGGAGACTCTTGGAGCAAGGCCTGGTCTCAAGGAGGGCAGCAAAGAAGCCACTTCTCTCCAGAAAAAACATCAGGGACAGACTGATATTCTGCAAAAGGTACAGGGAGTGGACTGCTGAGGACTGGGGTAAAGTCATTTTCTCTGATGAATCCCCTTTTCGATTGTTTGGGACATCTGGAAAACAGCTTATTCGGAGAAGACGAGGTGAGCGCTACCACCAGTCTTGTCTCATGCCAACTGTAAAGCATCCTGAAACCATTCATGTGTGGGGTTGCTTCTCAGCCAAGGGAATCGGCTCTCTCACAGTCTTGCCTAAAAACACAGCCATGAATAAAGAATGGTACCAGAATGTCCTCCGAGAGCAACTTCTCCCAACCGTCCAAGAGTAGTTTGGCGATCAACAATGCCTTTTCCAGCATGATGGAGCACCTTGCCATAAAGCAAAGGTGATAACTAAATGGCTCAGGGAACAAAACATAGAGATTTTGGGTCCATGGCCTGGAAACTCCCCAGATCTTAATCCCATTGAGAACTTGTGGTCAATCATCAAGAGACGGGTGGACAAACAAAAACCTACAAATTCTGCCAAAATGCAAGCATTGATTGTGCAAGAATGGACTGCTATCAGTCAGGATTTGGTCCAGAAGTTGATTGAGAGCATGCCAGGGAGAATTGCAGAGGTCCTGAAGAAGAAGGGTCAACACTTCAAATATTGACTTGCTGCATTAACTCATTCTAACTGTCAATATAAGCTTTTGTTACTCATAATATGATTGCGATTCTATTTCTGTATGTGATAAAAACATCTGACAAACACACATAAAAACCAGAGTGCAGCAGATCATGTGAAAATATAATATTTGTGTCATTCTCAAAACTTTTGGCCATGACTGTACAAAGAATGGAGAGGTCTGTAATGTTTATCGTAGGTACACTTCAACTGTGAGAGACAGAATCTAAAAATAAAATCCAGAAAATCACATTGTATAATTTTTAAATAATTAATTTGCATTTATTGCATGAAATAAGTATTTCATACAACAGAAAAACAGATCATAATATTTGGTACCTTGAAACCTTTGTTTGCAATTACAGAGGTCTGATGTTTCCTGTAGTTCTTGACCAAGTCTGCACACACAGCAGCAGGGATTTTGGACCACTCATCCATGCAGATCTTTCAGTTTTCGGGGTTGTCGCTGGGCTACATTGAGTTTCAGCTCCCTCCAAAGATTTTCGATTGGGTGGACAGGTGTGGAGACTTGCTAGGCCACTCCAGGACCTTGAAATGCTTCTTACAAAGCCATTCCTTAGTTTCCCTGGCTGTGTATTGTCATGCTGGAAGACCCAGCCACGACCCATCTTCAATGCTCTTAAGGAGGTTGTTGGCTAAACTCTCGCGATACATGGCCCTATCCATCTTCCCTTCAATATGGTGCAGTCATCCTGTCCCTTTTGCAGAAAAACACCCCCAAAGTATGTTTCCACCCCCATGCTTCATGGTTGGGATGGGGTTGTACTCACTCTTCTTCTTCCTCCAAACACGACAAGTGGAGTTGATACCAAAAAGTTTGATTTTGGTCTCATCTGACCACATGACCTACTCCCATGCCTCCTCTGGATCATCGAGATGGTCATTGGCAAATTTCAAATGGGTCTGGACATGTGCTGGCGTGAGCAGGTGGACCTTGCGTGCCCTGAAGGATTTTAATTCATGAGGTCGTAGTGTGTTACTAACGGTAATCTTTGAGACTTCAGGTCATTGACTAAGTCCTCCCGTGTAGTTCTGGGCTGATTCCTGACCTTTCTCAGAATCATCATTATCCCACGAGGTGATCTTGCATGGATCCCCAGACCAAGGAAGATTGACAGTCATCTTTTGTTTCTTCCATTTTCTAATAATTGCTCCAACAGCCTTCTCACCAAGCTGCTTGCCTATTGTCGTGTAGCCCATCCCAGCCTTGTACAGGTCTACAATTTTGTCTCTGGTGTCCTTAGACAGCTCTTTGGTCTTGGCCATGGTGGAGAGGTTGGAGTGTGATTGAATGTGTGGACAGGTGTCTTTTATATAGGTAACACGTTCTCACAGGTGCAATGAATACAGGTAATGAGTGCAGAGCAGTAGTGCTTCTTAAAGAAAAACTAACAGTTCTGTGAGAGCCAGAATTCTTGCAAGTTGGTAGGTGATGGTGGGGCTTTATTATCATGGGGTAAGGGTGTAATCTTGCGCGTGAGACTGCAGGGTGCAAGCATGGCCGTGAGTTGGCAGGGTGGCAGCAATGTGAGATCTGGAGCCAAACATGCTTGGGGTTGACCATCTGCTCAGGAGCCTACCTGTCTGGAACAACTAGCAGTGCGTGGGTTCAAAGAGGCAGCGGCAGGCAGTCAGCACGGAGTGGTTGGGGTAAATTTCCCTATTTGCAACCCTTTCCAGCAGTCAGGGCTCCACCACCACAGCAGAAGAGAGTTGTGTCACCTTCTCATCATCTACTGGTCCTGATGCTATGCCTCCTCGTCACTCATTTTTCCAGAAATCAATCAGGGAAGTGATTGCAAAAAGAAACGTGTGCAAAGAATGTGTGCACTCATCCAGTGCAGAAGCTAAATGTGCTCCTGGTCAAGTTAGTACAGTCCCTCCCTTTCCATATAGTTGACTTTGCACCTTTCAGAAAACTGATGACTTGTTCCAAGCCAAGGTGGAGAGTCCCAAGCTGTCATTACTTCTTCAAAAAGACTTTACCAGTCCTTCACACGTATGTTGAGCAGAAGGTGGGCCAGTCCTTGAGCTTGTCTGTGTCTGGTAAAGTTCACAGCATTGCCAATGTGTGGAGCTGTAACTATGGTCAAGGACAATATATGTCTTTCACGGCCCACTGGGTAAATGTGGCTCCTGCCTAGCCACACCAGCAACTTGGCTAGGTGACAGCAATGCCGCCTCCGCATTCTCAAGCTGTGATTTCTGTGCCAATATCCTCCTCTGCCTCTGCATCCTCCACCTTGTCCACAACCTCCACTGTAGGCACAATTCAGAGTGGTCCTTCAGTATACCACCTATGCAGAGCACAGTGGTGTCATGCTGTTTTTCACCTGCTTTGCCTTGGCAAACAGAGTCACACTGGGGAGGAACTGCTCCACATCCTTCAAGAGGCAATCAAATCCTGGCTGTCTCCTTGCCAACTGAAGATCGAAACCATGGTCACCGAATGGGAAGAACATTGTGTTGGCAGTGTATCATGGAGGGCTGACTCAACGCCATATATCTTTAATCTGGTTGTAAAGCTGGTTGTAATGCACGAGTCTCCCCGCACGATTGTTCGCTGCTACGCATTAGCGTACACATCTTATAATTATAAGATGCGTACGCTATTGCGTAGCAGCAAACAAACGTGCGGGAAGATTCGAGCAATGCGTAGTATTAGCGTACAAATTATTAATTTGTACGCTAATGCTACGCATTGCTTGAATCTCCCCGCACGTTCGTTCGCTGATACGCATTAGCGTTTGTTCGCTGATACGCATCTTATAATTTGTACGCTAAAATGCGGGGAGGGATCTTAGCTACTGACGCTAACAGGAACAGAGAGTGTAGGGAGAGATTTTTTCCACGCTAGGCAGGAATAGTATTCTTATTTTAAAGACCAAAAGCCCTTTTAAGGGCTACTTCTATATCTGCCTGCATTTTCTTCTTGTTTGTGGGGGGTTAATAGTGCTAGGTTGCCTGGCATTAACACCACCAGTGCAACAGCTGCAAGTGAAATATGCGCAAGGCGAACAGTAAGGGACGGGGAAGTGGGCGTCCTGCTGATGCAGGCAGAGGCCATGGCTCTGGGCGCGGTGATAGTGTGCCTGCTGGCACAGCACAAGAAACAAGACAAAAGTCATCTAAAATGTCTAGCTTCTTGGCCCAGTTTGCAGGGTGTCGCAAGACACAACTCCTGCAGCCACACCAGCAGGAGCAGGTAGTCGATTGGATTGCAGGTGATAGTGCTTCCAGTCAGTTAAGCACCACCCTCTGTTCCACAAAGTCCAGTCTCAGTAGCCAAGAGTCTGGATAACCACATCCTCACCCTGATCCTCCTTCCTCCCACCATGCCGAATCTGGGCAAAGAAATGATCCCATATTCGGTTATTCCGAGGAGCTTTTTTCATCACCGTTCAATCCGTTCATTGATTTGGGCCTGTCGCCAAGCCCGCCTGAGGAAATATTGTGCCCTGATTCTCAAGCTCTTGATCATCCACAGTCTGAAGAAGATGAGGGGTGGGGAAGGGCAAGCATTTTCTCCCGAGGGGGATGATGATGAGACACAGTTGCCAATAAGTCAAAGGCATTTAGCGTCTAAAGAGGTTGATGAGGATGAGATGCAGTTAAGTCAGGTTCTCGTTCGTTCACCGTGTCAGGAGGAGGAGCAGAGTGAGGGAGTGGAAGAGGAGGTGGTGGACGATGAAATAGCTGACCCAACCTGGCAAGGTGGGAAGCCGAGCGAGGACAGCAGTACAGAGGGGGAGGGATCCACAGCACCGCAACAGGCTGCAAGAGGCCGTGGGGTGGCAAGAGGGAGAAGGCAGGCCACGTCAACCAGGCCCGTGACTTTTCCTCGCAGCACACCCTTGCGGCAATCTCCTTTGCCTAGGGGTAGGTGTTCCGCAGTATGGCATTTTTTTGAGGAGAGTGCAGACGATAAAAGAATTGTCGTTTGCAACCTGTGCCGTACCAAGATGAGCAGGGGTGTAAACACCAGCGACCTGACCACTACCAGCATGATACGCCACATGAAAGCAAAACACCCTAATAGGTGGGCTGAATGCCAGGGTCCACCACCTGTGTCTGCAGTTTAACTCCAAAACAAAAACCCTCAGTACTCATGTAGAAAAACTATAATTAATTTTATTAATTCACGTTTAAAAACACATAAAACATACAATAGTTCAACATAATAATGGTGGACAGACCAAATACGTGGTACACAGCCAAACAGCGTGTCCACGGAGGCATACACGAAGGTATCACTAGTAATCAATGTACATACATATTATACAAGTTAAAGTGCCAGTGCTCACAATTCATATTCAATATTATACAAAGTGAACAAAATACATGTTACCCGACCGTGACACGCTGTACCCCGATGCGCGTTTCGCCTATCGCTTCATCAGGAGGTATGCATATAGGCCATCAAACCATCTATTTATATCCCCCAAGATACCTGTATCCGCATCAGCTGTGTAACTCTTACATCGCGTGCCACATATTTCAAACCGGAAGTTACCAGACCGGAAATGACGCCACTTCGTTGCCGTTACCATACTATTATCCCAGTATTCCCAAATAGGAGAAATTAGAGCATATCTCACACCCCACTACATGTCCTATGGAGAGTATACCTATATAAGTTTCATGTGTTATTCATATCCATCCCGGCATCTCGCAGAGATAACAAACCGGATGCGCACATGCGTTCCACCGTGGAACGCATCGGCACCCCCACAGTACCAGGATGGATACAGTTGTAATCCAACAGTGAGAAACACTCTGAATCCATTATGTACCACACCAAATCAACTTCTACAACCAAATTCGTGTGAATCACTGGTGCTGGGTAGGTGGGCACAGATGTATTTTGATCAAAATGTATTGGCTAAGAGTCTCAGATTTTATATATAGAGTGAGGGCTTAGTGCATATGTTGTTTGCATCTATTGTTTTAGTGCATTTTTTCTGTGAATTTCTAAATTTAGCCTTGTACATCCACACTTTTTACTATCACATGGTGCAGGATGTTTGTATCTGTTTTCCGTAAATATTTTTTGATGTGTCTGGAAGGAGTGGCACCTTCTGGTGTGAATGCGCTCCTATTACCAGGGGAGTAGCATTCATGTGCACTTTTGCCCCACCTATCTAAGAGGCGACCTTGATTAAGGTGGTACATATAGGTGTGTGTGCTCCTCCTCTCATTGGTTGCTGATGCACATAGAGGTAACTAGGCGCAGCACACTATATGTGCAGGGTCTGCGCACCTAAACATAGATGCACAACCACATAGTTAGGTTTAGCGTAGGACCTGCCTGAACTGAGACCACCGTGGCGCTGGGTAGGTGGGCACAGATGTATTTTGATCAAAATGTATTGGCTAAGAGTCTCAGATTTTATCTATATAGTGAGGGCTTAGTCCATATATTGTTTGCATCTATTGTTTTAGTGCATTTTTTCTGTGATTTTTTAATCAATGATGATAATCATAATAATAGTGGCCTTATACATACATCATTCATAACCTAAGAAAATGTGATTACATCCAAATACATCCATATACATTAGATCATCAATAAATATATTTTAAAATAAGTACAAACATTCCTTACAAACCTGATTCAGGTAAAAAACCTCAAATTAGTGTAAACCTCAAAAAATGTAAAAATAAAATATAAACCAAGCGTGACCCCACCCGTGAAAAACAATAATAAATAAAATGTGCAAAAAGTGCAAAGTGAGGTACCAAAGGAAGAAAAAATAAATAAAATAAAAATGATAAAAATTATTATTGTACATATAGTAATAATAAACTCCTAACGCCAAACTCCAATAGAGCCCGTGCTTCTGGCACTTAATCGTGTTATCACTACCTATAAAGTTAGCTGTTGGATACACAAACTATATCACCCCTTCGTTATTTATCCTCCTCTCTTCTCATACTCTCTCTCCCTTATGTCTTTTCTTTTCTTTTATTTTGCTCGTCTTATTTATTTTTTTATTTTCTCCTTTATTTCATCCCTGGTTTTCCATCTTTCCACGGGGGAATACTTATTTCATTCATTTTCTTTTCTTTTCTCTTCTCAAAAGTCAAAATTATTTAGAATGGCGCTATACTACCCCAAATCCATCAGTCACGAGGGTTCCCCGAATGTGCTCGTTCCGATTCCCAATATATCTATAAGAAAAACACAGTAAATTAATAGATCCATTAAATAAATATCATTCCCAACAGGTATCAGAGGGGTAAAAATCTAAATTAAAATATATAAAAACATTATCTGAACCACTGTACAGATATTAATAGACCCCAAGCAAAGAACCACCAGCGAGAGTCCAACCTATATATTACTTCACAGAAAGGGAGCAAAGCTCAAGCTTTCATTCAGCCCGAGAGGGCTGACAGTGTTAAGGCTCACTATTCAGCGCACCTCTCTTTGTGCTAACACTTTCTTCCAATTGCCACCCCGAATGTTGGTAATAATTTTATCAATCCCCTTTACCTTCAACAGTGCTCCATTGCAATCATGATATTGCTTGAAATGGCGGGGGATTGTTTTCAGGTTATTCAAATCCCTTTCTTCCCTGGCCGCATAAATCCCCAAAACATGTTCTCTGATCCTTCTCTTAAATTCTCTGGTGGTAAGTCCCACATATAATAAGTTACAGGGGCAACTTGCAACATAAATCACCCCCGTGGTATTACACGAAATTGATTGTGTGATTACAAACTCCTTCTTACCACTTGAGTCCAGAAATGTAGTAGATTGTGTTATATTTGGGCATGCAACACAGTCTCCGCAAGGTCGGCATCCCCATCTTGGACCCCTAGCACCAAATGCACATTCAGGTTTCAACCCCACATAATGACTGCTCGTCAGTATATCCTTCAGATTCTTCTCCTTCCTAAAGGTAATGGTGGGTGATTTGGGTAGATACCGTCTCAGGGTGTCGTCAGCACGCAGTATACCCCAGTATTTGGTCATTACTCGTCTCACATCCAGGTGGCCTTGGTTATACATAGTGATGAATCTCACCATTTCATTATTTCCAAATAGAGATGAGTGAACATGCTTGTCCGAGCCTGATGCTCGTTCGAGCATTAGGGTATTCGCATATGCTCGCTTCTCGGACGAGCATATCGCGATCCTAGATGAAATGGCAACTTCCTCTTCCTGCATGTTAGGCGCCTTTTTTCAGCCAATCAACATGCAGGAGAGAATTTGGTATCTCCTAGCATCACGTGGGGCCCCTACAAGTCGATAGCAGGGATTGGCTGGCCAGATCAGATGACCTGGGAATATAAGAATCTGGTCCCACGCTGCTCGCGTCATACGCCGTCTGCATGAGATTAGGGATAGAGCTGCTGTCTGTCAGGGACTGTGTTAGGGCCTGAATTTAGATGTTGGTTAGGCAGGAATCACCCACAAAGAACCCAACAGCCCTTCTAAAGGGCTACAAGCACCTTTTTTTTTTTTGGTCTCCTCCTGGCTGCTGGCTGGGACTTGTAGTGCAGCTACCGCCATCTTGGCTGCACACTGTACACAGTGACTGGTGGCAGAAGGGACAGCACGTGGTCCACACAGACCCAAAATAAATTGCCCAAAGTACTCATTTTTGCTGCTGCTGTACCTTGGCTTGCTGAGATCTGTAGTGCAGTCTAGGGAATACGTTTTGCTCTCATTTCTATACACTACAGTCCAGTGAACAATTATGTAGTGTACTGTACAGTAGCGTCAGTCTAGGGAATACGTTTTTCTCTCATTTCTATACACTACAGTCCAGTGAACAATTATGTAGTGTACTGTACAGTAGCGTCAGTCTAGGGAATACGTTTTTCTCTTATTTCTATACACTACAGTCCAGTGAACAATTATGTGGTGTACTGTACAGTAGCGTCAGTATAGGGAATGTTTTTCTCTCATTTCTATACACTACAGTCCAGTGAACAATTATGTAGTGTACTGTACAGTAGCGTCAGTCTAGGGAATACGTTTTTCTCTCATTTCTATACACTACAGTCCAGTGAACAATTATGTAGTGTACTGTACAGTAGCGCCAGTCTAGGGAATATGTTTTGCTCTCATTTCTATACACTACAGTCCAGTGAACAATTATGTAGTATGCTGTACAGTAGCGTCAGTCTATGGAATACGTTTTTTTGAGTGGTTTGCGGTGCAATAGCCGCTGCCTAAAGACTACGTTTTTCATCTCAGTCATATATACTAAAGTGCAGTGCGAAATTGTGTCGTGTGCTGCACACTACCCGGAGTGTAGAAAATATACGTTTTTCCTCTCAGTTATATATTATACAGTGCAGTGCAAAATTCTGTCGTGTGCTGCACATTAGCCGGAGTGTAGAAAATATACATTTTTTCTCTCAGTTATATATCCTACAATGCAGTGAAAAATTCTGTCGTGTGCTGCACACTAGCCGGAGTGTAGAAAATATACGCTTTTCCTCTCAGTTATATATTATACAGTGCAGAGCAAAATTCTGTCGTGTGCTGCACACTAGCCGGAGTGTAGAAAATATACGTTTTTCGTCTGAGTTATACATTATACAGTGCAGTGCAAAATTCTGTCGTGTGCTGCACACTAGCCAGAGTGTAGAAAATATAAGTTTTTCCTCTCTTATATATCATACATTGCAGTGAAAAATTGAATGGTTTGTGGTACAATAGTCGCCGTCTAAAGACTACGTTTTTTCTCTCAGTTATATATCATACAGTGCAGTGAACATACAAAATGTTGAACACAAGGACTAAGGGTCGAGGATGAGGGCGTGGATGTGGGCGTTCAAGTAGTGTAGGGGGCAGAGGCCGTGGTCCTGGGCAGGGTGACACAGTACCTGCTGATGAGGGAGCAGTGGAACGCCGCAGAGTTTTGCTCCCTAGCTTCATCTCGCAACTTACTGGTTCACGTGGTACACCACTATTGAAACCACAACAGTGCGAACCGGTGATGACGTGGATGGTGGACAATGCGTCCAGTAATTTATCCACCACCCAGTCTTCCACTCAGTCCACCCACGCTAGCCAAGGGAGTAGACCTCTGGCTCCTCCAGCTCAACATCCTTCCCCCCAGCCTGCCCCCCCACGGAAAGTATGGATTCAGATCCGGCATACTCACAGGAACTCAAACCACTGCTCAACAGCAACCTGAGCAGTTGCTCTGTCCCGATGCCCAAAATTTAGAACTTTCACAGTCTGTGGGTGATGAGAGTGTGGACTTAGTGCAAGTAGTGCGTGAAGAGGTGTCGGATGATGATGATGAGACACGGTTGTCAGACAGTGACATTGTTGTCAGGGCAGTAAGTCCGAGGGGGGAGCAGAGTGAGGAATCGGAGGAAGAGCTGGTGGATGATGAGGTGACTGACCTGAGCTGGGTTGGTAATCCAACTCAAGACAGTGCTTCTGAGGGGGAGGCAAGTGCAGCACCAGAACAGGTTGGAAGAGGCAGTGGGGTGGCCAGAGGGAGAAGCAGGGCCAGAGCAGGTAGATCAGCAACTGTTTCACGGAGTCAAGCTCCCGTGCCGAGGCCTAGATGTTCGCAAGTCTGGAGGTTTTTTAAAGAAAGTGAGGATGACCGATGGACTGGGGTGTGCAACCTGTGCCACACCAGGATCAGCAGGGGAGCCACCACTACCAGCATGCGCAGGCATATGAGTGCTAAACACCTGACTCAGTGGAACCAAGGCCGTTCACCTCCTGCGGGTCACACCACTGCCCCTTCCCCTATGTCATATGCTGGCTCGGTGAGTCAACCCCCTGCCCAGGACCCTGGCACAAGCGCCTCCCGCTCTACAACCACCCCTTCACCTCCACGATCCTCCACAACCTCCACCAATGTGTCCCAGCGCAGCGTTCAGCTGTCTTTGCAGCAGACATTTGAGCGCCAGCGCAAATACAATTCCGGCCACACACATGCACTAGCCCTAAACGTCCACATCTCCAAATCGTGGAGACTGGAGATGCTGCCCTATAGACTGGTAGAGACTGAGGCTTTCCGCAACCTGATGGCGGTGGCTGTCCCTCGGTACTTGGTCCCCAGCCGCCACTATTTTTCCCGATGTGCCGTCCCAGCCCTACACCAGCATGTGTCACAGAACATCATCCGTGCCCTGACCAATGCGGTTAGTGATAAGGTCCACCTAACCATGGACACGTGGACAAGTGCTGCCGGGCAGGGACACTATATCTCACTGACGGCACAATGGGTTAACTTTGTGGAGGCTGCGACCAAGTCTGACCCTGGGGCCGCTCATGTACTGCCCACACCGAGGATTGCGGGGCCTACCTTGGTCACGGTTTCTCAGATGTACTATGCCTCTTCCTCCAACCCCTCCTCCTCCTCCAAATTACCATCCGTGGGCACGGCGCCTTCAGTCGGTAGCTCTAGGCGCAGCAGCAGTGCCATGGGTAAGCGCCAGCAGGCGGTGCTCAAACTGCTGAGCTTAGGTGACAAAAGGCACACCGCCCAAGAGCTGTTACAGGGCATCACGGCGTAGAGCGATCTGTGGCTGGCAGCGCTGAACCTCAAGCCAGGCATGGTTGTGTGTGACAACGGGCGTAACCTGGTGGCGGCTCTGCAACTCGGCAGACTGACACACGTGCCGTGCCTAGCCCACGTGTTCAATGTCATAGTTCAGCGGTTCCTCAAGACATACCCCAATTTGTCAGATTTGCTCACCAAGGTGCGCCGCCTAAAACTGCCAGCTCACCGACTGTTGTGCGACTTGCCCACGAGATGGAATTCGACATTAAACATGTTATCCTGAGTTTACCAGCAGAGCAGAGCGATTGTAGACTGCCAGATGTCAACTTTCACCAGAACTGGTAGTCAGGTCAGTCAGCTTCCTCAAGTCTACAATGAGGAGTGGACGTGGATGTCTGATATCTGTCAGGTGTTGAGCAACTTTGAGCAGTCAACACAGATGGTCAGCGGCGATGCCGCCATTATCAGCCTCACCATCCCGCTGCTTTGCCTGTTGAAAAACTCACTGCTCAGCATGAAGTCAGAAGCTTTGCGCTTGTCACAGGAGATGGGGGAAGAAGATACGTCGTTGATAGCCAGAGCACCCTCCGGTCTGTTTCTCAGCGCATATTGGAGGAGGTGGATGAGGATGAGGAGGAAGAGGAGGAGAATGTTGGCGAGACAGAAGAGGGTACCAATGCTCAGTCCTTCTTAACTCTTGAGCATGTATGGGCTGAAGAGGAGGAGGAAATGGAGAGTCAGGCCAGTGAGGAGAGGGAATTCTTGCGTGTTGGGACTCTGGCGCACATGGCAGACTTCATGTTAGGCTACCTATCCCGTGACCCTCGCGTTAGAAGCATTTTTTCAAACACCGATTACTGGGTGTTCACTCTCCTGGACCCACGGTACAAGCAGAACCTTTCCACTCTCATCCCTGTAGAGGAAAGGAGTATGAGAGTGAATCAATATCAACAGGCCCTGGTGCACAAGCTGAAACAATCCTTCCCATCTGATGCCGCTAGCGGCAGAGGTCGTGGTTCTGTGGGCCAAGTAGCGGGGGATAGGAGGCGAGCAGGCAGCTTGTCCAGCACTGGCAGGGGAACCAAGGCCTTTGCCAGTTTTATGTCACCCCAGCAAGACACTGTCACCTGTCCCCAGTCTAGGCAGAGTAGGGGGGAGCTGTACAGAAAGTTGTACAGAATTCTGTTTACACGTATCCTCCCAGCTTTTTTTCAATTCTATAGATTCAAAACCAAATGACGGGTAAATCTGTATACGTAGTCCTCTAGGTATCAATTCCTTCACTATGTACTGTTCCAAGGTAGTCTTATTCCACCACGTTTTTGTACGTCGGTGGAGAAGGGTTTTAAAGTATTGTTTCAACTCACGAGTGGTTCTTTGCTCCAGGTCCCCCTGACCACCACCATTAAAAATTGTCTCCGCCTGTGTCTGCAGGTCACATCACTGCCTCTTCTTCCACTCAGTTACATGCTGCCCAAGCCGCAGACCCAGATGCCTCCCGCCCCCTGCACCTGGACCATCGCAGACACCCTCAGCGACCACGTCCACTACAGTGTTCCAGCGCAGCGTTCAAATGTCCTAACCACAGGCATTTGAACGCAAATTTGCATGGGTGACAAACAGCACACCGCCGCTGAGCTGTGGCAGTGCATAAGAGACCAGACTGAGCTGTGGCTCTCCCCACTCAACCTATAGCCAGGAATGGTTGTGTCTGATAACAGCCGGAACTTGGTGGCAGCTTTGGAGCTGGGCAACCTCCCACACATACCATGCATGGCCCATGTCCTCAATTTAGTGGTGTAGCGTTTTCTGAAAACCTACCCCCATTTGCCTCAGCTACTGGTGAAGGTGCGTCACCTGTGTGCCCATTTCAGGAAATCACCTACAGCTTCAGCCGGCCTGGAAACGCTGCAGCAGCAACTTTGCTTGCCAGCTCACCGACTGCTGTGCGACCTAAACACGCGCTGGTACTCCACCTTCCACATGTTGGCCAGGCTATGTGAGCAGCAGAGAGCAGTAGTGGAGTTCTAGCTGCAACACGGTCGGCGCCTTTCAAGTCAGCTTCCGCTCTTCAGAAGTGACGAGTGGGCATTGATGTCTGACCTCTGTGAGGTTTTGCGCAACTTTGATGAATCTACACAGATGGTGATCAGTGATAATGCAATTATCAGCGTAACCATCCCACTTCTGTGTCTACTTAAATCCTCACTGCTCACAATAAAGGCGGACGCTTTGCGTGTGGAAATGGGGGGAGACCCTACACAGGGCGATAGCCAGACCACCATCGGTTCGTCTTCTCAGCGCCAATTAGAGGAGGAGGCGGACGATGAGGAGGAGCATGAGACGGTTGCCACCGCTATACTGGGTAGTACCCAGAGTAGATTCGCACCATCTGTTCGGCGTGGATGGGCCGATGAGGATGAGGAGATTGAGGGTCATTCTACTGGTGAGGAGAGCGAAACCTTGTCTTTGGGGACTCTGGCGCACATGGCTGACTTCATGCTCGGCTGTCTTTCCCATGACCCGCGCGTTATACGCATATTAGCCAACCCTTCTCGACCCCCGCTACAAAGAGAACTTCTCATCTCTCATTCCTGTGGCGGAGAGGACAACTAAAATGGTGCAATACCAGAAAGCCCTTGTAGAAAATTGCTCCAAAAATTTCCAGCTGAGAACACAGGCGGCAGAGTACGTAGTTCTGTTCACCACCAGGCCTTCAACCATAATGTTTTCAAGGGTCTGTTCACCAGCAGACCTTCAACCATAATATTTTCAAGGGTCTGTTCACCAACAGGCCCTCAAAAATAATTTTTTCAAGGGTCTGTTCACCACCAGGCCCTCAAAAATAATGTTTTCAAGGGTCTGTTCACCACCAGGTCTTCAACCATAATATTTTCAAGGGTCTGTTCACCAGCAGACCCTCAAAAATAATGTTTTCAAGGGGTCTGTTCACCACCAGGCCTTCAACCATAATGTTTTCAAGGGTCAGTTCACCAGCAGGCCCTCAAAAATATTTTTTTCAAGGGTCTGTTCACTACCAGGCCTTCAACCATAATGTTTTCAAGGGGCTGTTCACCAGCAGGCCTTCAACCATAATGATTTCAAGGGTCTGTTCTCCACCAGGCCTTCAACCATAATGTTATCAAGGGTCTGTTCACCACCAGGCCCTCAAAAATAATGTTTTTAAGGGTCTGTTCACCAACAGGCCCTCAACCATAATGTCTTCAAGGGTCAGCTCCCCAGCAGGCCATCAATCTTAATTTTTCACGAGTGTGTCTGATGCCCTCCTTTATGTGTAATAAAAGGTGTATTGGAGTGCCTGTTCCTTGTAATTTTTGGCAGTCTTGTCACTTTGTGCATAGGCTTTATTAGTGTATGAGTCCCAGGACAAGAACAATTGTACCACAATGTGAATGAGGCACTTCTTTATACCCATTGTATTGGAGTGCCTGTTCCGTGTAATTTTTGACATTACTTGCGCTTTACGTACAAGTCAATATATGTTTCATAACAATATTTCTTCACAGTATGTCAGGAAGGGGTTAAAGGTTTAAAAAAACAATCAAAACACAGGTTTTAGAAGAATTATTTAACTAATAATAATAACTTAGAACTTTTAACAAATAATAAATAAAAAATAAAATAAAAATTACAAAGGCCTTCGGTGACGCATGGCCACCATCGCCTGCAGCTCCCCGAGCTCCAATTGCAGCCCGCGAATCATGCGGGAGGCTGCGTGGAGCTGTGTGCCCAATCTGCGTAGGCGAGTTAAAGGGGTTGTCCCACAAAAAATATTCTAAACTTTCAAAGCAGCACCTGGATCGGAATACTTTAGCAGTTGCATGTCATTAAATATTTTGTATATCTACTAGAACTGACTCAGTTATTCAGTGAAATGTATATTTATTGAGCCATTTTTTTTCTTATTTCTTAGAACTGCTCACTGAGAAGGCCGCACATGCTCAGTTTAAATCTTCAACTGCCTCCTGTCCTGAGCTGTGATAGGGAGAGATGGACACGAGTCCTGACATGCAGCAGAATAGACACTAGTCAAACTACCCTTGAGTAACCAGCTTGATGTAGCAGAGTAATTGGGGCAGATCTCTGGATCTATGTGAGGTGCAGGGCTGTTTCTCGCTTTGTTAAAAAGAGATTGCCAATGTACTATAATATTATGTCATGTATGACCCATTTTTGTTAAATATTTTGGGGTAACACAAGTTTCTACTTCTTTCACTACCTTGATTTTAAAATTATTGTGATATGTCTGCTTCAATAACCACTTGGAGAACATAATGTGTACACAGTCTAGTTATCAATAACATGTTGGGTGGCATGATCCTAGTGCTTGAAAATATTACACTTCTGTGAATTAGGGGTTTGTACTTATGGGACACTCATAATGGATGGTCTTCCCAGGGGCCTGGGGAAAATTCTATATCTCCCCTGATGGTTGGAGCTATCTCTTAATAATATAAAAATGAATGTCTGTCTGTCTGTCTGTTCTCTATGCGCGACCAAACTACTGGACCGATTTTCACCAAATTCGGCACACAGGTACATCAGGTGTCCGGGAAGGTTTTAGATCAGGTCTCATCTCTCTAGGACGTACCGTTCCCGAGATATTCCCAAAATATGATTTCCATTAGCCAACATTACAACTGGGAGCTTTGGTTTTAAACTCCAACTGCCATTCTCTGCAAAGCCACACAGGGAGGGCAGGTTTCCATAACAACCAGGTAATTATCAGCAGCTGAGGATCTCATCCATTTCGATTCACTGACACTGTTAAAGGTATTCCGGTTACCATAAATATAACTTATGTTTTTTTCTATTACTACAGTTCAGTAGTAATAAGATGTTTTCCTCCACTGC
>ONZH01013074.1:0-97988 GCA_900303285.1 Rhinella marina
TGCGCAGTTGGTGCATGCTGTATTACTCTCTGTATACTATATACCTGACATCCTTTGCTATTTTTTCTGCCTTTATTAAGGCCGCAGTTCCTCATTTGCGTCTCGCTGTATAACATTTGCGCAAGAAGGGACATATACTGTAGGGATAGGATTTGGCTAGGCAGGGCTAGTTGTTCTGTTCAAAAGACACAAAAGTCCATTGTTATATCTGGCTGCATTTTTTAAATTTATTTTGGGGCAAAAAAAATGCAAGTGTGCCTGACGCTAACACCACGTGCACAGTGTGTGCATTAGAACTGTTCTGTAGTCTATATACATCCGTTGGTATTTTTTCTGCAGTTAATTTAGGCCGCAGTACCTCAGCTGTGCCTGCTTTATAACGTTTGCGCATTCTAAATATTTGACATTCGGTGACATTTTTCGGATCATACACTTAATAAAAATCTGCACTACTGTACTTGTGACAAACTTGCATATAATACTATATAATATGCACAAGGCGAGCAGAAAGGAACGGGGAAGTGGGCGTGCTACTGATGGTGAATGCAGAGGCTATAGCTCTGGGCGCGGTGAAACTGTGCCTGCTGGCAGAGCCCAAGAAACAAAGTCATCCAAAACTCCTAGCTTCATGTCACAGTTTGCAGGGCGGCGCAAGACACAACTTTTGTCGCCGTACTAGTGCGAACAGGTAGTCGGTTGGATTTCAGCTGATAATGCTTCCAGTCGGTTAAGCACCACCCCCTCTTCCACAAAGTCCAGTCTCAGTTGTCAAGAGTCTGGGCAACAAAATCCTCACCCTGATCCTCCTTCCTCCCACCATGCAGTCTGGGCAAAGAAGTAATCCCACATTCCGATATTCCGAGGAGCTTTTTTCATCACCGTTCCTTGGCTTGGGCCTCTTGCCAAGGCCGCTTAAAGTGGGACATGAGGAGATATTGTGCCCTGATTTCCAAACTATTGAGCATCCACAGTCTGAAGAAGATGCCAGTGGGGAGCGGCAAGTAGCATCTCACGAGGTGCATGATGATGATGAGACACAGTTGCCAATAAGTCAAGGGCAACTAGTGCCTCAAGAGGTTGATGATGAGACACAGTTAAGTCAGGTTCTTGTTAGGTCACCATGTCAGGAGGAGGACCAGAGTGAGGAAGTGGAAGAGGAGGTGGTGGACGATGAAATTACTGACCCAACCTGGGAAGGTGGCAAGCCGAGCGAGGACAGCAGTACAGAGGGGGAGGGATCCGCAGCACCGCAACAGGCTGGAAGAGGCAGTGGGGTGGAAAAAGGGAGAAGGCAGGCCACAACAACCAGGCCCGCAACTGTTCCCCGGAGCAGCCCCTTGCGGAAATCTCACTTGCCAAGGGTTAGGTGTTCTGCAGTCTGGCGGTTTTTGGAGGAAAGTGCTGACGATAAACGTATTGTAATTTGTAACCTTTGCCGTACCAAGATGAGCAGGGACATAAACACCAGCAACCTGACCAGCACCAGCATGATCCACCACATTGCAGCAAAGCACCCCAAAAGGTGGGCCGAACACCTGGGTCTACGATCTGTGTCTGCAGGTCACACCACTGCCTCTTCTTCCCCTCTGTTACCTGCTGTCCAAGATGCAGGCCCAGATGCCTCCCGCCCTGCACCTTCGCAAGAACCATCAGCCAGCATGTCCACTTCAGTGTCCCAGTGCAGCGTTCAAATGTCCTTACCCCAGGCATTTGAACGCAAGCACAAATGCCCTGCCACCCACCCACAGGCCATAGCTCTAAATGCGCAACTTTCCAAATTGCTGGCCCTGGAAATGTTGCCATTTAGGCTGGTGGACACCGAGGCTTTTCTCAGCCTGATGGCGGTGGCTGTCCCTCGTTATGCAGTCCCCAGCCGCTACTATTTTTCCCGGTGTGCCGTCCCCGCCTTACACCAGCATGTGTCCAGAAACCTAACCTGTGCCCTGACCAATGCAGTTACTGGGAAGGTCCACTTAAAGGGGTATTCCCATCTCACAAATGTAGTTTGTATAGTTAGATATAACCATACCAATATTATTACTAATAGAATGTATTTATATAAAATGTACCGTTTAGAAGATTTGCCTATTTGTATATCCATTGTCCCACACACATCAGTCAGGCCGTTGCCCCTGGTTACGACCACCACGGCCATGTACCGTAGTAGTGGTGGCCGGCTTGCTCCTTTTCAAACCTGCTCTGAGGTAACTGCTGTATTGTGAACGCACATTACATGAGCATGCAGAGACACATCTTAGGTTTGTAGCATTTTTGTCTGCGCTTCCAAAACGCAGAGAAACGGATCCTGTTCCAAGATCAATTCATCTCTATGGAGCAGGATCCGTTTATAAAGTCTGCGTTTTGGACAGATCCTGACCATTGCGTTTTGGACTGGTAGTGTCCAAAGAGCAGATGTGAAAGTACCGTAAGAGGTGTCTCCGCATGTTCATGCCATGTGCATTCACAATACAGCAGTTACCTCAGAGCGGGATTGAACAGTTACAGCGCGAATTGGAGGAGGAGGAGCAGGAGACGGTTGCCACCGCTACACAGGGTAGCCATAGCACGTTTACGCCATCTCTTCGGCATGAATGGGCCGAAGAGGAGGAAAAGGACGAGGAGGATATTGAAAGTCATCATCCTGTTGGGGAGAGCGAAGCTTGTCTGTTGGGACTCTGGCACACATGGCTGACTTCATGCTATGCTGCCTCTCCTGTGACCCTCGTGTTATACGCATATTAGCCAACACCGATTACTGGTTGTTCACCCTTCTCGACACCCGCTACGAAGAGAACTTCTCATCTCTCATTCCTGTGGTGGAGAGGACAAGTAAAACGTTGCAATACCAGAAGGCCCTTGTCGAAAAATTGCTCCAAAAATTTCCATCTGACAACGCTGGCGGCAGAGTACGTAGTTCCTTGGCCACCCAAGGAGGGGAAACGAGGGGAACACACAGCAGTTCCAACAAAGGCAAGGCGACACTCTCCAAGGCCTGGGACAGTTTCATGACACCCCGCCAGCAGCCTCACCCTGATGAGCGGCCTAGTGTCACAAGGAGGGAAAAGTTTTGGTAGATGGTAAAGGAGTACGTAGCTGACCGTGTCAATGTCCTCAGTGATCCCTCTGTGCCTTATAATTATTGAGTGTCTAAGCTGGACACGTGGCACGAACTGGCGCTCTACACCTTGGAGGTGCTGGCCTGCCCTGCCGCCAGCGTTTTGTCTGAGCGGGTATTTAGTGCCGCTGGGGGCATAATTACTGTTAAGCGCATCCGCCTGTCAACTGAAAATGCTGACAGGTTGACGCTTATCAAAATGAACAAGGCCTGGATGGCCCCTGACTTCTCTACTCCACCAGAGGAAAGCGGCTTAACATGAAGGAACCTTAAATGTGGCTTTTAGGGTGTATTGAATACACTGTATTATCATGCACCCCTTCCTTCTCACGCCCTCTTCCTCCATCATATGAAACTGATTATTAGGCTGCCCTCGAAGTTCACCAGCTGGGCCTGCACCATAATTTTTTTTAGACGGTCAGCTAACCAGCTGGCCCTCAACCATAGTTTTTTTTATACGGTCAGCTAAGCATCATGTCACCCATAATGTTTTAGAAGGTCAGCTCAGCAGCAAGCCCTCAAAAATAATTGTTTATACGGTGAGCTCAGCAGCATGTCACCCATAATTTTTTAGATGCTCAGCTCAGCATCACGTCAACCATAATTTTTTAGACGGCCGGCTCAGCAGCAGCACGTCACCCCTATTGTTTTTGAGTGTCAGCAGCAGGCCATCAATCATAATTTTTCAAGGGTGTGTCCGATGCCCTCCTTTATGTGTAATAAAGGGGGTATTGGAGTGCATGTTCCTTGTAATTTTTGGCAGCCCTATCACTTTGTGCATAGGCTTTATGAGTGTAGGAGTCCCACGTCATGAACAATTGTGCCACAATGTGAATGAGGCCCTACTTTATGTTATATACCGGTTGTATCGGAGTGCCTCTTCCTTGTAATTTTTGGCCACACTTGCGCTTTATGTACAAGTAAATATATTTTGCCTAACAATATTGCCTCTAAAATCGATGATATCTTCTGTTTTTGGGGGTATTATTGTAATTCTGTAAAAGTGGCATAATACTCGGACATCATCATTAATAGCAGTGACTTTGGTGTCCAAGATGCATCCAGACATCCTCCCCATGCTGTTCTCTAACCAATTCTGGGGAGTTTCCACCATTTTCTGACGTTTCCCTATGGACCAGACACCTTCCCCTCATCCGAGCACGGGGTGCCTGGTCTTCTCCCATTGACTTCCATTATACTCGGGTGCTCGGCCGAGCACCACCTAGTGTTCGGCCAGAGCACCCGAGCATCGCGGTGCTCGATCATCACTATAAAAATGTAATCCCTGCAATATTTGAGGGTCACAAAGTGGGAGATCAAATCGAATTGGTTTGTACACCATTACTCTGCCCAAATCTCCTGGGAGGAGGGACTTTTACAACACATCTGCTAAGTATCAGAACTTTCTATGTTTTCTCCTTTTTATTTTACAACTGTTTGCCATTTTTGTATGTCTCTTGTTAATCATTTTGTGTAACGAAGTGCTGTCCAATTTCCATACATTAAACCTAAACTTTTGATGGTTTGTCTTGTAGCCTTAAGGAAGAACATGTTAGCTCCATGAAGAGCGTGTGTTCAGTCTGAGGCTGTATGTTTTTATGAGGCTTACTACCGTGTGTGTGTCTACATGCGAGTGGAATACTCGGGGTGTCCTGTCGACCTTGTAATAGACAGGTGGTGGCGGCAAAAGTTCATTGCTATGCGTGGGTGTGCTTGAAGGCTTGAAGTGCCGATTTATGCTCGAGTTACAGCGCCAGCGCAGGGCATAGCTGTGAGGTGAATCGGCCTGGAGGGCTTGGGCAACCCTTGTCACGTGACGCGGTGGGCTGGTCTAGTCTCCGGTACGCGACACTCTGTCCCATCAGGCAGCTCAGCTGATGGCTCCTTATCTCTGACATTTTCACACATAGCTCAGTTCTTAGTAAATTAGAGATAAGGGTTACTAGAAGACTGCACAAAGTGAAAGTACCATTCTCACAGCTAGGAAAACAGTTAACCCTCTGTGATAAAACTGCTCAATATTTAATAAAGACCAATTGAAGAAAAGATTTTTAGCCCAAAATGAATAAAATGCAGAATTTTTTTTTTTTTTTAAAATCCTCTGAAGGTATACACCTCCTTTAAACAACCCATAATGCATTGCCCCCTGGTAACAAGAAGACAGAACAATCTAAATGCAGATTTAGAAGTGACTGGAGTAGGAAGACTTGCAGATACCTTCACAAATGCGAACTGTATCTGTAGCAGCTAGGAGGGAGATGCTAGCCTCTGTATTGACCTTGCATAGGACTGCCTACACTGTAACAACCCATCAGCTGTGAGCAGGACAACCACATTAGAACAGGTTTTTAAGCTTGCTGTTCATTGACAGTAAACATGCTGGGATGTGACCATGGACAGCTTAAGTAGTGAAAGCTATATTGCCAGATGTAGCAGAACTGAGCTGGTCATTGTCCAGCAGTCCTATGCAAGGACGCTCAGCACCAGTTTTGTGCTTCTACAGTCAGTCATTCTCAGTTACTTACCTTGTCCAACTTGTCTCTTGCCCAGTCCTCTTGGTCTTCTGTAGGATGGGTCCCAACCTCTGCTCTCACCGTAGGAGGCGGCACAGTCCTGGGTATTACAGCATTGGCAGATATCACTGGGGCCCTCAACAGCTGACCAACTGAGGAGACAAGGATAAGCATTATACCTCCAGCTATGGAATTAGGTTTCAATTCACTGATAGCAAGCAGAGCTAATGACCCATTAAGGGGACCACTTCATGGAAGGTCCAGTGCTGAAGTGTAGTACTGGTGCGCAATGTAAATTCTAGGCTGATGTTTTGTCCCCACCCAGTGGCCAGTACTGGTACTACAACCAATGAAACCTGCAGCCTGGGGGGTGTTTCACCTGAGACTATTGGAAAGTTATGGGCCACAGAATCCTTCATTCACTACCACAAGCTGTCACTAGAGGTCACTGTAGCACAGGGGCCCCATGTAGACTTAGGGCCACATTGTCTTACCTGTTGGAAGTTTTGCTGTAGGAACAGGCCTTGTTCATAGGATCAGGGACCTGGGTGTTGGCAGCCGCCCTCAGCAAGCAGGTGATGTAGATCTAAGGGTGATAAGTCAAAAAGCCCCAATAAGGTGTATGATCACAACCCCCTCAGGGGGCGCTCTTCTGTCAGTCCCCATGATGACCCTTACCATGGACGCCTGGGAGTCAACAAGCTGGAAGGCATCCACCATGAACTGCAGCTTGTCCTGCTGGGGTCTTGGAGATCGGAAAGCAGAGGAGGACTCTTGTTGGGTCCCATCCACCAGGCACCTATGCGTGAAGACCATTAGTGGGGACCCCATGACACCACGGCCACAGGAACCAGGGGGCTACATACCCACTGAAGGTGATGATCTCATAGCGGGGGCTGGAGCCAGGGTCAGGAGAAGTGGTGGCCACACAGCTGTCAATGAACAGCATCATAGAGACGTGGTTCTCACCCTCCAAAGAAGCCTCAATGTAGAAGACATCGCCAAGGCTGAAGACGAGTGATGGCCTGGGGGCCCTCCAGTCCTCTGCCAAGGCAACAGTCCATTAATAGTACACAGAAGACAGAGGTGTCCACCCATCTGTCTGTAGTTGTGTCAGTCATCACTGTAGTTCTGACATTCTATTCATGAGCCAGGATACTCCATGAAAACAGATAGACCCCTCCCACAAAGAGCAGCTTTATATTACATGAAGTTCTACATTACACGATATATGGTATACAAGGCTGTAAACCTACCAGTCATTAGACGTAAGGAGAAGACCACCCGCTCTTCTGAGGACACGGTGCTGGAAAATGGAAACCGGGTTGGCCTGATGGCCTGACTGCTCACATTACCAAATCTGCCCCGAGAGAGACCAACACGGACACATTATACTATATTAATTATGTTCTTCTATTTAGGAGCAGTATTATAGCAGTTATATTCTTGTACATAGGAGGCAGTATTATAGCAGTTTAATATTCTTGTACATAGGAGGCAGTTAGGCAGTTATTTAATAGGGCAGTTATAAGTTATTCTTGTACATAGGAGGCAGTATTATAGCAGTTATATTCTTGTACATAGGAGGCAGTATTATAGCAGTTATATTCTTGTACATAGGAGGCAGTATTATAGCAGTTATATTCTTGTACATAGGAGGCAGTATTATAGCAGTTATATTCTTGTACATAGGAGGCAGTATTATAGCAGTTATATTCTTGTACATAGGAGGCAGTATTATAGCAGTTATATCTTGTACATAGGAGGCAGTATTATAGCAGTTATATTCTTGTACCATAGGAGGCAGTATTATAGCAGTTATATTCTTGTACATAGGAGGCAGTATTATAGCAGTTAATATTCTTGTACATAGGAGGCAGTATTATAGCAGTTATATTCTTGTACATAGGAGGGCAGTATTATAGCAGTTATATTCTTGTACATAGGGGGCAGTATTATAGTAGTTATATTCTTGTACATAGGAGGCAGTATTATAGTAGTTATATTCTTGTACATAGGGGGCAGTATTATAGTAGTTATATTCTTGTACATAGGGAGCAGTATTATAGTAGTTATATTCTTGTACATAGGAGGCAGTATTATAGTAGTTATATTCTTGTACATAGGAGCAGTATTATAGTAGTTATATTCTTGTACATAGGAGCAGTATTATAGTAGTTATATTCTTGTACATAGGAGCAGTATTATAGTAGTTATATTCTTGTACATAGGAGGCAGTATTAATAGTAGTTATATTCTTGTACATAGGAGCAGTATTATAGTAAGTTAATATTCTTGTACATAGGAGCGTATAAGTAGTTAATCTTGTAAAAAGTATTATAGTAGTTATATTCTTGTACATAGGAGCAGTATTATAGTAGTTATATTCTTGTACATAGGGCAGTATTATAGTAGTTATATTCTTGTACATAGGAGACAGTATTATAGTAGTTATAGTTCTTGTACATAGGAGAAAGTATTATAGTAGTTATATTCTTGTACATAGGGAGCAGTATTATAGTAGTTATATTCTTGTACATAGGAGGCAGTATTATAGTAGTTATATTCTTGTACATAGGAGACAGTATTATAGTAGTTATATTCTTGTACATAGGAGCAGTATTATAGTAGTTATATTCTTGTACATAGGAGCAGTATTATAGTAGTTATATTCTTGTACATAGGAGCGTATTATAGTAGTTTATATTCTGTACATAGGAGCAGTATTATAGTAAGTTATATTCTTGTATATAGGAGCAGTATTATAGTAGTTATATTCTTGTACATAGGAGCAGTATTATAGTAGTTATATTCTTGTACATAGGAGCAGTATTATAGTAGATATATTCTTGTACATAGGGGCAGTATATAGTAGTTATATTCTTGTACATAGGAAGCAGTATTATAGTAGTTATATTCTTGTACATAGGAGCAGTATTATAGTAGTTATATTCTTGTACATAGGAGGCAGTATTATAGTAGTTATATTCTTGTACATAGGAGCAGTATTATAGTAGTTATATTCCTTGTAACATAGGAGGCAGGTATTATAGTAGTTATACTTCTTGTACATAGGAGCAGTATTATAGTAGTTATATTCTTGTACATAGAGCAGTATTATAGTAGTTATATTCTTGTACATAGGAGCAGTATTATAGTAGTTATATTCTTGTACATAGGAGCAGTATTTATAGTAGTTATATTCTTGTACATAGGAGGCAGTATTATAGTAGTATATTCTTGTACATAGGAGCAGTATTATAGTAGTTATATTCTTGTACATAGGAGGCAGTATTATAGTAGTTATATTCTTGTAACATAGGAGCAGTATTATAGTAGTTATATTCTTTACATAGGGGCAGTATTATAGTAGTTATATTCTTGTACATAGGAGCAGTATTATAGTAGTTATATTCTTGTACAGGAGCAGTATTATAGTAGTTATATTCTTGTACATAGGAGCAGTATTATAGTAGTTTATATTCTTGTACATAGGAGCAGTATTATAGTAGTTATATTTCTTGTACATAGGGGCAGTATTATAGTAGTTATATTCTTGTACATAGGAGACAGTATTATAGTAGTTATATTCTTGTACATAGGAGCAGTATTATAGTAGTTATATTCTTGTACATAGGAGCAGTATTATAGTAGTTATATCTTTGTACATAGGAGGCAGTATTATAGTAATCTTGTACATAGGAGGCAGTATTATAGTAGTTATATTCTTTACATAGGAGCAGTATATTATAGTAGTTATATTCTTGTACAGCAGTATTATAGTAGTTATATTCTTGTACATAGGGGCAGTATTATAGTAGTTATATTCTTGTACATAGGAGCAGTATTATAGTAGTTATATTCTTGTACATAGGAGCAGTATTATAGTAGTTATATTCTTTGTACATAGGGCAGTATTATAGTATTATAGTATAGTATATAGTAATATGTACTTAGTTTATAGATATTCTTGTACATAGGAGCAGTATTATAGTAGTTATATTCTTGTACATAGGAGCAGTATTATAGTAGTTATATTCTTGTACATTATAGTAAGTATTATTATATATTCTTGTACATAAGCTTAGGTTATATTCTTGTACATAGGGGGCAGTATTACAGTATAGGGTGTAATGATGCTTCAGCTGTAAGACCTCTTAGTATTTAGTCAGAAAGTATCTACAGATCAGTCGGATGACATTACAGACCTGAGGCTTGTGTCGCCCTCTGTACTCACCGGGGGTAATAGCACTGGATGGGAACCACAGCTGGGCTAAGGTCAGTGATGGGCATGTTCTCTGCACCAGACGTTGGTTTGAAAGTCAAGTTGGTGCCATAGATGAGCCCTTCGGGTGTCATCTGAAAAGCACAGCACAAGCAGCAGCTTTTAGTTCTGGAGCCTTCTCCATCCTTCTGGGTGTAATACAGGGAAGGAACACATAAAGTCCTGCTCAGACAGCTGCTGCGTTGTTACAGTGTATCAGTGCAGGATTGTAGAGAGGCTGTACATGCTTAGTCTATACCAGTGATGCTCCTTCTGCGGCCCACCAGCTGTTGTAAAACTACAGCTCCAACCATGCCCGGTTGATAACAGTAGGCTGCCCAGGAATACTGGGAGTTGTAGTTTTGCAACAGCTAGAGGGCTGCAGGTTGGGCATCCCTGGTGTATACTGATACATTGCAACAAACTGTCAGCCGTGGAAATAGTTTTAGCCTTTCAAAATTAACATGAATTTTCTCATTCACTGACAGCAAACTTCTTTCCATAGACGTGCATACAATAGCACCCCATAGTTTCGCACTGACTGCACAATAAATGGCGCCAGCTAAAATTACCAACAACTGGGTGGCATTTGCTACAGTCCACTCAGAGAAGTGTCCAGCCTTAGTACAAATGCAACAAACCCTCAGCTGTGAGAAGTATAAAGTCTATTTGAGACTTTCATTCACTGATGGCAAGCAGAGCTCTGTCAAGCTTACAGAACTTTTCAGTACACACAAGGCAGGAGGCCTGTATTTTACCCGCCTCCCTTTAAAGAGGTATTCCAGTATAGGGGATAACTATTAGATTGGTGGGGGTCCTACTGCTCAAACCCCCACCGCTCCATTCAGTTCTATGTGAGTTCCAGAAATAACTTAGCACCATACCCAGCTACCTAATGAATGAAGGGGGGGGGGGCATTAGGGGCTCCATGGAGTTCCTTGTGATCGGTGGGGGTCCCAGCGGTAGGACCTTCACCAATCTAATAGCCATGCCCTGTCCTGTGGATAGGTGATAACTTCATGTACCTGGAATACCCCTTTAAGTTAGCAGTTATTAGTTCTACACTGCCACCAAGTGGCCATTCCTAAGAACTACACCTCCCATCAGATTAGCACAGCTGACAAGTCAATACCTGTAAGCTGTTCCCACATTCTTGCAACCCAATTTCAAAGACCACCGCAGCGTCTGTACTCTGGGGTCCAGCTCCGCAGGATTGGGGTCCCAGGGTGAGATCGGAGTCGTTGATCAGCGTCCCATTCCCATAGACATCCCTCATCACAGTCACCACCATTCTGTCCTCCATGCACTGCACCTGGATCGGGGAGGGCTGCTGCAGCTGTCTGGCTTGTGGCCCCCCTCCAGAATACCTAACAGACCCCCTACCATACCGCAGGTGGTAACCTACAGGAGGGGCCTGATACCTCTTGTAGTCACTACTCCACCCAGTCTCCTCATACCCCCTTGTGTCCACTTGGCGATGAATTCTAGACAAGCTCTTAAAGGCTGCAAAGTCTGAGCCGAGGATGAGAACTAAAAACCCAAAACAGCGCAACCCAGCTCCACACTGCCCCATAGTGGCCAGAGTAAGAAAAATCACAGAGGAAGCAGCCGCCGCTCTGGACTTATACTCCACCCATCATCCCCTGAGGCCTCCACCTGCCGACATCAACTGAGGTCATTAATATCCAGGATCAAAGGGGGTGTTTACAGGAGACTCTTTGGACAGAGCGGCCAAACCGCATGGGAATTTTACCATTTTGTTGGACGTTCTTTTTGTATGACCAGAAAAGTGTTTGTCGGGAGTGTTCACACGTAGCAGCTGTAGTTCAGTCAAAAGCGCAGCAGAAAAAATTGCATGTGATATTTAAAGGGTTATTCTCATCTTAGACAATGGGGGCATATCGCTAGGATATGCCCCCATTGTCTTATAGGTACGGGTCCCACCGCTGGGACCCGCACCTATCTCCAGAACGGAGCGGGGAGCGCTGCGCCTGGAGGACCCCAGGTTTCCGGGGGTCCGGCCACCACCAGGCGCAGCTCCCCGCGCCACTCATAGAAATGAATGGGAGCCGGGCCGTGCATGCGCGGTGCGCTCCCATTCATTTCTATGGAGCCGACGGAAGTAGCCGAGCCAGTGCTCGGCTATTTTCGGCGGCCACATAGAAATGAATGGAGGACGGCTGCGCATGCTCAGTGCGCCCTCATTCACTTCGGGGGCTCCGTTTTGGAAATAGGTGCGGGTCCCAGTGGTGGGACCCGCACCTATAAGACAATGGGGGCATATTCTAGCGATATGCCCCCATTGTCTAAAATGAGAATAACCCTTTAACATGTTGATGAATTAGACTCAGCGTATTATTAGTCTGCCCTCTGGTGGCTGTTTTTCAGTATGACGGGTTCATATTCACTTAGACTAGTCTTATTTATCACTGTTTAACTTTCAGTTCTTCTGATCTGTCAGAAGAAGAGAGAGAGGAAAAAATAAACAGGATCCATTAAAAAAACAAAAAAAAAACAACGTATCCTGTTGCATCAGTTGTCATCCATTTGAGCCATTTCCGTCTGAGATCCGTTTTTTAGACAGGAAAAAAAAAGTCCTGCATGCAGAATAGCCTTCGGTTCCCATTCACACACAGTCTGGCTTTCTATGATGGTTAAGGAGTTAATTTGGGAGTGGTTCGTATTCACTTATTGGGTGTGTCCCCTCCCATCTTTTCCGCTATATAACCTGGCTGATGTAGCCTAGTGCAGTGAAACTACTACTCCCAGCATGCATCCTTCCTTTACTCTTCTCAGAACTCTCATAGAAATGAATGGAGCATGCTGGAGTGCTGAAGGTTGCTGACCCCTGGTGTAGTGACTCTATGATTTAGGGCTCATGCACACAAACTTATTTTCTTTTCGTGTCTGTTCCGTTTTTATTTGTGGACCGCATGCGGAACCATTCATTTCAATGGGTCTGCAAAAACGGATGTTAATTCATGTGCAGAACGTGTCCTATTATTGTCCACATTACAAATAAGGATAGGACTGTTCTATAAGGGTCCAGCTGTTCCATTCCACAAAATATGGAATGCACATCAATGTCATCCGTATTTTTTGCGTATCCGTTTTTGCGGAAACTACATACAGTCGTATGCATGAGCTGTAAGGGTGCCAAAACACCCACCCGAAACACGTCAGAGAGATGTAAGGCCTGGTTTGTATCCACCATTTTTAACTGCTTTTTAATGGAGAAGAAATAAAACAATGGATTTTACCATCTGGCGCAATTTCAGTAGTAAATGCGACAAAAAAAATAAGACTTTCTATAGCCTCATTCACACGTCAGTGTTCGGTCAGTGATTTTCATCAGTGATTGTGAGCCAAAACCAGGACTGGAGCCTCCACAGACATAAGGTATAAGGGCCATTGTTTGGCCGTGCCCGTATTGCGGTCCGCAATTCGGAAGGTCTGGTGTGGAACAGAGGCATATAACCCTGCAGAAGCACTACGGAGTGCTTCCATGGGGTTTCTCTCTCTGTGCCTCCACAACGCAAAAATATACAACAAGTATTTTTTTGCGGTGCGTTGAATGGGTCTGGATCCGTCTGCGGAATCTGCATGGATGTTGCCGAACAGCGGCCGCGTGCATGAGCCCTACTGGAGAGATCCTGTTCTGATTTAAGACTCTGTGTTTGTCTCAAAATCACTGACCAAACCAACAAAAATGAGGCATTTTTCTTGGACTAAAAGCAGGCGAAAACACAGTACAAGTACCACATGGATGCAAAAAGCACACGGATCACCCGAATTCATATGTTCGTTGGGCAGAAACATGGAGAGATTTATCAAAACTGGTGTAAAGTACAACTGGCTTAGTCGCCCATAGCAACCAATCAGATTCCACCTTTCATTGTTAACAGCTCCTTTGGAAAATGGAAGGTAGAATCTGATTGGTTGCTATGGGCAACTAAGCCAGTTCCACTTTACACTAGTTTTGATCAATCTCCCGCATACTTTGTCCTGTACTTGTCCACAAAAAGCCCACTTGTGACTATAAAAATAGTCGCAGGTCCATTTTTTGATTGCGGAACAGATGCGTAACCATTTTGCGGACATGTGAATGGACCCTTAATGTGTTGGGGCCGAAGTCCCAGCCCCCTGTCTCTCCCTCACCACTCCCAAGTGGCGAAGATGGTACAAAAACTTCCCTGCAACTAAATATTGTTCAAAAAGTCACAAAAAAGGGACATGTAACATTTTTATGCCAAAAACTGACATAAAAATGGTCATAAATGACCCCCAAATATTTTTAGTTGCACAATATACCGCAGACGTGTAGCAAATGACTTGCAGTTGTATGTGACTTACTTGAAGTCTACGCTGGCAAAGTTGTGTGCGACTTGCAAGCAAAAGTTTAGATCTTGGCTCTTTTTGCGACGGTCGTTCGCATCACGTTATATCACATGTTACAACGCGACCCATTCATAATCACTTTTCGTATTGTCATAATGCAATATTGCGACCAAGTGGTCCTAGTCTGAGGCCTCATTCATACGACTGTGGTTTGGGTCCGCACCCGAGCTGCGTTTTTCCACGGCCCTGCAAAAAAAAAAATAGAACATGTCCTATAGACGGACAAGAATAGGACTGCTCTACTGAGGGCCGGAAGTTCCATTCCGCAAAATACAGAACAAACACGGCCAGCATCTGTGTTTTGTGGATCCGCAATTTGCAGACTGCAAAACAGTCACAGTCGTGTGCATGAGGCCTTAGTCAAGGTACATGGCATGTGGTATATAGCCATGGAGCCCACAGTGGTCAGCTGAGTATAATGAGGGGTGAGGTGGAGCGATGACCATGTGATGGGTGGGGTATAAAGCTCTCCTCCCTCCAGCCCCTCCTGGTGTGACCTCTCCTACAGTCAGGATGGAGCTGTGGCTCAGGTGGAGTTGGTTATTAGTGGTTCTTCTCTATGAACTAGGCTTTAGCAGTGCTTTGGTTAGACAACGGCGCCAGCCAGACACTAGGTGGAGAAGTTATCAGCCTGGAGTGGGATATCCTAGAGGACTTGGACAACCTTCATCAGGAGTAGGCTCTTCTAGGGGGAACCTTTGGTCTCCAGTGTTTGGATTTGGAGCTTCAAGAGGTGCTCAGCCTGTACCTGTATCACGACTGCTTGTGCAACCCTCATCCTCCCCAATCGATGTGCAGTGTGCTGAGGACAAGATGGTGGTGACTGTGCAGAGAGACTTCTATGGCAATGGATATCTTATAAAGACCTCAGAACTGACACTAGGATCATGCCAACCTGGATCCCAGACTTCAGACGCCATGGTGATCTTTAACAATAATGTGGAGGCCTGTGGGAGCAGGTTACAGGTGAGAACTGCAAAAATCAATGACTTCTGTTACATCATAACTTGTACTCCAGTTGCTTTCAAAGCTGGCTTCTTAACTGATGTTTCCACAATGCTCTGTCTTAGGAGGGATATTTTTGAATTCTGTGGTTGGGTCTTATGAGTACCTTACTGAAAAGTGCCAGGAACTTCTTGAAAGCTGCTTTAGATATAAAGTGTTACATGGACACTGATGAGCTTTGTAGTGTTACCTCACACCTGGCAGAGGTGGCAGTTGAAACCAGGCAATGGTGTCTATGTGGACCCATAGGTCCATCTAATACAGAATGATGCTTGTATTTTGAATGGCACATGAAAGGATCAGATTTAGCTTCAGGGTCCTGCTGTTGACCCCCTTCTTGGTGTACCATTCATTGTTGCTCTAACCAACTTTGTTCACAGTTGACTCCAGACTTCTTCATCTATAGTACAATCTTGAACTACAATCCGGTTTCCAGCAACTCCATCATAAGAGCCAATCCTGCTGCGGTTCCCATAATGTGCTATTACCCCCGGTGAGTCTACGCTAGCTATGTCCTCAGTTATGTTTAGTCTACATTGTACCATTGTCTTCCTACAGTCCCATCTACTACAATATGCATGTTGCTATTTATCCTGAGGGGCCTTGTTTATAAATTGAATTCTAGAGCTGCAGTAATGACTGACACAATGTGTCTTGCTTCATTTCTGTGGCTTGGTAAACAAATGAAGTGCACCCCATTCTTTATCAACCCTTCCACCTATCAGCATGTCTTCTCTCTTGTAAACCACTTGGAAATTTGTTTTCATAGCCATGGCAATGTGAGTAGCAAGGCAATCCTTCCAACATGGGCTCCGCTTAGTACCACAGTCTCTACGGAGGAGAGGTTGGCCTTCTCCATGTACCTGATGACCGGTAAGTTGGATGGTGATAGGATGTGGTTGACTTTGCCATATTTGGTTTACATTGACACCCTTTTCTGGTGACTTTACAGATGACTGGAGCAGTCGTAGATCTTCCTCAGTCTTCCAGCTTGGAGACATCTTTCATATAGAGGCCTCGGTGATGACTGAGAATCACATCCCCATGATTCTGTTTGTTGACTCCTGTGTGGCCACAACTACATCGGATGGGAACTCTGGCCCTAGTTACCAGATCATAGCCTTCAATGGGTATGTTACTTGGGTTGACTTCAGTTTGGCCCTGGTTTGATACTACTCTTCTAAATATTTACCAATTCTTCAGGTGCCTGGTAGATGGGACACAAGAAGACTCCTTCTCGGCATTCATATCTCCAAGGTCTCAGCTAGATAAGATCCAGTTCACGGTTGATGCCTTCCGGTTTATTGGGACAGATGCATCTACGGTAAGAAACGACTCCTATAGTTATATACTGGGGTTCATATACTATTATGTCAACTGGCAGACTTGACTTCATACACATACAATATGGTCTTCTCCTAGATCTACATCACCTGTTTGCTTAGAGCTACTCAAGCCAACCAAACTCCTGATCCAATAAACAAAGCATGCTCTTACAACAAGAATACTAGAAGGTAAGTAACATTAGTGAGGAATAAGGAATCATTATCTAGGTTTTAGCTGATTTAATAGAAAGCATGATCCATGCTAGACATGATTTAATCACAGCCATCTGCTGGCACCTAGCAGATGGCTTAAACACTGCAGGTTTCCTGGCTTCAAAGCAGGTCACTTCTGTTCTCCATAGGAAGAACCCCCAGCAGGGGGGTATCGGCTTGTTAGAAATGATTCCTACTTCCCAGAAATATTGGAGCCAGGAATTAATAAAGAATTATGGACTGGCCCTTCATCACAAGCATAAGCCAATCATATATTTGCGAGAGAGGGACAGGTACATGTCCATAAGTTAGAGATCACATGTCAGGAAGCGGAGATACGGAGATCTCCAAGCAGGAACCTGATAGTGTTTGGTCTCCACCTGTATCTGGAACTCAGGCGGGTCAGTTGGTACCAGAACCTCTTCCCTGTGACCTCCTGGTCTGGAGCTATGGGCCATATTTGCTTTGTAGAGCTTTTTGCTACCAGAACTGGGACGGGGGGGGTTGACTCCTCCACGGGGGAGGAGGAGAGTGGTCGGCTGCAGGATAAAAGGCCCCAGAGAACAAAGGCCATTGTCTTTCTCTGTAGGGGGTCACCTGGAGCACTGGTGTTTGGAGAGACCCTTGGACAAGCTGCTGACATCACGGCCTCCATGTGTTTACAGCCAGGCCTTACAGCAACCCAGAAACTATCTTAACGGACTATCCATCTCTATGGTAACTGACTATTGTTCAGTTCTATTGTACCATACATAGTAACATAGTTTATAAGGCCGAAAAAAAGACATCTGTCCATCCAGTTCTTCCTGTTTTCCTACAAGTTGATCCAGAGAGGCAAAAAAAACCCTGTGAAGTAGAAGCCAATTTTCGCCACTTTAGGGGAAAAATATTCCTTCCTGACTCCAATCAGGCATCAGAATTACTCCCTGGATCAACGACCCCTCTCTAACTGTAACCTGTAATATTACCCTCCAGAAATACATCCAGGCCTTTCCTGATCTCTTATAGTGAACTTACCATCACCACCTCCTCAGGGAGAGAGTTCCATAATCTCACTGCTCTTACTGTAAAGAATCCTCTTCTATGTTTGTGTACAAACCTTCTTTCCTCCAGACGCAGAGGATGTCCCGTCACAGTTCTGGGGATGAATAGATGATGGGAGAGATCTCTGATATATTATACATAGTTTTTAGATCTCCTCTCAGTTATTTTTTTTTTTTCCTAAAGTGAATAAGCCTAATTTTGATCTTTCTGGGTCCTGTAGTCAACCCATTCCAGTTATTACTTTAGTTGCCCTCCTCCTCTGCTATGTCTGTCTTGTTCACATGAGCCCAGAACTGTTACACAGTACTCCATGTGTGGTCTGACTAGTGATTTGTCAAGTGGCAGGACTATGTTCTCATCACGGGCATCTGTCTCTTTTGATGCAACCCATTATCTTATTGGCCTTGGCAGCAGCTGTCTCACTGGTTAGTTTGCTGTTCACTAAAATTCCTAGGTCCTTTTCCATGTCAGTTACCCAATGTTTTACCATTTAGTATGTACTGGTGACTTGCATTATTCCTTCCCATATGCATAACCTTACATTTGTCAGTGTTAAACCTCATCTGCCACTTCTCTGCCCAAGCCTCCAGTCTATCCAGATCCATCTGTAGCAGTGTACTGTCCTCTTCTGTGTTAATTACTTTACACAGTTTAGTGTCATCTGCAAAAATTGACTTTACTGTGCAAGCCTTCTACAAGATCATTAATAAACATATTGAAGAGAATAGGGCCCAATACTGACCCCTGTGGTACCCCACTAGTGACCCAATCTGAGTATGTACCGTTAATAACCACCCTCTGTTTTCTATCACTGAGCCAGTTACTTACCCACATACATTTTCTCCCAGGCCAAGAATTCTCATTTTATATACTAACCTTTTATGTGGTACTGTGTCAAATGCTTTGGAGCATACCACTTGTATTTGCATATCTGACCATTGTATCCATCTTCTGTGTATATAGTTATATCAAGTGAGCCCTTAAGGCAATTAAATATATAATTTAATCTTGTACTGTTCTTGTATCTCTATCACAAATCCCCACATCCGTGTTCTCGGTAATAGTTATACGCTACCTAGGGTTGGCTGCTCACCCGATATTTTCCGTTAACGGACTGGAGTTATATCAAATGAGAGCTGGTGGCAGTACTACTGGGCTGATAGACTGTTTCGCAGGTGATGGCGAGAAAGGTCTCTCAGCTGGTAAGGATTGAGTGAGCGTAGCACCACGCAGGGATCGTGTGGGCTACCCTTTCTCCTGTGCCTGCGTGGACAGGAGGCATATGTGAAAAACCACGCCGTACGTAACCTTACACCCCCTGAGGGAGCGGGGACCGTCACGTGTTTGTAGGCAAAGACTGAACCGTGCCGCGTGATTTTTCCCCCCCCCCCACGTGGGCAGGGCTGCAGGTACGGTTCGTCACAACATTCAACCGCCTTGAACAAATTGTATGTAGTTATAACTATATCCTAGGCTTTGGAGATGATTCTGAAGGTATGTAGTCTGAGGAGGGTCTCTGTGGCAGTTCATGAGCCATCTGATGGGTTGTAGTAGTCTGGTACACAATGGACTTGGCATTTACTTAAAAGGTGTTATCAGGGGCTCAGAGCTGAATCTGGACATAACCCCTCTGACATGAGCATTAGAACATTTCATGCTTCGACACTCTTGCCCTGCATCGCACGAGATGTTTTGTTTACACTTTTACATGGAGGTTTCCACCTAGCAGTGTTCCCGGTGACATCATTGGCCACTAATGGGCAGTCTTAAATGCTGCCCTAGCCTGTCTTATGGGCTAGGGCGGCACTGAAGACCGCCCATTAGTGCTGGTGTTGTCACCGGGAACACTGCTCGGTGGAAAGCTCTGCCTAGCAGAGCCCAGTACATCACCGGATCTGAAGAAAAAGCCCCTGCCCTATGCAGGGCAAGGGGGGCATGAAATGCTGCAATGCTTAACTCATATGGGTTGACTAGGTGAAGAAGGGGATATGTCTGGGTTCAGCACTGAACCCGGACAAACAAATGGTAATTTTGTCTAAGACACTGCCCGCTAGTTGAATAATTTACTTGGAAATCCCTACTTGAAGGGTGCACTGTTTGATGGGATCTGTATTGTCGGTGCCAGTTATAACCTTCAGACTGCCTCTCGTCATTGGTGCTTCCAAAGACGTTGAGGACATCTAAGCAAGGTCTCATGCCAATGGCATCAAATTGTGACTCTTGCCACCATACCAAAGATGGATTTAGACTAACCAATAATCCAGATAATCGGGAACGGCTGTTTCTGTATATGCTCATTCCCGATAACCTGACCATCTAAATGTGCTGCTGATGAACAAGCCAAACTCTTGCTCCTCAGTTGATCCTATCGTTGGTGCAGGCACTCCAATCATCATTTATGGGCAGAAGATTGTGCTGTCTAAACGGCAATCTGCTGGGCAGAAAGAATGATTCTGTATGGGGATGAGGGCAGCAGTTTTCGTCACGGAGTGAGCAGCTGACTATTGGGAAGGAACGCTTCTTCCTGACAAATGGCCGCCCCATCGGCCCTTGTAAACCCACCTTAAGAACTCAATAAATGGGCTATTATAAAGTTGAGAACCCCTTAGTAACTTGATTCTCAATTGTTTGTCACTAGCTGGTCTGCTCTTGAAGGCTCCAATGAAATCTGCCGCTGCTGTGACTCCGGGAACTGTGCTGCTCCTGCTCCTCTCGGCCAGGGTAGAAGATGGGGCAGAATCTATGAGGGATCAAGAGGCATTCAGAAGAGAGAAACTGGTGAGTACAAGAGTGGGTAAAACGGTGAGATTCCTTCTCAGAATATGGAGGAGTTGTAGACACATGTTACTAGTCTGGAGATGTACAAGCAATGCCTTCTCTTCAAACATCTGATCAGTGGGGTTGCCGGGAGTTGGATCCCCACCATTCTGATATTGAAGGTCATCAACAAAAAACAAAAAACACCTTTTTCTTACAGGCCTCCATCTTGAGGAGCATTCTGTGGCTACACTTGGTCCTCTATTGGTCATCTGGGCTGAGGCAAGCCATATGAAATCCGTTGCAGACACTGTCCAGCCTTCAAGAGTTCCTGAAGAGTCCCCACCATTAGAGATGTGGATGTTGGTGGCCATTGGTTCCGTCAGTGTGGTGGTTGTAGCTGTTACGCTAGTTGTGATTTCTAGATACATTGTGAAAAGCCTGTCACCCCGCAAAACCGTGAAATAAAGGCTTTACCATCCAGGTCTCATCGTCGGTCTACTGTACTATAGAATGAGAGCTTGTCCTGGTCTGATCTACCAGAATGACATGTGTAGTCTTGTCTCAACATGTACATGGGTGGCAGTAGTAGTTATGTACAAGAACATAGGAGGCGGTATTATAGTAGTTATCAGGGGCGGACTGGGAACTTGGTGGCCCTGGAAAAATACTAAGTGGCCCCGTTTTGTAGTTGGGTCCAAGTTGATGGGAGGCAGGGCCAGCTATAACATTGTGGCACATAATACTAAATTATTCACTTATTGATAGCTAGCAGCAGTGAGCACATTATTTTTCTAGTTCATATGGACTGCCTCTAAAGATTGTACGCTGCGGCCTAGCCTCGTGCGTATGACGCATTTGTGCGCCAATAGTAAGCTAAGGATTCATGCACACTTTTTTACGCTAATGCTTACGTATTGCGTACTTTTAACTACGCTGACTGTACGTATGCAATTTGGGCAGGAATGTTCGCCAAAATTTTTTTTTTTTTTTCACGTAGCTTCGATAAGTTCGTTAATACGAATCTCGTCAGAAATTTGGTGAAGCAAATTTTGAATGACTCGCTCATCTCTAGTCCAAACCAGGCAGAAACACTTCCAAAAATTAGAGACTAAATAAAACTTGAATATACAGAGGTATCCCCCAAGCATACTGACAGCACTTGTGGATACCCCCTTCATAGCACTGACTTCATATATGGACACAGCCAAATATGGAGTCAGAGCCGGGACTCCTAAATAGCTACTGGCTCTCCTGCTCTTTTCACTTGTTAGCCACTTAAAAGTGGCTGATTGAGGTTGTCTGATATTGCTGGCTTTTTTTTTTTTTTTGGGGGGGGGGGGGGCCTGAGATGAGAAGAGTTAGCAATCACAGTAAAATACTAGCCTTGCCAGGTGGCAACCCTTAGTGCAGGAAGTGAGAACTTGAGCTTGTACACTTTCAAAACACATGGTTGTGTGCATAATGCCTAAAAGGACAGATGTGACTTTCAAATTTACCTCTAATTTTGGCTTCCAAAACTGCAACCTGTAAGTGTGGCCATATCCTTACACCATCCCTGCCAGTGTCAAAAAGTGGCTGTGGTTAGGTGTTAGTTTCATCACTATGACAGAAAAGTGGGCCAACATATGACTTAGTTGTAGGGTGGTTTGTACTATGCCCAGCAATGTGCATGTACAAAGGAGCTTCCAGAGCTACATTTTGTAAAAAGTTGCAAGAAACCCACACCAAATGGTGTGCAAAATTATGTTTGTCGTAAAGAAGAAAAACCTGCACGCCAAGCAGATATGCCAAAAAAACAAAGTTACATCACAATCAAGAAGGTTAATGCAATGGATTAGGTCCAGAACATAAAGCATAGGCCTCACAGATGACTTTTTTTTTTTTGTCAGTGCACCATATAAATACCTCCCCTGTAATGGGACAGCGAATGAAATCTGGGATGGTTGGGAGGTATGTCCCTCTTTCTGGCAGGGACAGGCAGAGACAGTTGCCATAATGAAGCAGAGAACTGGCATTGGCGCCCTGCTTCATTATTCCCCCTCCATATGCTAGCTCTCCACACCTCTGGTCTGTGCAGCGAGGGGGGGGGGTAGAGTTTGGGTGCAACAATCAGCCTAAGCTCCACCCCCTTCACAGACTAGAGCAGCCAATGTCCAGCTGCTAGCAACAAGGTAAGTATGTGTTCAGAGGTGGACTGGGTAATCAAAGTGGCCTGGTTTTGTACTCTGGACATCAGCCCACTGGGAAATTTCCCTGTAAAGTCTATGGCCAATCCACGCCTGATGTTTATTTTTTTTTACTTTCTGTGAGGGGCACAATGTGGGCAGTGTGAGGAATAAGGAATCATGATCCATGTTAGCCGTGATTTAATCATAGGAATCATGATCCATGTAGGCATAATTTAATCACAGCCATCTGCTGGCACCTAGCAGAAGGAGTAAACACCGCAGGGGTCCTGCCTTCAAAGCAGGTCACTTGTATACGATTCACACCTTTCCCAGCCACTCTGGAGTCAATGCCCCCCTTATAGGAAGAGCCCTCAGCAGGGAGCTATCAGCTTGTTAGCCTTGAATCCCACTTTCGAGACATATTGGAGCCAGGAATTAATAAAGAATTATGAACTGGCCCTTCATCACAAGCATAAGCCAATATATTCGCGAGACGGGGACAGAGAGGGACATGTACATGTCCATAAGTTAGAAATCACATGTCAGGAAGCGGAGATACAGGGATCTCCAAGCAGGAACCTAATAAGTGTGTCGTGTTTGGTCTCCACCTGTAGCCGGAACGAAGGCAGATCAGTTGGTACCAGAACCCTTTCCCTGTGACCTCCCAGTCTGGAGCTATGGACCATAATGGTTTTGTGGGACTTTTGCTACCAGAACTGGGACAGGGGAGATTGACTTCTCCCAGGGGGAGGAGGGGAGTGGCCGGCTGCAGGGTAACACACAGAACAGAGGCCAGGGTCTTTCTCTGAAGAGAGGGTCACTCAGAGCATGGTGTTTGGAGGGACCTGGGACAAGCTGCTGACATCACTGCCCCCATGTGGTTACAGCCAGGCCCTACCTCAACCCAGAAATCATCTTAGATAGACTCTGTTTCGCTGGTGATAGCGAAAAGGGTCTCTCAGCTTGTCAGGATTGTGAGTGAGTGTAGGGCTACCCTCTCTCCTTTTCTGTGCCTGCCTGTGCCCGTGTGGACAGGAGGTGTCTGTGAAAAACCATGCCATAGGTAACCTTACACACCCCGAGGGGGCGTGGAATGTCAAGTGTTTGTAGCATGGGATTGAACCGTACCGCGTGATTCCCACGTAAGCACGTGCAGGGCTGCGGGGTGCGGTTCATCACATATTGGTGGCAACAAGGTGGGATCAAGATACTAGTGTGAGTGTGAGACCAATACTCCAGACACCAAACACTACGAGCAGTAACTTGTGCCACTGGCGTCGTAAGATCAGCTCAACACTAGACAGTCTTAGTGCAACTACAATGTGATGTGTGTGTGTGTGCATCACATCGCATTGGGACACTCATCACCTGCCTCAAGCCAGACAGGCTCAAATGTTATCCTGCAAGCTGCCGTGGTCAGTCTCCAGGCGGGGGATCGGACCACCTACAAGACTCTCTTGGCAGAATATCACAAGCAAGTAGAAGCTGCAGAATGTCACGAGTGAGCAGAGGCTGCAGAGCGAGAATGTCACGAGCAAGCAGAGGCTGCAGAGCGTTGCCAGCAAGCACAGGCCTAGTGTGAGCACCAACTGCGAGTGCTACAGCTGCAACTCCAACAGCCGTCCCCAGCTCGATGTGAGTCTCCAGAGATCTGGGTCCCAAAGCTACAGGCAGAGGACTTCCCCCTGCTGGACAAAGATGGGGACTTGGACACCTTGTTGGCATTTGAAACCGCCTGCCATCAGAACCAGCTGCCAGAGGATCAGTGGATATGTTTCCTAAAGCTACGTCCCAGGGGAAAAGCCCTGGAAATCTTCAGGTACCTGCCCAGCAAGACCTGATATCTGAGATATCAAGCAGACTCTGGTCCGACAGTACAATTTGACCCCTGAGACGTACCGGAAGAAGCTCCGGAGTTTGCAGCGGGGCCCTACCCAGAGCTGGCCCAATCACATGTGGGCCTTGCTGAGAGCGGTCGACCAGTGGACTACGAAATTGGAGCTCATCACTATCCAGCAGCTGAAGGAGCTCATCGCCACGAAACAGTTCTTGTGGAATTGTCCCGAGTGCCTCCAGCAGTATCTCTGTGACCGGAAGCCAAAGGGGGCCTCCACAACAGCAGCCCTGGCCGATGAGTATACCAACAACAGGCAGAGGCCCAGAAACCTGTCAGCTGGAGAGGGGGTAAGACGCACGCGGTACCTGCTGCCCCAGGCCCAAGTGGGCACTGGCCCCTGGGGGAACCCCAACTTTGCCACCTGTGTAAGTAGCCAGGACACTTCAAATTCATGTGTCCCCAGCACCCGAGGGACTCATCCCAGTCATCAACATGGAAACCGTCCACTGTGCTGTGTGTGGGTGGTGGGAGATCCCTTGACAATTTTCAACCCATCACTGTGGGCCAGGCCGTGGCCATGGGACTTAGACACCGGCGCTGAGGTGACTCTAGTATGGCCTGAACTGGTGGCCCGACAAGATTAGTGCCCGGGAGATCCCTTACTGTCTCTGGGATAGGAGGGGTAGAATCGGTGCTACCCGGAAGCAGTGGCCTTGTCATATATTCAGGCTGACAAGGTGGCCACTGCCCTACTGGAGATTTTCTCCCGAGTGGGCTTTCCCCAGGAAATGCTCACTGACCAGGATACTCAGTTCATGTCACAGCTGATGGAGTCCCTCTGTAAGCAGATACAGGTGCAACATCTGGTGACCAGCCCATATCACCCACAGATGAATGGCCTTTGTGAATGGTTTAATGGCACCTTGAAGCAGATGCTTAAGATGTTGGTCGACTCCCATGGGCATGACTGGGAGCGGTATCTTCCACACCTGCTGTTTGCATACAGGAAGGTTCCACAGGCCTCAACAGGGTTCTCTCCCTTTGAGCTCCTATATGGGTGACATATATGGGGTCCCCTGGCTCTGTTGAAAGAGACCTAGGAAGGGGACTTAACCACCCCTGGGGTGTCAGTTGTCGAGTATGTCATGCGCTTTTGCGACAAGATGCAGGCCTTGTCGTGGCTGGTGCAGGATAATATGGCGCAAGCCCAGGCCAACCAGAAGCGGTGGTACAACCAGAATGCTTGTGAGAGGACCTACCAGGTGGGTCAAAAAGTGTGGGTACTGGTCCCCGTACCACAGGACAAGCTTCAGGCAGCCTGGGAGGGCCCCTACCTCATGCACCAGCGGCTTAATGCCATAACGTACAATGTCACCCTTCCATTTGAAGGCCTTCCATTTGAACATGATGAATGCAAGTCATGAGAGGGAGGCATGTGCCCTCTCTGTATGCAACCTCCTCGAGGAGGAGAAGGAGACCCTCCTGGACATGCTCACCCAGGTTAAGGCGGGTGGGTCCATTGAGGATGTGGTGGAGGGCCAACAGCTCCTGGAGGGCCAATGGTCCCTGCTGTGGACCACACTTCACCCCTTTCGGGATTTGTGGAGGTGCAGCAGCACATGTGCCAGGAGACTGACAAGATACTGAAGCTGGGGGTCATCCGGGCATCCAACAGCACTTGAGCCTTGCCTGTGGTCCTCATCCCAAAGAAAGACCGGACCAGCCCGTTCTGCGTGGACTACAGGCTGGCCTCAATGCTGTCACGGTCACCGATGCATACACAATGCCACGCATTGATGACCTGCTTGATCGGTTGGCCGGGGTCAAGTACCTGACCATCATGCATCTGAGCCAGGGGTATTGGCAGATTCCCCTAATCCATGAAGCGCGGGAACGCTCTGCCTTCATCACCCTCTCTGGATTGTACGAGTCCACAGTGATGCCGTTTGGCATGAATGCCCTACCACTTTTCAGCGGATGGTCAACACGCTGCTTAAAGGACTTGAAGGGTACGCGGCCGCACACCTGGACAACATGGGAAGATCACCTAAAGCACCTGATGCAGGTGCTCGGGCAGATCCGCCAGGCAGGCTTGACCATGAAGCCGGAAAAGTGCCAGATTGGCATGGGCAAGGTCCATAGCATCCTGGCCCACCCCCAGGACCAAGAAACAGGTGATGTCCTTCCTGGTCACTATAGGAGGTTTGCTCCTCACTATAGTAGCCTGGCAAAGCCACTGACTGACCTCACCAAGAGAAAGCTGCCCTCTGCAGTCATTTGGACAAATGACTGCAAGATGCCTTCCAGGCACTAAAGGCCACCCTCAAGTGGCCAACTTCACACAGCCGTTTATAGTACAAACCAACACCAGCGATTTTGGCCTGGGTGCTGTGCTCATCCAGGTTGACACTACGGGCCAGGAACAACTTCAACTTCACCGTGAAGAGACCACAACCTCTTCAGCTGGTTAAACTGTATCAGGGGCGAATAGGAGGTTGCTACGCTGGATCCTTGCTCTCCAGCAGTATCACTCCACCATTCGTCACAGGGTGTGGATGGGCGCATGGGGGAACACAGGAATGTGCTGCCCTCTAAAGGAGGGAGGTATAAGGAATGAGGAATCATGATCCATGTTAGCCGTGACAATTCACACCTTTTCCAGGCACACTGTAGTCAAAGCCCCCTTCATAGGAAGAGCCCTCAGAAGGAAGCCATCAGCTTGTTAGCCATGATACCCACTTTTGAAACACTGGAGCCAAGAATTAATAAATTACAGACTGGCCCTTCACCACAAGCATAAACCAATCACATATTCACGAGATGAGGGACAGGTACATAAGTCCAGTGGCTGGCTACAGGGTAAAAGGCCACAGTCTTTCTCTGAAGCGGGTCACTCTGAGCATGGTGTTTGGAGGGACCTTGGACAAGTTGCTGACATCACTGCCCCCCCCCCCCCATGTGGTTACAGCCAGGCCTTACTTCAACCCAGAAATCATCTTAATAGACTATCCATCTCTGGTAACTGACTTGTTCTATTCAATTTTTGTAACATACCACTTGTATTTGATGTATGCATGGACAGGAGGCATCTGAAAAACCATGCCATATGTAACCTTACACACCCTGAGGGGGTGTGGATCACCACATGTTTGTAGCATACCGTGAGATTCACAAAAAGCATGCACAGGGCAGGGCTGTGGTTCTTCACATATTGGTGGCAGCAAGGTGGGATCGTGATACTAGTGTGTGAGGCCCATACTCCAGACATCAAAGACTACCAGCAGTAACTTGTGCCGCTGGAGTCTTAAGATCAGCTCAACACAAAAGTTCGGAGTTATACATCTATATAGTGACCAGCACCCTGCCCATTCATACCCGTTGGTCATGCAGAAACTCCTTCATAACCTGATCCATGTGAACAATCCAAGCTGCTTAGGCTGTTCACCTACTGACCTGGCTGTGTGCATGAGCCCTTCACAAGATTGACAATATGGCCGCTTCCTGCCAGAGACAGTGTCACATCTACCCATGGGTGGTGTTTGGAATTAACCGCTCCACAGAGCCAGAAACCCTCCCAGCAGTGTCTGGCGACTGCCTCCTCTTGGCTTTAGTCTAAATGTTGTAGCCAAAAGGCATTTCCCATTATTGCAAGAACACCCCCACATTTTGCTGTGCTTACAGAAAACATTGGCATGAAACTTGCTGCAATAGGAATTGTTTGAATCTAGGCTTAAGTCAATATGATGTAGATGACCACCACAACCTACAGATTCCTTGCAACAAAGATCAAGGCCATAGCACAAGCAGGAAGGACAATCCATGAGCTATGGAGACATGGAAGATGTTGCCCACAGCAACCAATAAGCCATCACTTTTGCTTTCACTTAGGCCCTTTTCATACTTGCGCCAATTCCAGTTCTGAGATCCAGTGGAAGATATCAAAACTGCAATGAAATGGATCTGTGCCATTTAATACATCTATTTTGGCCAGATGTAGTTGAATTAACTGCAAAACCTGTATCTGGTATGAGTTATTGTAAGTCAATGGGCGCCAGATCTGTTTAGCAGACTGGACAAAACTACAGTAGTTTTGTACCTGGTCAAAAAGACATCCTGATCAGTTTTGTCCCCATTAACAGTGAATCGGGACAATACTGATCCATTTTAGCCTGGTTTGGAGATCTACTGGATCTCAAAACCAGAAAGCTACAATTCAAGTGTGAGACAGGCCTTATTTGGCTCCAAGTGTAAACAACCCATCAGCTCTATACAGATGTATGCCCAAAGCTGTACTTCCATGTGACCTACAAGAGATCCACCATATGGTCCTATAATACTCATGTATAAAAGGTACCAGGACAATTTCTTGTATAGGACCATGCATGAAGTTATGGGCCACATGAAGCCAGCAATTCCCATACAACCATTGGTTCCTTAGATGTTTGACAAAGATCCAAGAGCAAGAAACTTTTTACAAATTTTTTTATTTGAACTATTTGCGAGAAAGTTTTTTCAGAAGACATTTTGCAGCCACAGTAAGAGCAAAAGCAACAACTACTGAAGTGACTGAACCCATGGCCACCAGCACCCACAACTGCAAAGGCTCTTCTGCACCCATTCTGGAAGCTTCGGTGATTCCTGCATTGGAGACCTGGTTAGGCTTTGATCCAGTCACTAGAAGAGGACCCAATGTGGCCAGAGTGTGCTTCTCTAGATGAGAACCTGGAAGAAACAGCCATTTTTAAAGACCGACACTCATGGAAGCTGTGGGAGACAACTGACTGAAGAACTCACCAACATCTCTCTTCCCAACTCCTCTTGACCTTGCAGGGCTCCATGCTGTTCTCCGACCACTAAATGTATCACAGTTCCCAGTGCTGCAGCACTGGCAGTTCACACTGGGGCCTTCCACAGGTGACCAACTGGAAGAGTAAGCACAGAAGTCAACCATTGTTACCCATGACCTCCATCTAGGGTTGTGTGGCCATCTGACTGCAGACAGATGTGCAAGGTCTTACCTGCTGGTAGCCTTATTGTAGGAGCAGGCCTTGTTCATTGGATTAGGGGTCTGGTTAATGTCAGCAGCTCTCAGGTAACAGGTGATGTAGATCTAGGACAACACAATTATAGCTTCATTCTCAAGTCATTTTACATTAATACAATGTCTGTACAATATGTTTACCCTCAGGTTTACATACTAGAAGGAATTAGTCTGTTATAGTGTTTATTCCTGTAGCTCTAACTCAGACACTCATTCTTGAGTGTGTATATATTCAAGTAGAGATGAGCGGAGTTATGTCCGCACTGGGCTGATTTTTCATTGGGGTACAAATTGTATTCAGTGGATATATTGCACCTGAATGGAAGAGGGGCTGCTGTGCTGGGGGAGAAGTCCTAGAGGGGGGTGGCTGAGTTTTTAAACTAGGTGGGGGGGGGGGGGGGGGGGGGGGGGGGGGGGGAGGACAAGCAGAAAATAAAGCAAAGCATGCAATGGTAGATAGGTTAGAGAGTGGTCAGAACAGAGGGGTGGGTGGAGAAGTGGACCAAGGGGGGAGGATAACAGCAGTGGATAAGGAGATCCGTGTGTTACAAATCAGCAGAAAAAAACATGTCTAGTCAGAAAACATTAATACATTACATTTCTAAACCTAAATGTACAAAAACACATGGTAATTTAAAGTGTATGTTCACAAATGCCAGAAGTCTAGCAGGCAAAATGGCCGAGCTTGAGGTCATGGTACTGGAGGAGGAAATGGATATAGTTGGAGTTGCTGAGACATGGCTGGACTCTTCGCATGACTGGGCTGTCAATCTCCAGGGTTATACTCTGTTTCGGAGGGATAGGGACAATAGGAAAGGAGGAGGAGTATGTCTGTATGTCAGAAGTAGTATAAAAGCGAGTATGAAGGAGACAATAGTGGGTGATGATTGTGTGAATGCAGAATCTGTGTGGGTGGAATTACAAGGGGAGACTAACAATGAAAGAATTTTTGGTATAATTTATAGACCCCCAAACATCACTGAGGAGATAGAGGATCAGCTGCATAGACAAATAGAGCGGGCTGCCCAGGCGGGTACAGTAGTGATAATGGGAGATTTTAACTTCCCTGGTATTGATTGGGGTCATGGATCGGCTTCAACTGGAGAGAAGGAGAGAAATTTTCTTAACTTATTGCAGGATAATTTTCTGGGCCAGTTTGTAGAAGAACCAACAAGAAGTGATGCACAGTTGGATCTGGTTATATCTAACAATGCAGAGATAGTTGAGGAGGTAATTGTTCGGGAAAACCTTGGTAATAGTGACCACAATATAGTTACTTTTATCCTAAAGTGTAGAAAGCATAAACATGCTGGGAGATCAAAAACATTTAATTTTAAAAAGGCCAATTTCCCAGGGTTACGGGCCGCACTCCAGGACATAGACTGGGAGCAGCTGTTGTCAAATAGTGGCACAGATGATAAATGGGAGACCTTCAAATCTACACTGGGCAACTATACTGCAGAATTTATTCCTAGGGGGAACAAATACAAGCGCTTAAAATTAAACCCTGCGTGGCTTAATGCGGATGTTAAAAGGGCAATACATGAAAAACAAAGGGCATTTAAAATATACAAATCAGAGGGGTCTGCCATAGCCTGTAATAACTACAAAAGGGTTAATAAAGACTGTAAAAGGACTATAAAAGCAGCAAAAGTTCAAAATGAAAGGCTGGTGGCCAGGGATAGCAAAACCAATCCCAAAAAATTCTTCAAATATATAAATGCAAAAAACCTAGGTCAGAGCATGTAGGACCCCTGAATAATAGTGATGGGGAATTGATTACTGGGGGATCAGGAAAAGGCAGAGCTACTGAATGAGTTCTTTAGTTCTGTATATACACATGAAGAGGTGGGAGCTGCTGTCGGTAGAGTAAGTGCTGGTGATGCTTCATGTAATATACATAACTGGTTCAATATAGATCTGGTCAAAGCCAAGTTAAACAAAGTAAACGTGAATAAGGCTCCAGGACCAGATGGGTTACACCCAAGAGTTCTTAAGGAACTTAGTTCAGTAATTTCTTTGCCCTTGCATATAATATTCAAAGATTCTCTGGTGACTGGCATAGTGCTGAGGGACTGGCGTAAAGCAAATGTGGTGCCCATCTTCAAGGGTTCTAGGTCATCCCCAGGGAATTACAGACTGGTGAGCTTACTGTCCATTGTGGGGGAAACTTTGAGGGTCTAATAAAGGACTATATACAGGAATATGTTTTGGATAATAGTATTATAAGTGATAACCAGCATGGTTTTACTAAGGACAGAAGCTGTCAGACTAACCCGATTGGTTTTTATGAAGTAGTGAGTAGAAGTCTGGATAGAGGGGCGGCTGTGGATATTGTGTATTTGGACTTTGCAAAAGCGTTTGACACGGTCCCTCATAGACGTCTGATGGGTAAATTAAGGTCGGTTGAATTAGAAAATCTACTCTAACTGGATTGAGAACTGGCTGAAGGAGCGTACTCAGCGAGTGGTGGTGAATGATTCCTACTCTGAATGGTCCCCAGTTATAAGTGGTGTACCCCAAGGTTCAGTGCTGGGTCCACTTTTATTTAATTTTTTTTTATTAATGATAGAGGGAAGAATTAACAGCACTGTTTCAATTTTTGCAGATGACCCTAAGCTTTGTAGTAGAGTCCAGTCTATGGAAGATGTGCAGAAGTTACAAGCTGACTTGGACACACTGAGTGTTTGGGCATCCTCTTGGCAGATGAGGTTCAATGTGGATAAATGTAAAGTTATGCATCTGGGTACTAACAACTTGCATGCCTCCTATGTCCTAGGGGGAGTAACACTGGGAGAGTCACTTGTAGAGAAGGATCTGGGTGTCCTTGTAGACCATAGACTGCAGAATAGCATGCAATGTCAATCGGCTGCTTCTAAGGCCAGCAGAATATTGTCATGTATTAAAAGAGGCATGGACTCGCAGGACAAGGATGTCATATCACTGTATAAAGCATTAGTAAGTCATCTGGAATATGCTGTTCAGTTCTGGGCTCCGGTTTATAGGAAGGATGTCCTGGAGCTGGAAAGGGTGCAGAGACGGGCAACTAAACTGATAAGGGGCATAGAGCATCTTAGCTATGAAGAAAGATTGAAGGAGTTAAACTTGTTTAGTCTTGAGAAGAGATGTATAAGGGGGGACATGATCAACCTGTATAAGTATGTAAATGGCCCATACAAAAGATATGGTGAAAAACTGTTCCAGGTAAAATCCCCTCAAAAGACAAGGGGGCACTGCCTCCGCCTGGAGAAGCAAAGGTTCAGACTCCAGGGGCGACAAGCCTTCTTTACTATAAGAACTGTGAATCTGTGGAACAGTCTACCGCAGGAGCTGGTCACAGCAAAGACAGCTGAGGGCTTCAAAACAGGCTTAGATAAATTCTTAGAGAAAAAGAAAGTCACCACATTGAAAAAAAAATGTAGAGTCATGTCTTAAGGTTACCAGTCCCCCTCCCCTTCATCACTCCTACCCCCTCCCTTGGTTGAACTTGATGGACATGTGTTTTTTTCAACCGTATTAACCATGTAACTGTCAGATGTACTTTGGCTGTCAAATACATAACCCTCACAAGTTCAGGTGGTTTCTGCTGTAAAGATGGTGGCCGCTTCGTGTGCAAATGGATGAGGCATGTAATTAATCACCATTTCTGAATGAGGAAGTTTGCCTTCACAAATTGACTTCAATCAGAATTTTGGGAAATTCAGTTCGTTTGGCTTTGATTTGCTCAACACTGAGGATACAGACTGTTCTATTACATGCCATATGAACATTTCTAGGAAAGAACCTAGAAATAGCACATTATGAAGCTTGTAGAATTAAGTCTAGTGGTTCTGGTATGGAGCTGCTATGGTCTTTGTAAATATTAACACAGCTATACTCTACATCAGGGATCAGCAACCTGCGGCATTCCAGCTGTTGTGAAACTACAACTTCTGGCATGCTCCTTTCACTTCTGTGGGAGTTCAGAGAACATCCAAGCAAGTGTGCATGATGGGAGATGTAGTTTCACAACACCTGGAGTGCCGGAGGTTGCAGACCCCTTTTCTACATAATATTTGTACTCATGCACCCATCCAAGTCAATTAATAAGGTCAAGAGTCTAGGTTAGAACAGTTACTTGTGACAGCTTTCAACCCTATTCAATTTTTGGGTTGACAAGGACAGCAAAATAAAGTTATTAGTTGGGTCTTTAAGGTGATACCACCCTCTATTCCTCACCGTAGAAAGAGGACTGTTAATAAATCTGAAGGCATCAACTGTGAATCGAAGCTTGTCTGGTTCAGGTCTTGGAGAAACAAAGGCTGAAGAGGAATCTCCTTGTGTCCCATCCACCAAGCACCTGTAGAGGATATTTATTTTAGTGAAGATATTCTTGAATTAAGGCAATATGAGAAGCAGAAACTCACCCATTATAAGCAATGATGTCATAGCGAGGATTGGAGTTCACATCTGGAGTAAGTGTGGCCACACAGCTATCAACAAACAGCATCATTGGGACATGGTTCACAGTGTCCACAGAGGCCTCCATGTAGAAGATGTCACCAAGCTGGAAGACCAGTGATGGATTGGGAGCACTCCAATCCGCTACAGATAAAATAAGGCTATTAGTAGAAGCTGAGAACCTACGCACCTGTACTCTACTGGAAGGAGCCTTACCGGTCATGAGACGCAAGGAGAAGGCCAACCTCTCTTCTGAGCTTATTGTGGTGCTAAAGGGAGCCCATGTTGGCTTGATGGCGTTGCTGCTTACATTGCCAAATCTAGATAAGTAAAGACATTCTTAAAGATTGCCCTCTATTGTGAGGGCATAGCAATTTTCCAGAAGCCTCATTGGTCCAAAGCTTGTATGTGGTACTAGAGATCAGCTATGTTTGCAGCGATGGAGAAGCCAATTGAGGCCATCTTCTGGACAACCTTACACAAGATTAGTGAATTAGACATTTGTGGCGTTGAGGCTTTAGGGATTGTCCAGCCATCCAAGTTGTTGCAATGTGTTTAATTGAAAGTAAAATACCCTGACATTTTATTACAGTAACTGCTAGTGTTCATCCAATGAAAAGCTAAATTGAATTTCAGGAAAAAAAAAAAAAAAAAAAAAAAAAAAATTTGATTTGCCAGAAATCTGGATTTCCTTGCACTTTGTGTAAAATAGTTTCACTGAAATAGGTACTACACGTTAAAGTGTAAAGCATGGGCAGAAGATGACCCATAATGCCTTGCAGCCAGCCTCTGTTGTAACATCCCTATAAAAGCCTAATCCCAACTGGTCTCTGCCATGTTAGTGAACTAAGCATAGGAAGAGATGACAAGCACTAGGGGCAGTGTTTAACAAAGCTTTTAATTGTAGAATCTTAGATAGGGACAGTGTAGGGAGAGCATAGAGAGACTGTAGGCTCAGTGTAATCACCCTGTGCATCTTGTTCCACTGCTGTACTATTCATTCTTAGGCTACTTTCACACTAGTGTTTAGGGTTTCTGGTATTGAGTTCCATCATAAGGGCTCAATACCAGAAAAAAAAAAAGCTAGTTTTGTCCCTATTCATTGTCAGTGGGGACAACACAGAACGCTCCAAAATGCATTCCCAGACCAGAGAGCAAACTGCTACATGTTGTATTTTGCTTTCAGTCCTGGGATGCAGATCTGTCATGACCCCCAGTGCAAGCAATATTAAAAATACAACTGGATCTGTTCGTAGTTGCAGAGGGTTGTATTATCAGTAACAGTTTTTGCTGAACCCTGCCGGATACAGAAAAACGCCTTAATCTGTCCTGATATACATTGACTGCATCATGCCTCACTGTTTTGATCAGCAATTTTGAGCCAAAACCAGGTGGGCTGTAAACACAGAGAAGGTGAAGATCTTTCCATTATACCTTATGTCTGTGGCAGCTCCACTCCTGGCTTACAATCAGCAACAATATATAGGGATGACAACCAGCCTAATGATGCACAGTCATGATACCACTAACAGAAGGGATTCAAACATTTTAATTCATGCTGTGGCAGTGCAAAGAACTTCACTACTTTATTTGTAGGGATGAGCAAATTGACCAGATGCTTCTTCTGAAATCAAGAAGCATAAAACTGCATTGTAATGTATGGAGAAGGGGTGCTGTACAGTATTAAGATGTATTTGCTCTGATGAGCTGAAGTTACTACTTCACGAAGTCTTGCGAGACTAAACCTCAAATTACTGTAAAAACCTTGATACCGAACTAAGGTTGGGTTCAAAGGTACCACTTAGAACTGAACCTGAGTTTGGTACAATGTTTTTTTTACAGTAATTCACAAAATCTTTGAGACTTCACAAAGTAATAAATTTGGCTCAGAGCTCCCGCTCTGTACAGTATTAGTTTTATGTGAATTTACTTAGCGTGAAGCATCTGAAGTCAATTCACTCATCCCCATTTATTGCTGCTGCCATCATGTCCTTATTTTTTTCCACTAAACAGTGATTAGGACACCCACAGGGGCAAGCAGCTTTTTTGCTTTACTGAAGGATGCTGCATTGATGCTAACCTCCGGCACCCCAGCTGTGGTAGAACTACAACTCAAGATGCGCACTTGCTTGGCTGTTCAGAACTCCACAGAAGTGAATGGAGCATGCTGGGAGTTGTAGTTTCACCACAGCTGGAGTGCCAGAGGTTAGCAGTCATGGAGTTAGGGGTTAGCTAGGACTGTTTGTAGCCTGCACAATGATGCACATGTCCATATATGTGACCTGCCTGTCATTCAGACACAGTAAGGCTAGGACTACATGGTGATATTTTATGGCATTATACTGCCTCATTCTGCAAAATGAAATTGATTTTTTGTCGTAGTATATGGTAGTACAACACTATAGACTAGTATATGGTGTCCAAACACAATCACTGAAAAAAGTGGTGTCAAATGGCAGAAAATGCTCAAACACACCAAATGCTGTAGCACATTTATAACTAGGGGACCAAATCCACTTAGTTTGCACTGGGGATACTTTGATGGTGGCTAGCTTAGTTTTGTCTACCTGCCACCTCTTCTGACATGCCTTCCAGTACCTATATGCATTCCCCATATTGTAACAATTCTGGAGCACTCATGTCTAGTATGCCATTCCTCCATTATTCCTGCTAGTCTATGAATGAGTCGCCAGCAGTTTCCAACAAAAGCCCCTCTGAGGTTTACCAGTTAGGGGCGTGTCCCTGCACAGTCACTCCAGCAGCACCAATTGGACAGTGTCAGACACACCCTGTTAATACTCAGATGGACCTTCATTGCAGACTGCAAGCAATATTTCTAGTGGGAACAACTTCCTTTATAAGTAAGGATTCTCCAGAATTACTATCAGGATGGAAGTAGTATATCATATCAGGAAAGTTGACTGCTGCTCTGTGGAACAGGAACATTTTTAAAAGAATCCCTTTCCAAGTTGATTTGATAATTAGGATGGGACTACATGGACAGTTTGGCCATACATATAACACGGCCGAAGATCACAGCTCTGATGCCACAGAACATCACCACATAATGCAAGTGAATGGGGTCAGACTGACTATAGTTGTTCCAGACATAACATCCAATCCAGCGGGTGTGGATTGTCGTGGCATGCCTCAATGTGACCCCATTCACTAACTAGCATCTAACTTAGGTGGTGGTGAAGATCTAGCTATGGACCCCACCATTACTACAGACTCACCTTGGGTAGTAACAATGGATGGGAACCGCTGCAGAATTGGACCTGATGATGGGCACATTGCTGGAGGTGGTGGGGGTGTAATACAAGTTGACTGTGTAGGCAAGTACATCTGGAGTCATCTGGAGGAGAGAAGAGCCACAATAAGGTTGGTAAAAGTGTCAAACCCTGGATGTTTGAGAACCAGTAGAACTGTCAATTTTATAGCCACCACTTAAGATACAAGTATTTTGGTAATTTTATGAAGGAACTCAAAGGAGTGGGTGAAGTCCACCATAAGGCCAGAAATTGACAACTTTAGATTTTGGGTTATAGTGAGTGCTGAGCGAGCATGCTCGCCGGAGCACTATGTTCACTCAAGCATCGGTATGCACGGTGTTCGACCAAACGCCACGTGTGCTTGAGTGCAATGCTCGAGTCTCCTCCCCGCACGTTTGTTCGCTGCTATGCAGCGAATAAACATGCAGGAGAGTACTGGCATTGATTGTAATGCCGTAGCCATGTTGATTTGTACGCTAATGCTATGCAATGTACGCTAAAATACGCATACAAATTCAATTAGCGTACTTTTACAAGTGAAAGAGGAGAAGTCACAATTCTGACCTTTTCCTATGAACCAGACATCCTACCCATGCTCTTCCCTAACCATTTCTGTGGTGTTTCCACCATTTTCTTACCTTTCCCTATCAACCAGACACCCTCCCCTCTGCAGAGCCAGGGGTGCCTGGTCTTCTCACATTGACTTTCATTATACTCAGGTGTTCAGCCAGAGCACCCAAACATCAGGGTGCTTGATCATCACTAGTTATTGTCAATACCACTACAGTACACTGGCCAGACAACATTCCTGGTGACAGTCATAGGAAGATATTATGGTCTTCAAGCAAGCCAGATCTTTGACACCATTACATAGCCACTTTAATATAGTGCTAAGGAACCAGAGGGTTTTCATGATAAAACGCATTAATTAGTGACAGGGTACATCTCTTCTCCCATTTCAGGAATGCTCAGTCCTCCAGCCACTTACCTCTAGCTTGCTTCCACATTCTTGAAGGGCATATTCAAATACCACTATGGTATCTGTAGTTTGAGTTCCAGCTGTGCAGGTCCCCAGGGCCAGGTCTGAAGGCTTCACCAGTCTACCATTACCATAGAAGTCCCTCTGCACAGTCACCACCATATGGTCTTCAGCACACTGCAAACTGATAGGGGAGGATGGGGTTTGTACAAGCTGCCGGGACATGGAACCAGGCTGGATGTAGTCCCATGCAGAGACAAAACGAGAACCGCTTTGAGGTACATTTCTATGCCCTGAATGCCAGGAATTTCCTCTAGAAGAGCCTACTGCAGATACAGATTGTGGAAGTCCTCTAGAAGATCCCCATCCAGGCTGATAACTCCTCCACCGAGTGTCTGGCTGGCGCCGGTGTCTACCCAAGGCACTGCTAAAGCCTGACCCATAGAGAAGAACTACAAGCAGCCAACTCCACCTAATCCCTAACAACATCCTGACTGCAGGAGAAGTCACACCAGGAGAGGGTGGAGGGAGGAGAGCTTTATACCCCACCCATCACATGGTCATCACTTCACCTGACCCTTCATTATACTCAGCTGGACACATCCACAGCTGAGGAGCATATGGCAATGCAGAGCCCGGTGGTGGCGTTCATATGGGATTCATGTTCATTTCTTGGGTGTATTCACACTGACTTTAAGGCCTCTTTCACACGAGCGTGTCCGGATGCGTTCAGGAAAATCCGCACGCAATTGCAGTCAGTTTTGACTGCGATTGTGTATGTTCTTTCAGTTTTTTCCGCGCGGGTGCGAAGCGTTTCAATGCGTTTATCACGCGCGTGCGAAAAAACTGAATGTTTACAAACAACATCTCTTAGCAACCATGCGTTAAAACCGCATTGCACCCGCACTTGTGTGCGGATGCAATGCGATTTTCACGCAGACCCATTCACTTCAATGGGGCCAGTTCTGCGTGAAAAACGCAGAATATAGAACATGCTGCGTTTTTCACGCAACGCAGAAGTGATGCGTGAAAAAAACGCTCATGTGAAAAGCCCCATTAAAATGAATGGGTCGCATCACGCATTGTACCCGCGCGGAAATCTCGCCCGTGTGAAAGAGGCCTTAGGGTACATGAACACGTTCAGGATTTATGTGCGGAGAATCCGCACTGATATCGCAGGGAAATATGTGCAGACAATCTGCATCAATTGGTGCAGATTTGGTGCAGATTTTCCTCAATGAATGGAAAAAAACTGGTCAAGAAAAATAAAATAAATTGACATGCTGCGGATTTTAAAATCCGCACACAAAAAAACGACATGACATGACAGTCGCAAAAACTTTATACAAGATGGAGTTTTTGCGACTGTCGTATCACAGACGCAGCATGTCGCATGTCGCAGTGCGACACCATAGATTTCCATTATAAAAATTGTCACACGACATTAATGTTGTGCACCATGTGTCGCGTGACTTGTTACATGTCGCCGTGTAGCCCTAGCCTTAGGGCTCATGCACATGACCATATGCTGACGGGGCCCATGCTGCAGACCGCAAATTGCAGTCTGCAATGCACAAGCACCGATCGTGGGGCTGCTGCATGCAGATTGCGGACCCATTCACTTCAATGGGGTCCACGATCCACATCCGACTGTCCACACCGCAAAAAAATAGAACATGTCTGCACTGTATGTCCGGGATTGCGGACCCATTCAAGTGAATGGGTCCACATCTGTGACGTGGGGTGCACATGGCTGGTGCCTGTGTATTGCGGACCCGCATGTTCGCGGGCCGCAATATGGCCACGGCATGAATTCGAAATAGAAAATCAGTGTGTTTTTTCTTGTGGATTTCTGTATGTTTTCGCACCAAAAATTGATCAAGGGGATTTTCCCCTTGCATTGAAAAGGGTGAAGTCCGCACAAACAGTTGATGAGCCCTGGATTTCCAAATCCACACCGAAAAATTATGAAAGTGTACGTGAGGTTTGTCTAATCTCATACACTGTGCTGGTGCCGAATTGTGCTACGCCTTTTCTGTATGTTAATCTGCATCCTGTGCAACCACCGTAAAAGTCCTGGTGACGTTCATGACTGCAGTGTGCTTCACCTGTACTAGCTGTGCGAGCAGGAACCGGGTCGCAACATTTAACTTTCACCGCACGTATCTCTACGACAAGGCCCAGTCTCCGCCACGTTTCTACACATAGGTGCCCAGTGAGCTGCTGATGGATGGGGCACATGTATGTACGGTGTGCGAGGACTGCACATGTCAGAAAATGCTGTGTGATATTGAATGCGACTCTGTGCCGTGAAAAAGCAAAAAAAAACTGAGCAAATTGGTGCAGTGTGAACAGCGGCTTACATGTAAGACTACATGGTATCATGGCACATCTATATGATGTATAATATTATGCAAAACAACTAAAAAAAACTGGGCCACCTTTATCAAGTGTGCCTGTTTTTAAGGGGGTTGTCCAGGTTTAGAGCTGAACCCGAACATAACCCCTTCTTCATCCTCCAGCATTGAAGTATTTTATTTTACTTACAATGCTAGGTCAAGGCTTCAGCCTAGCAGTGTTCCCGGTGACATCACAAGCAGTAATGGGTGGTCTATAGCGCTGTCCTAGGCCGTTTTACAGGCTAGGGCAGCACTAAAGCCACTGGGAACACTGCTAGGCTGAAGCCTCATCCTAGCAGAGCCCGGTACGTCACTGGCTCTGCAGAAAAAGCTCTAGTTTTGCGCCATGCAGGGCAAGGTGGAGCGTCGGAGCATGAAATCCTCCGATGCACATCTCATACAGGCTGACTGGGGCAAGAACTGAACCCGAACAACCCCTTTAAGCATAAAATTAGACCGGCGTCCTTCTTTGGGCTCACACAGGCAAACGTGTGCTTCCCATGCCATGCATTGGAGACTGCAAATTGCACTCTCTAATGCACGGGTATCTCCCCTGTTGCCTGCACTGATGGATGCAGACCCGTTTAACTTGAATGGGTCCGCGATCCGTCCGCATCGTAAAAAAAAGAGCATGTTCTAGAGGTATGGACCAAAATACAATGGAAGTGCTCCTTAGTGCTGGCATCGCCTTCCGCTCCGTGTCTTCCGGATTGCAGACCCATTTATATATTGCGGACCTGCTGTTTGTGGGTCACAATATGGGCACGGCCAGCACACTCATGTACATGAGCCCTTTCGTCAAGTATTTGTTGAGTCACCCAGCAGTTGATGAATTGTCATTAGTCTGCCCTCTGGTGGTTAACTTTCAGTATGACAGGTTCATATTTCCCTAGATTGGTCTAATTTATTTGTGCATGGAAAAAAGTTGCATCTGCACAGAGAAATGTGGTATGTCTCCTGGAAAAAAAATAAATAAATCACACTACATCACTCCAAACAGACTCTAGAAAATTAGAGTAGAAATTAGACTGTTTTGTTACAAATTCAGGCATAAAAAAGGCCCACCTACATAAATAGGTTGGAAAAAAGTTGCAAAGGTTAGAAAAACGCAAAATTACTCTAAAAATAGGCAAACGAGGCGAAAAACACTTTAGTAAATGTGGCATACTGCTCTTTTTGGCATGCAGGTTGCAGTGTGAACAATGGCTTGCATGTAAAACTGTGTACGTATCTTTTGAAAGGGCCGTGGGAACAGCGGCAGACATGTAAACTGCACCCATTTATGTTTTGAAAGTGTAAGGCCCCTTTCACACGAGCGTGTCCGGATTTGGTCCGGATGCGTTCAGGAAAATCCGCACGCATCCGCACCAAATCCGCACGCAATTGCAGTCAGTTTTGACTGCGTTGTTCTTTCAGTTTTTTCCGCGCGGGTGCAAAGCGTTTTGATGCGTTTATCACGCGCGTGCGAAAAAACTGAATGTTTACAAACAACATCTCTTAGCAACCATGCGTTAAAACCGCATTGCACCTGCACTTGTGTGTGGATGCTATGCGATTTTTACGCAGCCCCATTCACTTGGGGCCAGGGCTGCGTGAAAAACGCAGAATATAGAACATGCTGTGATTTTCACGCAACGGCGAAATTGCTGCGTGAAAAACATCGCTCATGTGAAAAGCCCCTTTGAAATGAATGGGTCAGGATTCAGTGCGGGTGCAATGCGTTCGCATCACGCATTGCACCCGCGCGGAAACATCGCCCGTGTGAAAGGGGCCTAAAACATAAATGTCCATGATAAAGACTACCAGGCGGCACATAATGGGGGAGATTGATCACATCTGGAGTAATGTAGAACTGGCTCAGTTGCCCATAGTAACCAATCAGATTCCACCTTTCATTTCTCAGAGCTCCTTTGGAAAATGAAAGGTGGAATCTGATTGGTTGCTATGGGTGACTGAGCCAGTTTTACTTTACTCCAGTTTTGATAACCGTTCCCAGTCTTTTTTTCTGTCTGTCTTCCATTTGTGTCTCATTTATTATCCTTTCGTCAATCAGGTTTTTCTTTTTTTGGTTTCAGTCTGACCTCTGGTGGTGGTTTCCTTGTAAGACAGCTTTATATTCACTAACTAAGACTGGTCTAGTTAGTATGTGCATGAAAATATGGCACAACAATGAGATGAAATCAGGCGCACGTCTCCATGGCAGTAGGCAAATTGTGGTGCAACTCTACTCTCAAACCAGAGACAGAAAAGTGCGCCAGCCCTGGAGTGGAGTAGAAATTAGACAGAAATTAGGCGCAAAAGTTAGAAAACTTCTTCTATAGTCTTAAAACAGTCGCAAATGCCTCAAAAACAAGCACCACTTCAGTTGGTAAATGAGATAGTTGGAGACAGGCTTTTTACTCTTTAAAACAGGTGCAGACATGATAGTAAATGGGGGGGGGGGTGTTATTAAAACTGGTGTAAAGTAGAATCGGCTTATTTGCTCATAGCAACCAATCAGATTCCACCTTACATTTTCCAAAGGGGCTCTGAAAAATGAAACTAAGCCAGTTCTGCTTTACACCAGTTTTAATAAATCTCCCCCAATGTGTGTATCTTTTGGAGGCAGAAAATAAAAATATTCATGACGTATAGAGATTATGCAGAAGAACTGACACAATCTGTATGGTTCGTGTGAAAGAGGCCTAAGGGTCCGTCTACACGGCGGCGCTGGTCTCGGCCAATATCATACAAATGAATAGGATAGCAAATTTTTGGAGATACACTACAATCCCATTCACTTCTATGGGGCCAGGGCTGTGTAAAAACCCAGATATATAGAACATGCTGCGAATCTCACGAAATAGTGTGTAAAAAAATCTTGTGCACAGACCCACTGAAATGGATGTGTCAGGATTCAGTGCGGGTGCTATGTGTTCACATCACGCATCGCGCGGAAAACGCACTCTTGTGAAAGGTGCCTTTTTTTCCCCCCAAAATGTTGTGATAATCATGATTAAAGCAGCGCAGATCTGACCCGTGTGAATGCAGCCTAAGGGCTCACACACACGGCCGTGTTTTTATTGTCCGCCTCCGATCCTCATTTTGCGTAGGTCGGATGCGGACCCATTCTCTTCAATGGGGCTACAAAAATGCGGACAGGACACCGTGTGCAGTCCGTGGTACCCGCAAAAAAATCGAACATGTCCTATTCTATGGAGGCGGAGGCACACAACCGGTATCCATGTTTTACGGATTCACTAAAACACCACCGGTTGTATGCAGGAGCACTTAGGCTGGATACAGAAGAGCGACGTATCCTCTTTAGGGTCTGTTCACACAGAAACATTTATAAAGACCTGCTTTTTTTTCACCGGTCTTTGTCCCCCCCCCCCCTGGGCTTTTGTATCTGGCGCCTAATTTACCACAAAAGCGTATGTCTCTCCATGAATTAGGTAAATCTCCGATATTGTGCGTCTGTCGAGTAAAACTACTCCCTGATAGTTGTACGCCAATGTTTATACCAGTTTTCAGTGTAAATGTAAGTAAATTTGCTGTGGCCAATTTCCCTCCCCCCGGCACTCCCTCACCGCTCCCAAATGTCGAACAAGGTGCAAAAACATCAGTGCGAAATAATATTGTCGCACAGCCATTAAAAAAGCCACCAAACGCCTAAAACAGGAATAGCACTCTTCGTAAAGGACTCCCACAGTTTTTTTTTTTAACATGGATTGGAGCAACAGATTCATTATCCCAAGAAAACCCAGTGTGAGGGTTTGGGAGTCATTTACGAATTGCACTATTCCGGTTTTAGACATAGGTGGCATGAAAAATTGTGCAGATTTTTGAAGAGGTTTCTGCGTTGTTTTTTTCAGCATAGAAAAGGCTCAGTCTGAACACGAACGTGCGTGCCCCGTGTCAATAGCAGTCTGCGGCCACGTGCCATTTGCTGATGCAGACCTATTCGCTTGAAAGAGTCCGCACCACAAAAAATAGAACATGTTCTATTTCTTTGCGGTGAGGAGGCATGGAGCAAAATGCCCTAGATGTGCTCCGTAGTGATTCTGTTTTGTTCTGGGCCTCAAGGGGGGGGGGGGGGTTCTTTTTTCCACACTTGTGAGGGGGGGTAGTAGTAAGCATAGGGTACCTAGGGTAGCAATCATGATAATGGTCACATGTCGGTTCTTCTCTGGTTCTGTTAGAGAATTGGTCAGAGGCACTTGTGGTCCAGGGTTACTACACGGCCCAGGTTGAGTCACAATTGGTTCAGCCATATTAGACAGGTTGTGTGAAGCAGGGGGCACAATGCTTGTTCTGTACGGGCCCTGCAGGTTCTCCGCTTGGGTGAGTGTCCCTTGGTGGAAGATTCCCTGCTGGAGTTCAGTCTCCATCCTCTCATGGTGTCCACATAGGTAAACATCTCCAGCAGCATCCCCATCAGGCTGACAAAATACATAGATTTCCACACATTTTATTTCAGTGGTGTTAAATTTGGGTTGTAGGTTGCCGTACACAACAGCATAAATGTTAAGGGACCCTTTTAAGTAGTGTAACGGTGGCACAAGTGTGACTGAAGGGCACCCAGAAAGAAGTAACCGTGTCCAGACACATAAGCCCAAGTGGTACCCCTTTGAGCTAGGCATTAGTGAGGTGTGCTGGCAGCAGCAATGGTTTCTCTTTTTCTTGAGTCTTCAGGGCAGTGGACATCTGGTGACATGTGTCTTCTGTCCCCAGGAGTTGGGCTTCTGGTAGCAGATTGATGAACCTCTGCCCCATGCTTAAGCTTCTTGGCAAAGCAATTGCTTCAGAAGGTGCTGAACACTCAAAAAAAAAATATATATATATATATATATATATAGTGCCCACAGGCATGGCCTGCCTACTCCTCTGATGGTCATCCTGCTTTGTTTCTCACAAAGCTTCAGCGCATATGTGCAGATCCAGGAAGGCTGATTAACCATTGGTGAGCCGATGCAGAGGATCAATGTACTGCCTCAGGATTTGTGTGGTGGAAAATTGATTCAAAGACTCAGGCCAGAAGAATAAAAGTTCGTGCAAAAGATTACTGCTGGATGCACTAAAAGTTCTTTGGACAAAGTGAAATTTCTATCCCCAGATGAGGTATGTGGCTGGTAAGGGAACCTCTGTGCCATTTTGCTGATGACACTTGAACTTTTGCCTTGCACAACTTTTTGATATGTTTACTATAGGTTTGACCTGGATGTTATATAGGCGATAGGTGTAAGAACATTAGTCCCTCACCTGCAGCAGGGTCTGTGAAGCTATGGCTTGCTTATCACTGCTAACCATCTGTATAATGATTATAAGTAAGCATTCATGTCTATGGGTCATGCAGGAGTCATAACCTGGTCCATGTGAACAATCTGAGGCTGGTTATTGTCCAAACAACCAATATGGCTGCATGAATGAGCCCTTAGAGGGATTGTCTAGGATTATAAAGACATAGCTGCTTCCTGCCAGAAACCGTGCCACAGCAGACCATGGGTGATGTTTGGCAGTACAACTCCACAAAGCCAGTGACCGACCCAACCAACCTAAGAGGCAGCCAAGTGTTGTGGCCATGGTGCATTGTTATGGAGATCAGTAGCATGAAGCCTGCTGCAGCTGGAGAAGCTTGACAAGCTCAGTGTGTAAACCTTACTCATGTCAGTTAAGATATGGCTGACAGTAAAGTCTCCTGTAACCAAGCTGAAAGCCATAGCAGAAGCTAGAAGGTCATGACAATCCACAAGTTATGAAGGCCTGAAATAGTCTTACCCATAGCAACCAGTTACAACACTCGTTTATTATTATGCTTTTGGGACAAAAACAATCTGCGCAGTGACTGGTGTCCATGTTGTACCTCTGACCTACATAAGATTCACCATATGGCCCCATAGTACTCATATGTATAAGGTACCAGGACAGAGTCCTTTGTACCAGACCATGCATGAAGTTATGAGCCACTGAAACCAGTGATCCCCATACAACCATTGATACCTTAGGTGCTTAGAGACAGCATAAGAGACTCAAGGACATGATTTTTTTTGCCCACTTTATTTGTGAGAAAGTTTTTTTAGAAGACATTTTCCAGCCATAGTAAGAGCAAGAGCAACAACTACTGAAGTGACTGAGCCAATGGCCACCAGCACCCACAACTGCAAAGGTTTTTCTTCTGCACCCATTCTCGAAGCTTGTGCAATTCCCGCTCCGGAGACCTGGTTAGGCTTTGATCCAGTCACTAGAAGAGGACCCAATGTGGCTAGAGTGTGCTTCTCTAGATGAGAATCTGGAAGAAACAGCCATTTTTTAAAAGACTGACTTATGGAAGCTGTAGGAGACAGTTGACTGAATAACTCACCAACATCTCTCTTCCCAACTCCTCTTGACCTTGCAGGGCTCCATGCTGTTCTTCGACCGCTAAATGTATCACAGTTCCTAGTGTCACAGCACTGGCAGATCTCACTGAGGCCTTCCACAGGTGACCAACTGGGAAAGTATAAAATCAAGTGTCAACCATTGAAGGATCATCTACTGTTATCCAAAACCTTCTAGGACAGGGATCAGCAATCTTCAGCTCTCCACTTGCTGTGAAATTACAACTCCCAGCATGCAAACTTACTCTGCTGTTCTTGTAACTCCCACAGAAGTGAAAGGTGGATTCTGGGAGTTGTAGTTTTAGAACTGCCAGAGGTTACTGGTCCCTGTTCTAGGGTGTCATCTGACCCAAGACACCCAGATGTGGTGATGTCTTACCTGCTGGTAGCCTTATTGTAGGAGCAGGCCTTGTTCATTGGATTAGGGGTCTGGTTGATGTCAGCAGCTCTCAGGTAACAGGTGATATAGATCTAGAAACACAATTACAGTATCTTACAGAAACTTGTATAATGTCTACACAATTTTGAAGTTCTACCCCCCAAGATAGAAACAAGCTGACATTAGGGCCCTAGGAATTGCCCTACGAGTCTTTTTGAGACCATCAAAATTGGTGTACAGGAAATCTGGCTTTGCTGCCCATAGCAACCAGTTCCCAGCTTCTGTTTTGGAGAGCTCTGAAAAATGAAAAAGGTGGAATCTGTTTGGTTGCTCCAGGTAACCAAGCCAGTTTTCCTTATACCAATTTTGATAAATCTCCCCACTGCCAATTGATGGAAGTTAGGGAGTATTCCATTACATGCCAATGTATGGAGATTAAAATACTACTTCTAGGGGAGAAGCTCCATAGATATGGCACATGATAAAGCCTGTGCAGCAAGAGTCCAAGCAGCTTCATAACTGAGCAATAGGTCTTTGTCCATCTGTATACAACTGCCTACATACAGGCATGGGATTCAGCTGGTTTTCCAGAGCCATTGTTAAAATTACAGCAGGACCAGAAAACAGTGTTAGCGGCCAATTCCCGATCCAGTGCTCTGGTGGTGGCACAGCTGGAGATGAGCGCTTCCACTGCAGAGGCACTCCTCTCCCTACATTCATCTGTATCATCTTCCTGAGGATGACAGAACAGTTAAGTGGTGCAGCAGGGTGGGGTTGGGGGGGGGGGGGGTGGACAGGCTTCTCCCTTCCCCATTTTGGATAGCAGTAGGCCTGCAGCCCATCAGAAGCCCCAACAATAATGTTCCCATAATAGTGTTCCCCATAGCCCCTCAGTAGTAATTGGGGACAAGATGTTTACACCATTAGTGTCAGTGGCACCATTTGCTGGGTGCAGTTATTTTAGGGCATTGTTTACCAATAATTGAAGGGCACCATGTGTGGTACTAATGGTATCAGGGGGTTCTGTTAGATAGTATTAGGAACACTGGGCACATTATGTTTGTTAGGATGGGGGTGTTCAGAAGGTAGGAAAATGGAAGAGTAGGAACCTAAAATGTCTGTTAGGCTTTCACAGGTGTCACTGTATGGCGGCAGCTTTAGGAAGCACATGGTGTCATAGCAACCAATGATGCCGTGCGCTCCCATCCTCTGGGGCAGCACAAGCCAGGCTTTCACAGCCCAATACGATACAGTCGTCTGAATGGGGCCTTAAACTGCAGAGAGGAGTGAAAAAAATTATGGCAGTCAGATCTGAAAGGAGAAGGTGAGGAAAAACAAAGTCACTGGATGTAATGTGGGTGGTACCGTGTTCTCCTGTATGTTTGATAGCTTATTGTAACATATATGCAAATATGTCATAATAGGTACATCTACTGCAAGTATAGCCCATGTAATATATACTGTATGGGATATTGTATACAAGTGCAGTGTATTCATGATATATGTGAGTAGAGTATGTATGCATACCTCCCAACTGTCCTGGATCTGGTAAGTCTGGGGGAGCAATGGAGACTAGGCAGGATTCGGATCTGTACAGATAGACATTGGGTGGAGTAAGGTGTGGCCTAGTGTTTTAAAACACTGAGTTTTGTTTCTTATGCCTTTTAACCCCTTCACCCCCGGAGCTTTTTTCAGTTCTGCATTTTCGTTTTGCGCTCCCTGCCTTCAAACAGCCATAACTCTTATTTTTCTGTTCACATAGCTGTATGAGGGCTTGTTTTTTTTTGCGGGACAAGTTGTACTTTCCAACGCCACCATTTAATATTGCATACGGTGTAGTGGGAAAAAAATTCCAAACCGGGTGAAATTGCAAAGAAAACGCTATTCCGCTACAGTTCTACGGGTTTCTTATTTACAGCGTTCGATGTGCATTAAAACTGACTGGTTACTTTCATTCTACTGGTCAGTACGAATCCGGCAATACCTAATATGTATAGTTTTTCCTGCGTTTTCATAGTGATAAAATAATTAGAAAGTTGCCCTTTTTTTTTTTCCTTGTCAAATCTTGACCCCTATAACTTTTTGGTATTTATGTGTACAGAGCTGTATGGGGGCTCATTTTTTGCGGGACGATCTGAAGTTTTTATTGATACCATTCTGGGGTGTGTATGACTTTTTGATCACTTTTTATTTAATTTTTTTAGAAAAAAAAATGCGACAAAAAACGGCAAATCGCCATTTGGACGCTTTTTTCCGCCACACAATTCGCTGTATTGGAATTTTTTTTTTTTATATTTTAAAAGTACGGGCGTTTTCGGTCACGATGATACCCATGATGTCTATATTTATTGTTATTTAGGTATTTATTTTTTTACTTATACGGAAAGGGGGGTGATTTGAACTTTTACATCTTTTTTATTTTTTATATATTTAACTTTTTTTTTAAAATTTTTTTTTACTATTAGAAAGCTCAAATATGGGCTTATATATTGTGGCTTTTTTTTTTCTTTATGAGCAATTCTGGGTTTTATAGACTCAGAAAGCCATGAATCGCTCATTTCTTATCCTGGCCTGCCATCTAGTGGCCAGAATAAGAATTGCACTTTGAAAACTGTAATCCTCACCAGCGAGGATTACAGTTTTTATATGGTGTACAGACACCCCGATTGGCCACACGGGGTGTCTGTACACCACCCGGAAGCGAACGCTTCCGGGTTTAGCCGCAACTAGATGCCGTGATCACGGCATCTAGTCAACCCGGAAGACGCCGCCGATGTAGTAGGTAGCGGCAAGTCTCTGCTGTTAGAAACAGCAGAGACTTGCCGGCCATGACGCCCGCCGCACCCACGAGCGGGCGCCATGTGCCCGCAGCGCCCCAGCGGGGGTGAAGGGGTTAAAAGTCTGGTGTATTTATACATAGGTGATGCAATGCCACATGTCCACCACCGAGTAGGGAACCTGTTAAATTTGAATCCCACCCTGCCTATATATGATGTTTGTGCAACCAATGCTCTTAACCATCTAAGTTTATTAGAGCAGTGTTCCTCAACTCCAGTCCTCAGGGCCCACCTAACAGTCAAGTTTTCCTTAGTATTCAGCAGGTGATAATTAGTTTCAATGCATCAGGAAAGTCCACAGGTATTCATTCCGTGCGATATTCTCAAATCATGACTGGTAGGTGCACCCTGAGAACTGGAGTTCGGAGGGGGGGGGGGGGGGGCACTACATTAGAAGTCAAAAGCTCAATTTAGAATGGTGACCAGTGTAAGCCATCAACTTTCATTCCCATACAGATCAATGAGGTATGTGGTGACAAAGGACCTCAAGGATGGCCAGCAGCAGAGAGTTTTATAGTTACGGGTCTTCAGGGTTATACCATGTTTAATCCTCACCATAGAAAGGTCACTGTTCATAAACTTGAAGGCATCAACCGTGAATCGAAGCTTGTCTGGTTCAGGTCTTGGAGAAACAAAGGCTGAAGAGGCATCTTGTAGCATCCCATCCATCAGACACCTGTAGAAGGGATATATTTGTGAAGATGCCCTTGAATTAACAAGGCAAAGTAAGAACCAGCAACTCACCCATTATAAGCAATGATGTCATAGTGAGGATTGGAGTTCACATCTGGAGTAAGTGTGGCCACACAGCTATCAACAAACACCATCATTGGGACATGGTTCACAGTGTCCACAGAGGCCTCCATGTAGAAGATGTCACCAAGCTGGAAGACCAGTGATGAACGAGGAGCAGTCCAGTCCTCTACAGATATAATAAGACCATTAGTACAAGCTGAGAGACTATTCACTTCTACTCTACTGTTAAGAGTCTTACCAGTCATGAGACGCAAGGAGAAAGACAACCTCTCTTCAGAGCCGATTGTGGTTTTGAAGGGAACCCATGTTGGCTGGATGGCATTGCTGCTTACATTACCAAGTCTACAAGTAAAGACAATTTTTAAAATATGGCCAGGATTAGAGAAGTTAGTTCCTCCTCCTTCCCCCCCCCAAAGGAACTTGAGCACCCAGGTGCTCACTCAACACTAGTCATCAGTATCTGATTGGTGGGGTCCAACACTGGGTACTTCCACTGATCAATGGTTTGAGAAAGCACTGGCACACCTGTGACTGCAGTAGCCTTCTCAACTTAAGGCCAGTGACGTTGCAGTCAATCATGTGGCCTAGGCACAGCTGATGTCCAATGTTTAGCACTGTGCTTAGTAAACTGAAAGGCCACAGCCCTCACAGGAGCACTGGTGCCTATATCAACTCCAGTCCACTTATAGTTCTGAGAGAATATGGTTGACTCAGCTTTTGCCTGGTCAAACCAGCCCCCTTTAAAGTGTCTAGATCAAAGCTAGTTTCACTAGTGCCAAATTCTTCCAGCAGAGGAACAGCCTGCCAGAAGACATTTAATCCAGCCAGGGGCGTAGCTATAGGGGGTGCAGCGGTAGCAGTCTCTACCTGGCCCAGAAGCTGAGGGACCCAAAGACCCTTGTGGTGCACAAGACGACACCGGTATTATAAAAAGTGCATGCTGGTCAAGTTACGTCTCTGGCTGGAGGGAAGGGGTAAGGTCAAGAATTTGGCATGGGGGGGGGGGGGGGGTCCATTTCAATTAGTCCCAATCCAAGGGTAGCAATACATCCAGTCCCAGTAAAACAACTACCATTGGATATCCTACACAGCTTTAAGGAAGCATACAGTTTACCAAGGTGGCCCTGGCAGAAGTGTTATCACTTGGAGCCACTCTAGAAGACCTAGCTATAGACCATCATTAGTATAAACTCACCTTGGGTAGTAACAGTAAATGGGAACCACTGCAGGATTAGACCTGATGATTTGCACATTCCTGGCAGTGGTGGGGGTGTAAGACAAGTTGATCATGTAGATTAGCTCATCTGAGGTAGTCTATAATAATAAAAAAAAAAAAATAAAAAATAAAAAAAAATAAATATACTTTATATCCACTATGAGGTAGGGTTTGTTATTTGACTTTGTATGTCACAAGAGCCCACGATATCAAGACACTCAAGACCATTATAGTAGATCACCCAAGAACAGGCAACATGCCTGATAAGAGGTAAGGAAAGCTGATGTTCCTCCAGGAAACCATATCTACATTTGTCACCATTAGTTATGTCAATAATCATACTCTAGAGTGCAGAGTATCTAAGTAGTTTTCAGGTTTCATGAGACACATTAGTCAGCAATTACTGTATTTATCTACAATTAGTCATTTAGAATCCCCCAGCCACTTACCTCTAGTTTGCTTCCACATTCTTGAAGAGCAATTAGAAAGACCACAGTAGTTACAGAAGTCTGAGGTCCAGCTGCACAGGTCCCCAGGAGCAGGTCTGAGGGGTTCACCAGCTTACCATTACCATAGAAGTCTCTCTCTACAGTCACCACCATACTGTCCTCAGCACACTGCACACTGACAGGGGAAGATGGGCTATGCATAATCGGTGGGGGCTGTGTAAGCTGTCGGGACTGATAACCTGCTCCAGGATACATGCGGCCCCATCCAGACACAGGACTTCTTAGAGACCCAATTCCAGAAACTGGAGACAAAACATTTCCCCTAGAAGAACCTACTGCAGATACAGATCTAGAAGATCCCCATCCAGGCTGATAACTCCTCCACCGAGTGTCTGGCTGGCGCCGGTGTCTACCTGAGGCACTGCTAAAGCCTGACCCATAGAGAAGAACCACAAGCAGCCAACTCCACCTAATCCCTAACAACATCCTGACTGCAGAAGAAGTCACACCAGGAGAGAGTGGAGGAAGGAGAGCTTTATACCCCACCCATCACAGGGTCATCACTTGACCCTTCATTATACTCAGCTGGACACATCCACACCTGAGGAGCATATGGCAATGCAGAACTGAGGTTCTGCATTGCCATATGCTCCTCAGGTGCAGCGCTCAGAACACATGCCGGGCGGCCCCATTGAAAATGCCTATACTTGTCCGTGCGTACGGACAAGTATAGGACACGTTCTATCTTTTCTTACTGAGCCGCAGCTCAGCAAGATAGCGTGCCGCCCATAGAGGTGAACGGGCCCGGCCTTATTCCGCAAATTTTCACACGGGCGTCACGGATTCAGCCCGGATGCGTTCCGGAAAATCCGCACGCATCTGAACCAATCCGCACGCAATTGCAGTTACTTTTGACTGCGATTGCATACGTTCGTTCAGTTTTTTCCACGCGGGTGCGAAGCGTTTTGATGCGTTTTTCACCTGCGTGATAAAAAACTGAATGTTTACAAACAACATCTCTAAGCAACCATCAGTGAATCACGCAGACCCATTCACTTCAATGGGGCCAGGGCTGCGTGAAAAACGCAGAATATAGAACATGCTGCGATTTTCACGCAACGGCGAACTGATGCATGAAAAACATCGCTCATGTGAAAAGCACCATTGAAATAAATGGGTCAGGATTCAGTGCGGGTGCAATGCATTCACATCACGCATTGCACCCGCGCGGAAATCTCGCCCGTGTGAAAGGGGCCTTAGGGATTCCGTTCTAACTTTGTTCGACAGGACTTTGTTTTCCGTCGAGCATAACGGCAACCAGACGGATCCGTTATGCTTTCCCATAGGCTTCTATTATGACGGATCAAAACGGAATGCCTCTTAGGGTGGGTTCACATCAGCGTTATGCTTTCCATTTGTGTTTTCCGTTATAACAGGGGTAGGGAACTTCCGGCTCTCCAGCTGTTGTGAAACTACAACTCCCAGCAAGCATACTCGCTCTGCTCTTCTAAGAACTCTCATAGAAATGAATGAAGCATGCTGGGAATTGTAGTTTCACAACAGCTGGAGAGCCGGAGGTTCCCTACCCCTGCGTTATAACATGGTTATAACGGAAAATAACGGAAACCATAAGACGGAAGTCAAAACGGAAGCCTTTAGAGGCATTCCGTTTTAATCCGTCATAATAGAAGCCTATGAGAATCATAACGGATCCATTTGGTTCCCGTTATGCAAAACGGAAAACAAAGTCCTGTCGACAGGACTTTGTTTTCCGTTCAGCATAACGGAACTCAGACGGATCCGTTATGATTCTCATAGGCTTCTATTATGACGGATCAAAACGGAAGCCTCTAAAGGCTTCCGTTTTGACTTCCGTCTTATGGTTTCCGTTATTTTCCATTATAACCATGTTATAACGGAAAACACAAACGGAAAGCATAACGCTGATGTGAACGAGCCCTTAAAGGTGTCCGTTTTGATTTCTGTCCTAGGGATTTATGCCTCGTCATAAATTAGGTGCATCTGTGGCAGTCTGTGCTCCTAGAGTTAAAAACCACGCCAGTCCCTGACTGGTAAAATTTTTAGCTAACATTTGCTCCTGTTTCCAGATGGAAATGCAAGTAAATTTTCCGGGGCCAGAGTCCCATCACCGGCACGGCACCCGCCCCGACATATCCAACTTGCAGCGCAACACAAAACTGGTCATGCAACAAAATATTGTCACACCACGGAAAAGGGGATTTTCAACACTTTTTTTCAAGTCCCTAAGTGAATGTGCCCCAGACTGTTTTTACTACTAAATCAGTCGCAAAATAAGACACGCCTATGTAAATAGGTTGGGAAATAGACACAAAAGTTTGAAAACTTCGGAATTTGTGAACGAGGTGCAAATGCTTTCAAAACAGGTGCATTTTTAGTAGTAAATGTGACTAAAAGACTAAAGACTGTTTAAAACAGCATTTTTACGCCTAAAATCAAGTGCAGACACTGTAGTAAGTGGGGGGGATTTATCAAAACTGGTGTAAAGTAGAACTGGCTTAGTTGCCCATAGCAACCCATCAGATTCCACCTTTCATTTTTCAGTGCTCCTTTTGAAAATGAAAGGTGGAATCTAATTGGTTGCTAGGGGCAACTAAGCCAGTTCTTTTTTACACCACTTTTGATAAATCTCCCCCAATATGTTGGCCCTGATAGTGGTAAGAAGGAGAGAGTAAATGGTGGACATAATGGGATAGATTTATCAAACTGGTGTAAAGGGAAGCTGGCTTAGTTGACTATATCAACCAATCAGATTCCAACTTTCATTTTCAAAAGGAGCTCTGAACAATGAAAGGTGGAATCTGATGGGTTTCTATGGGCAACTAAACCAGTTTTACTTTACAACAGTTTTGACAAATCTCTCCCAGTGTCAATTTTTCATGGACTTTTTTTCAGCCATTTTTGCATCCATTTTCTGGCCACCTGGCAGTTTTTAGCCATTTAAAACGGCAATAAAAATGGATGATTTTCATGTTTTTTTTTTAATTTAAGTACCAACCCTTGCATAATACATAATGTCCCCCATAGTGATCCCCAGGACATCCTATCTTTTGACGGCCGCTATTCACTGGCTGTCCCCCATTTGGGGGTCATTTATTATAGTGGTTTGTGTCTGTTTTGTCTCATTTTTCCTTGTTTGGACACACTGTGGGGAGATTTACTGTATCAAACTGGTGTAAAGTAGAACTGGCTTAGGTGCCCATAGCAACCAATCAGATTCCACCTTTCATTTTCCAAAGGAGCTTTGAACAATGAAAGATGGAATCTGATTGGTTGCTATGGGCAACTAAGCCAGTTCTACTTTACACAAGTTTGATAAATCTCCCCCATGGACTGCTGAAGGTGAAGCTAATTTATGACCAGGCCTGCGCCGACATAAATTATGTACATCTTCCGGCAGCAAAGCCAGTGCAAACGGAGAGTAAAAGACTCACTACAGAAATCCAGACATCTCATGTACACTTTGCATCTTCTTATGTACACATTGTGCCCCTCATAGTAGTTATGTCTACACTGTGCCCCCTCACAATAGTTATGCCTAAATTGTGCCCCCTCACAGTAGTTATGCCCACAATGTGCCCCCTCATAGTAGTTATGTCCACATTATCCCCCTCACCATAGTTATGTCAACATTGTGCCCCCTCACAGTAGTTGTGCCCCTCACAGTAGTTATGCCCACTTTATACCTCCTCACAGTAGTTATGTCCACATTGTGCCCCCTAACAGTAGTTATGTCCACATTGTGCCCCTCACAGTAGTTATGCTTACAGTGTGCCTACTTTACAGTAGTTATGTCCACATTGTGCCACTCACAGTAGTTATGTCCACACTTTGCCCACTTCACAGTAGTTATGTCCACATTGTGCCCCCCCCTCACAGTAGTTATGTCCACATTGTGCCTCCTCACAGTAGTTATTTTCACAGTGTGCCCCCCTCACAATAGTTATGCCCACACTGTGCCCACTTCACAGTAGTTATGCCCACATTGTGCCGCTCACAGTAGTTATGCCCATCTTTGTGCCCCTTTACAGTAGATATACCCACATTGTTTCCCGTCACAGTAGTTATGCCCACATTGTGCCCCCTCACAGTAGTTATACCCACATTGTGCCCCTCACAGTAGATATACCCACATTATGCCCTTCTCAGTAGTGCTCACTCTGTTAGAAAATTAAAAACAAAAACACTAAATACTCACCTAAGCTGTTTTCCTATGATCGGGCACATCCTGCGCTCCAGCAGGCATGATGTGGACACACATCTCTCCTGCTGGGCTGTGTAGGAGAAGCTAAGAGGCTAATCCCTGGTACTGTACACTCCTCCTACACGACCCAGCAATGTGATGTGTGTCCGCATCCTGTGTGCTGTGGAGCGCCGGCAGCTGAGCTGGATGGTAAAGCAGGGAACAGGCGGCTCTCTGCTTCACCATCACAATCAACTGCCCTGCTCAAGACATCCAAACTCTAAACGAGGAGAGATGCAAAACAAAGACGCCAATAGTGAAGTACTGCCAGAGAGTTAGATTCACTTAATAATTTTATTATACTCGCTTTGTGTTATGCTTTGTATGTATTCCCACAAGCTGTCTGTAGATGGTACTGTTTAGTTAATTATGCCCTGACCCAGCAGAGGGAATTAGCTTTCCCCTTATTAAATAATAATAAAAATAATAATAAGCTGAGTTCACATCACAGTTTAGCTTTCAGTTCTTCTGATCCGTCAGAAGAAGAGAGGGAAAAAAAACGGATCCTGTTGCATCAGTTAGGCCTTGTGCATACGAATGTGTGCCGGCTGTGCCCGTGCTGCAGATGGCAATTTGCATCCGACTGTCTGCACCGTAAAAAAAAAAAAAAAACATGTTCTGTTTTTTGGTGGTGTGAATGGTTCATGGACCCATTCAAGTTGAATGGGTGTCAATCCGTCTACGGAATCTGTATGGATGTTGCCTGTGCATTGGGGACCGCAAATTGCGTTACCTAAGACATGGAACAGCACACCAATGGCCGTGTGCATGAGCCCTAAGGGGAAGTTCACACCACCATTATTTTTCCATTCTTCAGATCCGTCAGAACAGAAAAATAAAGAAAAAACGGATGCTGTAAAATAATGAATCCTGTCCATCAGGACAGCATAACGGATCCGTCGAGTTTCCGTTATGCTGGACAGAAAACAAAGTTCTGTAGACAGGAAACCAGACGGATCCGTTATACTTGCCCATAGACTTCTATTATGACTGATGCCTCTAAAGGTTTCCGTTTTGATTTTCGTCTTATGGATTCTATTATTTTACATTATAACAATATTAGGGTGAATTCGCATCACCGTTTAGCTCTACGTCAATAGAAGAGAGAAAAAAAAACTGGATCCTGTAAAAAAACGGATCCTGTTGCATCAGTTAGGGCTCATGCACATGAACGTATTTTCTTTCCGTGTCCGTTCCGCTTTTTTTTTTGCGGACTGTATGCGGAACCATTCATTTCAATGGGTCAGCAAAAAAAAACAAAAACAAAAAAACGGAAGGTAGTCCGTGTGCATTCCGTTTCTGTATGTCCGTATTTCCGTTCCACAAAAAAAAAAAATAGAACATGTCCTATTATCGTCCGCATTACGGACAAGGACAGGACTGTTCTATTAGGGGCCAGCTGTTCCGTTCCGTAAAATACTTTTTTTTTTTTTTGTGGATCCGTTTTTTCATACCGTCGTGCACAGGATTGAAACTGATCCGTTTTTTTAGATGGAAACAAAAGTTCTGCATGCAGGACTATTTTCCCCGTCTAAAAAACAGATCTCAGACTGAAATGGCTCAAAAGGATGACAACTGATGCAACAGGATCCTTTTTTTTTTTTTTACTGGATCCTGGTTTTTTTTCTCTCTCTCTTCTTCTGACGGATCAGAAGAATGGAAAGCTAAGGGCTCGTTCACATCACCGTTCAGCCCTTCCGTTCTCCTGCTCTGTTTAGGAGGAGGAGAATGGAAAGGATGGATTCGGCACATAACTGAACCGAATGGAGCCTACAGACCCCATAGACTGTAGACCCTATACATAGGTTTCCACTCAGAAGATGATTTTTGAAGCGGATACAAAAGTCCTGCGTGCACAACTCTTGTCTCCGCTACAAAAATCATCTTCTGAGCGGAAACCTAACGGACCCCATTATAGTCTATGGGGTCCTTAGGCTCCGTTCTGCTCAGTTATGTGCCGAATCCGTCCTTTCCGTTCTTCTGCTCCTATAACGGAGCAGGAGAACAAAAAGGCTGAATGGTGATGAGAACGAGCCCTAAGCCTAGGGCTACACAGCGACAATAAGTCGCGCAACACATAGTGCACAACTACACTCGCGACATTCATGTCGCACAACAATTTTTATAATAGAAGTCTATGGTGTCGCACTGCGACATACTGCAACACGATAGTCGCAGAAAAACCCATCCTGGATGGACTTTTCTGCGACTGTCGTGTCGCAGTCGCAGCATGTCGCAGTGCGACACCATAGTCTTCCATTATAAAAATTGTCGCCGTGTAGCCCCAGGCTAAACGGTGATGTGAATGCACCCTTATAATGGAAAGCCGTAACAAGCCCTAATGCCCCTTTCACACGAGCGGGAGACTCGCATGTCTCCCGCAACGCATCTACAGGGCTGGACTCGGCACTGACAGGGATCGCATAGCATTATATGCGATCCCAGTCAGTGCCGGAGTCCAGCCCTGTAGATGCGTTGCGGGAGACATGCGAGTCTCCCGCTCATGTGAAAGGGGCATAAGGAATAAATACACCCAAGACATGAACACGACTCCCATATGAAATCCACCACCAGGCTCTGCATTGCCATATGCTCTTAAGGTATAGATGGTGTCCAGCTGAGTATAATGAAGGGTCAGGTGAAGTGATGACCATGTGATGGGTGGGGTATAAAGCTCTCCTCCCTCCACTCTCTCCTGGTGTGACTTCTCCTACAGTCAGGATGTTGTTAGGGATTAGGTGGAGTTGGCTGCTTGTGGTGCTCATCTATGGCTCAGGCTTTAGCAGTGCCTTGGTTAGACAGCGGCGCCAGGCAGATGCTTGGTGGAGGAGTTATCAGCCTGGATGGGGATCTTCTAGATCTGTATCTGCAGTAGGTTCTCCTAGGGGAAATGTTTTGTCTCCAGTTTCTGGAATTGGATCCCTAAGAAGTTCTGTGTCTGGATGGGGCCGCATGTATCCTGGAGCAGGTTATCAGTCCCGACAGCTTACACAGCCCCCACCGATTATGCATAACCCATCCTCCCCTGTCAGTGTGCAGTGTGCTGAGGACAGTATGGTGGTGACTGTAGAGAGGGACTTCTATGGTAATGGTAAGCTGGTGAATCCCTCAGATCTGCTCTTGGGGACCTGTCCTGCTGGACCTCAGACTTCTGTAACTACTGTGGTCTTTCAAATTGCTCTTCAAGAATGTGGAAGTAAACTAGAGGTAAGTGGCTGGAAGATTCAATATCACTAATGGTAGATGAATATACACTGGGCAACAATTATTGTTTATCATGAGAACTCTCTAGGTCCTTCACACCATATAAAAAGGTTGTGGACAGACATCTGGTTTCCTTGAGGAACAATGAACCCTTTCTACAGCTTGTGCCTGCCAATGTTGGGTAGGTTTAGGCAGTATATTATGGTGGCATGATCTCCTGATGAAATCATGTCCTTTCATAACACTCTAACCAGTTGTCCATTTCTGTCCTTATGGTATACTTGACCCACTTTGTCAAGTTCCTGCTCATACTGGAGGAGGTCTTGCATGAAGGTAAAATAACCAAAGTACTTGAATATCTTAGGGTGGCTAGTTCTTACTAAATTTCCCACTGATTTGCTTCAGCATTTAGGATTTGGCACTTTTTGTGACTTATTAATGGAGACTAACCTTACTGTGGCTCTTATCTCCTCAAGATGACTTCAGATATACTTGTCTACAAGATAAACTTGTCTTACACACCCACCACCTCCAGCAATGTGGTCATCATCAGGTCCAGTCCTGCAGTGGTTCCCATCTGGTGTTACTACCCACGGTAAGTGTGTACCAATAGTGGGTTCTATACAGTAACTAGGTCTTCCAGGACTTCCAAGATAAGTTAGATGGTTCAATGTGGTCACATTGAGACTTGCTGTTTGCCCCAACCATCCATGACAGTCCAGTCCGACTGGGGCAGACGGCTTGACTCACTTACATTATGAAGCAATGTTCTGTAGCATCAGTACTCTGATCTTTGGCCATGTAATGAGTATAGCAGCTTTACTGTTCATGTAGCCCCATCCTAACTATTGTAGTATTCATCCTGCTCCTCTTTCAGGTTCATGATGATTCTGAAAGGTATCTTGACAAACCTTCCCCTCTTGCTCTGTCAATACTAGTGAAAGGCTTTCAGATGTCTCCTCTCGAAGGCCACTTTCTCCATGTAGTAATTCTGGAGAGCCTCTAACTGTTCCTGATTCCTAATGGAAGTTGGCAGTATGCCATAAAGGTCTGTTAACAGTTTTGGGGTGTCTGACACTATCCTATTGGTGGTGCTAGTCACTATGCATTGACACCCAGATTTGCTTCTATTGCAAACTGCCAACCATTCAATATTAGTAAGAATAATGGGGGAACTGTTGCACACAAGATACTCCAGAAATGTTATGTCTGAGGTGGCGACAGGCCCTCTTTAAATGGGAGCTGGCTCTAGGACTCAAGGCAATGACCATCAAACCATCTTTGGTATAAGTAGAGCAGGACTGGTCAGGGTATTTACTTCTCAATGCTATAAATGCCTGCTTCACTACTTTACCATATGGTTGACAAGATACTTTTAAGTTCCATTCAACATCTCAAAGGGCTTGTTCACTATTGCATCCATAGCAGCTTACTTCCAAAAGTCACCCCTCCTGTCCACTGGCTCAGTCTGGTATTGTGGCTCAGCTCTATAGTGAATGGGGCTAAACTGTGGGACCACATGCCACCTGTGGACACGTGGGCTGTTTCTGGTAAACTGCCATTTACATCCAATCATGGACAGTTATCTTTTCTCTACTCTTCTAGATTTGGCAATGTAAGCAGCAATGCCATCAAACCAACATGGGCTCCCTTCAGCACCACAGTGAGCTCAGAAGAGAGGTTGGCCTTCTCCTTGCGTCTCATGACTGGTAAGGCTCCTTCCAGTAGAGGTGTGTTATCTCTTGTCTTGTACTAATAGCCTTATTTTGTCTGTAGAGGACTGGAGTGCTCCTCGTCAATCACTGGTCTACCAGCTTGGTGAGATCTTCTACATAGAGGCCTCTGTGGACATGGAGAACCACATCCCAATGATGCTGTTTGTTGATAGCTGTGTGGCCACCCTTACTCCAGATGAGACCTCTAATCCTCGCTATGACATCATTGCTTATAATGGGTGAGTTTCTCGTTCTCCCATTGCTAATTCAAGGGCATCTTAACTGAAATGATCTTCTACAGGTGCTTGATCGATGGGAGGCAAGGAGACTCCTCTTCAGCCTTTGTTTCTCCAAGACCTGAAGCGAACAAGCTTCGATTCACAGTTGATGCCTTCAGGTTCATTAACGAAGATCTTTCTATGGTGAGGACTAGAGTGTATGACCCTGAAGACCAAACAAACTTTTGCACCTGGCTGTCCTTAAGGTCCTTGTTTTCACTTTACTACTTGAATGGGGTTTAAAGCAGACACAACTGGTCACTGTTCTAACCTACACTTTCAACATTAATGGACTGAGGTGCATGAACAGATTAGATGCAGTCATAGACTATAAGGCTTTGTGATGGAGCTGTTCAGACCTCCACTACAAGATTTACAATGTGCAGTATCTGTGTCACATGGTATGTGTAGCCTCTATTAGCCATATACAGTCTCCAGAAAAACCCATGATTTAGAGCTACAGGAATAGCCCATATGGGAATCCTTTCTAGTATGTGCCCTGAGAGTAATTTAAGGCCTCCAGATGACTAAAGTTATGAATGTAAACTATTTCTCAGGAGATATAAACTATAATTGTGGTGTCTTAGATCTACATAACATGTCACCTGAGAGCTGTTGCCATCAACCAGACCCCTGATTCAATGAACAAGGCCTGCTCCTACAACAAGGTCACCAGCAGGTAAAGCCTTGCACATCTGAGTGTCTTCAGTTAGATGACTACACAACCCTAGATGAAGGTCTTGGTTAACAATGGTTGGCTTTGTGCTCACTCTTCCAGTTGGTCACCTGTGGAAGGCGCCAGTGTGATTTGCCAGTGCTGCAACACTGGGATCTGTGACATAGTTAGTGGTCGGAGAACAGCATGGAGCCCTGCAAGGTCTAGAGGAGTTGGGAAAAGAGATGTTGGTGAGTTCTTCAAATATCTCCTACAGCTTCCATAAATGTCAAGGTATTTGAAAATGGCTGTTGCTATTTCTTCCACTAGGCTCTCATCTAGAGAAGCACACTCTGGCCACACTGGGCCCTCTTCTAGTGACTGGATCTAAGCCTGACCAGGACCCCAAAGAAGGAATTTCCCAAGCTTCCAGAATGGGTGCAGAAGAACCTCTGTGGGTGCTGGTGGCCATGGGCTCAATCACTTCAGTAGTTGTTGCTGTGACTCTTATTGTGGCTGCAAAATGTTTTCTGAAAAAAACTGCCTCACAAATAGTCCAGAAATAAAAATGGGTAAAATGTTACTACTTGCGTCTCTTGTCTCAATCTATGGTAAAAATAGTTGTATGGGACTCACTGGTTTGATGTGGCCCATAACTTCATGCATGGTCCAGCACTACAGACCCTCTCCTGACACTTTATACATGAGTACTATGGGGCTATATGGAGGATTTTCTGTGGGTCACATCAAAGTATGGGTACATCTGTATAGAGCTGATGGGTGGCTCATGGGTTTTCTCAGGAGCAAAGTCAGAATTGAAAGCTGCTCTCTGGAGGGCTTTCTGGAGCCGTGGTCAAGTGTGGCATGGTGTCTGGCAGAAAGAGGCTATCGTATCCTGGACAAGGGCTCTTGTAAACGACCATATCAGTAGGCTAAAATTGCCTTAGTTTCAGACCATTCATATTAAGCAGGTCTGCATGGTGCATAGCTATGAATGGGGTTAATTACGCAGATGCATTTGAAAAAATTGTGCTTGAGGCCTAAACATTATATTCTGGACCTACTAATAACCCAGAGGGTCTAGCATCTGGATTATGCCACTGGAAATCACCCCAAACAATGACACATCCCAGCCTTGAAGGGCTATTTTGTGAAGATCAAATAGAAAAACTGGAGTTATTTTAATGATTCTTAGGTTGGTACATACAGATTATCCCATGGCATAGCAATAGTATGTGCCCTAAAATGTGTGGGTTCTGGCTTAGTGTATACTTTTCCATTGACTGCTATGGGAGTTCTGACAATAGACTGCTGGCTCAGATCTTTTGGAGATCCCATACCAGTCAATGGAGAGAGTAGCATATTCTGTTCTTTGCAGGACCATGTTCTTGATGTAGGTCCAGTGACTGTCTTGAGAACAACACAATTTCTTAGAACCTTTTTGACAGTCGGACAGCACCACATCTTTCTGCAGGACATGGAGCATGTGTCCTCTAGACATGAAGCCTAGGAGTTGGTACAGTACGACAGGTCAGCATGACCAGATGTGCCCATTCTTAGGCAGTGCACGAACTTGGTCCATCTGCATCCTGGCGTAGGCTGACCATTGCAGATGAGTGAAGCAAGTACTCTATTTTGACGCTTGGGAGAGGCAGTCTTACTGGTGGGGAGGATATTATAAAGTGGGTGCTGTTGGGGTCCCAACAGTGCTTTTGTTCTGCAGCAGTTAACTTTATAGTGCCCATTCCTGGTTGCACCCTCGTTATATAGAGGAGCACTTTCTGCAGTATACTAATTTGGGGGTAGCGGCAGGATTACACATTGGGAAGATCTGAGTGGAGAACATGTGTAAAGGGAACATCTACATCAGAGGAGACATCACTGGATGTAAGAGGTATACACTCTATGTAATGTCCAACTCAAATATGCTTTTAGGAGTAGGATTCAGGAAGGAGTTGGATTGGGAATTTGGTCTGGGGGTGGGGGCTCTACTTCAGCTTTTACCTCAAGTCTAAAGCTAAAATTGACCCAGGCCAAATTTTCAATTGCATGTGACACAGATATAGTTGTGGACAGAGGACTGCTGCAGGGAATAGCGACTCATCCCGAATAGGGCCCCTTGACATAGCTTTGCTTGGGGCCTGAGCTCACCCTTTGGTAGGTCCTGCCTCTGGGACCCACTACTCCTCAGGATAGGTCATCAATATCAGATCACTAGGGGTCCGACACCTGGCACCCCCGCCGTTCAGCTGTTTGAAGAGGAGGCACGCGCTGTATCAGTGCTGCCTCCTCTTCACTGTTTACATGCTGGCCGACACGGGGGTAGTGGTGAGTAGGTGTAATTACACCTAACTGCCCCATTCATTTCTATGGGAAGAATTGCTTCCATAGACTTGTATGGGAGTGATTATTCCCATAGAAATGAATGGGGCAGTTAGGTGTAATTACACCTACTCACCACTACCCCCGTGTCGGCCAGTATGTAAACAGTGAAGAGGAAGCAGCGCTGATACGGCGCGCGCCTCCTCTTCAAACAGCTGATCGGCGGGGGTGCCGGGTGTCGGACCCCCGCCGATCTGATATTGATGACCTATCCTGAGGATAGGTCATCAATATATATAACTCTGAAAACCTCTTTAAGGCAAAATAGCAGGAAAAGCCTGAGGTCCATACAGGACGGATATGAAGAGTATTAGATGCTGTACAGTATCTGCAAAAAAAAAATCTGCAGGGTATATTGACCCATGATGCAGATTTTACATCTGTAGCATGATGTATTCTGCAGCTTTCCACATTGTCATCTATTGTAATGCATGGGGGTTTTGCCCTTAGACCTTATTCACAGTCTGGGTTTGGTCAGTGCTTTCCATTGGTGATTTTGAGCCAAAACCTGGTGCTGGTCAAACACAGAACAGGTGCAAATCTTTCTCTTATACCTTATGTCTGTGAAGCCTCCACTGCTGGTTTTGGCTCACTGATGGAAATCACTGAAGTGTGAATGAGGCTTTAGAAAGGATACTTCTGTTTAGCTCAAAGCCTGTATGTGATTCCAAACAAGTCTAGAGTAAAGACGTGGCAATCGGAAAAAGCTCAAAACTCTATAAGGGCTCGTTCACATCACCATTAGGGCTTCCGTTCTCCTGCTCCGTTATAGGAGCAGGAGAACGGAAAGGACGGATTCGGGGCATAACTGAGCCCAACGGAGCCTAAGGGACCCCATAGACTATAATGGGGTCCGTTAGGTTTCCGCTCAAAAGTTGATTTTTGAAGCGGAGACAAAAGTTGTGCATGCAGGACTTTTGTCTCCGCTTCAAAAATCATCTTTTGAGCGGAAACCTAACGGACCCCATTATAGTCTATGGGGTCCCTTAGGCTCCGTTGGGCTCAGTTATGCCCCGAATCCGTCCTTTCCGTTCTCCTGCTCCTATAATGGAGCAGGAGAACGGAAGCCCTAACGGTAATGTGAACGAGCCCTAACACATGTTTTACCATCCAGATATTAGTTTGAAATTTCAGTGAAACCACCTAAAATAGAATGAAATCTGGGACAGAGAATCTCCAGACAGTTCAAATTTTTTTTTTACGTGTTCAATATATGTGTGTCTTGCAGTACAGAGGGTAGGATTTTACATCTTAGTGAAAACATGAAATACTAGTCTGAAATCTGTTTCAGGGCATCTCCAGAGGCTTTTTTTGTGTCAAAAATGGCAATACTTGTGTGCAACTTGTGTTTTACAGTTTGAAATCATGAGTGATAACATGGAATACTAGTCCAAAATCGGTGTCAGGGCATCTCGTTTTTTTTTTGTGTGTGCAAAATATTGCTACACAAGCATGCAATGTGTCTTTTAACCCCTTTGCTACCTTTGCAGTTTAAACATGGCCGGCGGGTCTGTGCTGTTTCAAACAGTGACGCCATGGAGCTGTTGATCATGGCATCTAAAGGGTGAAAACCCGGTGATGAATTCGAATAGGCTGGGTCTCTCTGAAGAGACCCAGCGTATAAGAGCTGCAATTCCTATTTTGGCCAGCCGGTGGCAGGCCAACATAACAAATCGGCAATTCACATATTACGATACTGCTATCTGCAGTATAGTAATATTGAATAAATAATAAAAAAGTAGTTGAACATGGTATCCTCCTCTTGGCTACACGAACATTAAAAAAGGAAGCCACTATGATATATCACAGTCTGATAAAAGTTGCAGAGAGGGAGATGACTCTGAGGATTGTTTGTTGGGCAGGATCTGGTTTCTGGATTGGGGTGCCAGAATGGATGAGGAGACAGGTGGTGGCCGCCGTGGCAACATAGGGGAGGCAATGTAGGGCCAAAACCTCTGTAAAAACTGGTAGCATCTGCTTACATATTGTTGTGAGCTCAGGAGTTGGTGATGCCACTAACACTGGGGGCGCAGGCACATCAAGCTTGGTTTCTGTTAGCTCTGTGCGAGCAAATCTCACATAGCACACAAAAACACAGCCGTGCGCAAGATCTGCAGGATCAAAATAAGATGTGGGCATTGAAACACATACCTAGGTATCAGAGCTCTCTTACAGCACATGAGGCGGCATCAGGATCCAGGTCCTTTGGGAAAATACAACTAGCCAGCATTCCCAATCAGAAGTCTGTCCTTCTCCAGGTCCTCTTTGTGGCAGCCAACCGGCATCTCCAATCAATACAGTGTCCTTGTCGTCATCACACCATCATGAACCATCCATAACAAAATGTGTGGCCATGAAAAATTTATTCTCAACCAGCAATTAGCTTGTCTACAAGCTGACCCCCCCCCCACCTGGCCAAGTTGCTGGCAGTACAGTCTCTGCTGTACCATTTAGTAGTGCCTTGTAATCTCACATGGCAGAGAACATTGGAGATTCCTTGTGATTCTCGCTGTGCAGGTTCAGTACATGTCTTTCACAGGCCACTGGGTCAAAATTTTTTTGAGGGATCGGTGAATCATCACCCCAGCTACGGGGTCAAGTCCTTTTGTTCCCCCCATGATTGTGTTGGGCCTGGTACTTATCCACTTCCTCCACCATGGACACTCTTTTGTCTCTAACAGCAGCAAGGCACATCATCACTCCCACTGAGGGCGTAATGATTGCTGTCGCAGAGGGTGCATCTGGGACTTCTCAGAGCGCTCAGCTCACCTGCATCATATACATCATACCACATCATATACTAATATAGTGACAAGCCGGGCCCTGTTACATGTGAATAATGGGGTCAGTGGGGGACACCACTGGGGACATTACTAGAGGCATTGGGATCAATACCGGGAACATTACTGGGGATCAGGGACCAAGGATGTAACAATTGCAGTCACAGAATGTGCGACTGGGCGTGGAATGGGGGGGGGGGGACAGGACACTGTGGAGCCGATCCATAGGAAGCAGAGACAGTTGCCTGTGGAGAGGGCTCTGCCCTCTCCACAGACTAGAGCAGTCGATATCCTGCTGCTGCTAGGAAGAAGGGAAGTATGTGGTGTTAATTTTTTTTACTTTCTGTGAGGGGCACAGTGTAGGCATATTACTGGGGAGCACAGCTGGGCAAATTACTGGGGTCACAATGCGGGCATATTACGGAGGGGACACAGCTGGGCATATTACGGCACAATGTAGGCATATTACTGTGGGCACCACTGGGCATATTACTGGGAGAACAGCTGGGCATATTACTGGGGGCACATAACTGGCATATTACAGGGTGTACAGCTAGGCATAATTCTGTGAAGACACAATGTGGGAATAAGTACTATGTGGTGGCATGAAGGGGGAATAATTACTATGTGGGGGCAGTAAGGGGACTGGGTGGGATTAGGTGTGTAGTTAGGTTTTGGACGGAGTTAGAATTGTGGCCTAGTGTGGAAAAATTTGCCGAGGCGCGCAAAGCACACCACACAATGTGTCCCTCTTTATTCGTTTACAAAGTGGGGGAGGTATGCATTCACGGAGCCCCCAGTCTTTCCCAACAACTGTCCAGGAGACTGTCCTCGCATTTCAGCCATTCTCACGTGGTGAGGTAGGTTCTCCTGGACTTGCAGCAACAGATCAGTCTGCAGCTACCCCACTTTATCCGCAACGTTTCAACTCGCTGGAACCCGGCATTGCACATCCTCGAGCCTCTGTACGAGCAATGGAAAGCCATAAACGATTTTGTCCTGCACCAGACCACCTCTGCATGTCTTGTTCCCAGGTTTGGCAGTGGCAGCTTATGCTTCAGTTGTCCCTCATCCCTTCATATTTATCTTAGAAAAGACTCTCTTGCAGCAGGGGGTGATGTAGGATGAACAGCTAACGTATCTTTCTGTCTGCCTTGTAGCTGTTGCGGACCCACAAGGAGAAACTCTCATGGAGGAGGAGGTTGACGATGATGATGGCACCGGCCACAACACCCAATCATCTCAGTAGGGGTGAGAGCTGGAACGAACTAGCTCCTCAAACACGCTGGCCAGAATGGTGACCTGTATACTCGCCTGCTTGCTACCATGACAGGTGCCTCAATGACATCAAGCAGTCTGATGGTTACTGGATAGCCTTGCTGTTAATTAAAATAGGGGAATGTTTTCCTCCTGCAGAAATGAAGGTCAAATAATGTTATAACCAGGGAACAAACACCTGCCACCATCATGTCTGAAAGAGAGGTCCCTCTGCAAAGTCAACCACCTTCCACTGCCACAAGCAGCAGTCATTTTAGTCTCCTTAACATGACGGAGCAAGATTAGCAAACCGAGACCTCCCGCCTCAGCGCCCAGGTTCAGGCCTACCTACAATCTGGCCTACCCCCAGCTCATACCCTGTTCTCTGACCCCATGGATTTCTGGGCAGGAAGACTGGAACAGTGGCCTAAACTGGCACAGCATGCTCTCTGTCTTCTTTCTTTCCCATCCTCCGGCGTTAACTCTCAGATGGTTTTCAGAGCTGTAGGGGACGTGGTGACACCCAAACGGACCAAGTTCTCTTCCGCCAGTGTCCAAAACATTGCTTTTGTCAAAATGAACAAAGCCTGGATTGAGGAGGATTTTCACACTCCTCCATCTGAGGCCGATCAATAGATCTGGCCTTGCTGATGGTGCCCCATCATGCCACCGTTGCTGTCTGCCTGCCATAATGTTGCCTGAATACTATAATGCTTCTGCCTGCCTACCAACCTGTACCATATAGCTGCTGCTGCCACCACCTCATCTGTTGCAGCTCCGACCATGGTAACGAAATATGGAGCAGTTGTTGTTAGAGATACAACAACTACAGCTTAGTCTACTGCTGGATTGAATGCAGTTTATTGTTGTGACACTAGATGTCGCTGTTACTAATGCTTACTATGTAGTCTTTCTATATATTTCTATAATGTGTTGTATTTCCTGTACATTGAAGTGAACTCACTGATTTCTTTTTCCTTTCTGTGCCACTCACCATGTAAGGTGACCTTCAGTTATTGCATGCATGGTCCAATAAACCCAGTTCCTGTTACTCCACAATGTCTGATCTAAACTGACTTTGCTGCACCATACTTTGCAACAGTTGTGTGGTCCCCAGAGCTGTAATGACAAGACTGATGTGATTTGACTATTCTGTCACATTTCCAAAAAAAATTACATGATAAAACTGCATCAAAGCCTGCGATTTTTTTTTTGTACATGTGTTTGTCATGTCACCACATACAGTAGGATTGCATGGGATATCGCAAAGCTTTAATCCAAATGGCTGTGGTGCTGTGCCCTATCCCAAAGGATGTACCACATGTACTGTAAACCTATGCATCTAAACGCCATGTAGCCTGGACTTCGACGTACAGATGCCTGACTGCAGTAGACTATGGGGGTCATTTACTAAAGCTGAGTTCACACTTCCGTTAACATCGCTACGCCAGATTTTGGCATAAAATAAGTCACACAACCCCTTTTTGTGACCTTGTAAATGCCCATGTGACAATATTTTTTCACACGGATGTCTTTACCTCTTAGGAGCGGTGGGGGCCTGGCTGGAACTAGGACTTCGACATATTTACCATCTTTGCCCCCGGCAGTGCAGGGATTAGAAAGCTGGTCTTTAATAAATGACCCCCAATGTTTTTCACTGCCTTTGAGCCTCATGCACACTACCATATTCACTTTGAAGTCCGTAAATCACGGATACCGACCGTATGCATTCTGAAAAACTGACTACAATTGGACATGATTTTTTTTCTTGTGGGAAGGTGGAACGGACATACGAATGCCGGATATATTGTGCTGTCTGCATTTTTAGGGTCACTTCCGATTGACAAAAAACACAGATTGGATGGACCAAAAAATATTGTCTAAGGGCTCGTGTACACGACTGTTTGTATTGTGTGGTCCGAAAAAAAAAATGGATGACATCTGTGTGACTTCTGTGTTGCATCTGTTTTTTTTGGGGGGGGGATCCTTTGTAACAATGCCTGTCCTTGTCCACAAAAGGGACAAGAATAGGACATGTTCTATTTTTTTTTTTTTTTTGCAGAACAGACAATCGGACATATGAGAACGGAATGCTTTTTTTTTTTTTCAAGCTCCATTGAAGTGAATGGTCCTGCATACGGACCACAAAAAAAACGTAACGGACACGTTTTACACTGGTCTCCTAATTTATGAGAAGGCTCAGGCCTCCTTATGAATTTAGACACACCACCCGAAAGTCCATGCGCCTGGAGTAAAAATGACACCAGACCCTGGGCACATTTATCGAGCTTGCACATTATTTTGGAGTAATTCAGGCCTCATGAAAACTATAGTAAATGTGACCCCTGACATTCTTTGTTACGCCTTCCTCGACTCTCCCAAGTGGAGAGGACGACACAAGTATTTTGTCACATGGGTTGCAGAGTGTTTATTAGAAGTCACCCAGCAGTTGATGAATTGTTATTAGTCTGCCCTCTGGTGGTTGTTCTTCAGTACGACAGGTTCATATTCACTTAGACTGGTCTAATTTATTTGCGCATCAAAAAAGTCACATCTTTGCAGCCAAAAGTCACACGTCTCCAGTAAACTGCGACTTTTAATGTAAAAACAGTCACATTTCACCACAGGAAACAGACGAAGAAAAGTACGCCAGCTTGTAGGGTGGCGTAGAGATTAGACTGTTTTTGCGACAAATTCAGACGCAAAAAAAAGTGCACCTACCTACATAAATAGTTCAGAAAAAAAGTAGCAAAAGTTAGAAAACGTCTGAATTAGGCCTCATCCATACAAGTGTATTTATTTTCTGGTCCACAAAACACAGATCTGTTTTTTTGCGGATCCATTGTAACAATGCCTGTCCTTGTCCGCAAAATGGACAAGAATAGGACATGTTTTATTTTTATTTTTTTGCGGAACGGACATGGAATGCACACAGAGTCATTTCCGCTTTTTTCAAGCCCTATTGAAATGAATGGTTCCGTATACAGACCTGTGAAAAATGGATGACACACTGCAACATGCGACACAACAGTCGCCCAAAAATCCATCTTGGATTGTTTTTTGCGACATCATAGACTAGCATTAAAAAATATTTTGCACATCATTATTGCAACGAATGTCGTCGTGTAGCCTTAGACTACAAACAGGAGCAAACACTTTAGTAAATGTCCCCCACAGTTTCCACCCGCAGAGCTTGTACAAGTGAAGCACATTACAATCATGAGGTGAAGTGATGACCATGTGATGGGTGGGGTACAAAGCTCTCCTCCCTCCACCCTCTCCTGGTGTGACTTCTCCTGCAGTCAGGATGTTGTTAGGGATTAGGTGGAGTTGGCTGCTTGTTGTTCTCCTCTATGGGTCAGGCTTTAGCAGTGCCTTGGGTAGACACCGGCGCCAGCCAGACACTCGGTTGAGGAGTTATCAGCCTGGATGGGGATCTTCTAGATCTGTATCTGCAGTAGGTTCTCCTAGGGGAAGTCTTTTGGCTGGAATTGGGCCTCTAAGAAGTTCTGGGCCTGTGTCTGGATGGGGCCGCTTGTATCCTGGAGTAGGTTATCAGTCCCGACAGCTTACACAGCCCCCACCAATTATGCCATCCTCCCCTGTTAGTGTGCAGTGTGATGAGGACAGTATGGTGGTGACTGTAGAGAGGGACTTCTATGGTAATGGTAAGCTGGTGAATCCCTCAGACCTGCTTCTGGGGACCTGTGCAGCTGGACCTCAGTTTTCAGGAACTACTGTGGTCTTTCAAATTGCTCTTCAAGAATGTGGAAGTAAACTAGAGGTAAGTGGCTCCATCTTTAATAGTAGATGAACAAGCTCTGGTCAGCAATTGTTTGTTGGCGATAAAACCACTTTTGAACCTCTATGCTCTGAATTGAGGTTATTAAAGTATCTGTGGAATAGTGATGGATGCAGTTCTGGTTTCCCTGAGGAACATCAACTCTTTGTACATGAGTTATCAGGAATGTTGTCTGTTCTTGAGTAATCTACTATAATATGTTGCTCAAAGACAATCCTATAACTTCTGGCCTTGTGGTAGGTTCCACCTTCTGCTTGGTTATAAAATAGTGTTCTGGAGTATCATATGGTAGATATAAACTTACTGAACTCCTAAACACTTTGGTTGTATGACTTAATGATGATATTCTTTATGAACTAGAAGTGACTTTTTTTTTTTTTTTTTTTTTCTCCCTTCAAGATGACTTCTGCTGAGCTTATCTACAGGATCAACTTGTCTTACACCCCCACCACCTCCAGAAATGTGCCCATCATCAGGTCCAATCCTGCAGTGGTTCCCATTTATTGTCACTACCCACGGTGAGTCTATACTAATGATGGTCTATAGCTAGGTCTTCTAGAGTGGTGACATCTCTGCCAGGGCCATTTTGGTAAGTTAGATGCTTCCTTAAAGCTGTAGGGGCTATCCCCTGGCAATTATTGCACTTGGACTGGATGTACTGCTTCCTTTAGGTTAGTGCTACATTGGTACTACTGCACACTACAACTTGAAGGGGTTGTCCCATGACTAGTATAAAATAAATTCCAATGTAGTACATGAATCTTTCTGTTAAGATTAGAACCAGCCCTTTGTCATGCAAAGATGGTGATATCTCATTTACTAATCTAATTCTGTTAAAAAAAAAAATTATTTTTTAAGCTGACAGTTTAGGGGGTGTGCATTCTCAGGGGATGTCCTTTCTACTGCAGTTGAAGGATAGAAGTGAGTAGGATAAAAAAAATTGGGGAAAATTTCTAATGGCCAGTTGCACTATACATATTTCAATGAATAAATTGCGGTCTAAACAACCTTAATTACATGCAGCTGTGTAAGTATTCAATACAGGTGCAGGCTAAAAAATGTGTTTTTTTTTGTTGTTTTTTTGACTACCCATCTCGTGCTGGCTTGGTAAACTGCCTGCAAAGCTGTGCATGAGGTGCGGCTTAGCAGGCAGAGCAGCAGAATCCCATAGACCAGTGATGGCTAACCTCTGGCTCTCCTGCTGTAGTGGAACTTACTCCCTGCATGCTCCATTCATTTCTAGGGAGTTCTGAGAACAGCCAACCATCTTGGGAGTTGTAGCTTTACCACAGCTGGCGTGTCGGAGGTTAGCCGTCACAACCATGATAGTTATCTATTATCCTCTATGGGACAAGGGATAAAAGATCAAGTTCTCGCCCCCTAAAAGGGGTAAGTTTTAAAAATAAAACTGTGACCCTTCTCAATTTTGCATATAAAAAAACTAAAATTAACATATTTGGTATTACTGCATCTAAAAATCTCTTCAGTTTAAAATATAAAAAATTTCCTGTTGGAATGGATCTTCAGTCCAGGCTGCTGCCAACTCATTCATAACTAGATGCTTCAGTCACAACTTCAGAATAAGGCTACATTCACACGGGTGTTTTCCCTGCATCTGAGCCACATATTTCGATGGGCACCCATTTATTTCTATGGGACCGTGGCCCCGCAAAAACCATAGAACATGGACCTATTCTTGTCTGCAATTACAGACAAATAGGCATTTTCTATGATGGCGGCGGCCATGTGTGGTCCACAAATTGCGGAACGCACATGGGCTGGTGTCTGTTTTGCAGATTCCGCAAAATGTAATGTAACCTAATGCTGGACAGAGATTGCTCTGTGCAGTATTAGAATGTATGGGCTCTGATGAGCTGAAGTAAGTTCTTTGGAAAGTCGCACGTGACTTCGTTGAATAACTTCGGTAGTTGACTTTTCTTTTTTTTTTTTTTTTTTTTTTTTAGTGGGGAAAACCACTTTAAAACTTGAAACTGAACTCTGCTTTGGTTCTGACTAGTATCTCAGAACTGAAGTGGAATTCAACTCGGTATACTCATTATAGTGAATGGGGCTAAACTGCAGTACCACATAGTCTGTGGACAGGTGTTTGGAATACTATGATTTTCATTAATTTTGGATAGTTATCTTTAAAAATGACTTTTCTAGATTTGGCAATGTAAGCAGCAATGCCATCAAGCCAACATGGGCTCCCTTCAGCACCACAGTGAGCTCAGAAGAGAGGTTGGCTTTCTCCTTGCGTCTCATGACTGGTAAGACTCTTTCCAGTAGAGTAGCGGTGTTTTTTTGTCTTGGATTAATGGCCTTTTTACTGTAGAGGACTGGAGTGCTCCCCGTCCATCACTGGTCTTCCAGCTTGGTGACATCTTCTACATGGAGGCCTCTGTGGACACTGAGAACCATGTCCCGATGATGCTGTTTGTGGATAACTGTGTGGCCACCCTTACTCCAGATGTGACCTCCAATCCTCGCTATGACATCATTGCTTATGAAGGGTGAGTTTCTTGTTCTTGCTTTAATTCAAGGGCATCTTCACTGAAATAAATATCTCCTGCAGGTGCTTGGTGGATGGGATGCAGGAAGACTCCTCTTCAGCCTTTGTTTCTCCAAGAACTGAAGCAAACAAGCTGCGATTCACAGTTGATGCCTTTAGATTCATTAACAGTGACCTTTCTATGGTAAGGACTAGAAAAAGTGGTATGACCCTGAAGACTCCAACTAGAATGGCTATTCCCTTTTTTGTTCTGACTATCTTTAAGGTCCTTGGTGTTGCCTCACTCATTGAATAGCATTGAAAGCTGTCACCACTGGTCACTGTTCTGGCCTGGACTTCTGGCCTCTTATTAATTGACTCAGATGCTCTTAAGAGGATAGGTGCATAAATAGAAGTCTACAACATGGTTGTGACGTTATGTGGACCAACACCATGGAGATGCTTAGAGCACTGCTCTACAGGCTTTATCATGAGCTATATCTAGAAGTTCTCCAAATCTATACATACGGCATGTGATGGAACAGTCCAACATATCCATCATATAGGCAATCTTTCAAGACAAGTCCTATTGGTTATGATCTATTACTGTAGCTCTAAGGGAGCCCAAATTCCTGCCCATCAGTGGATAACTTGGAGAACCTGTAATTGTGTTGTCCTAGATCTATATCACCTGTGTTCTGAGAGCTGTTGCCATCAACCAGACCCCTGATTTAATGAACAAAGCCTGCTCTTACAATAAAGCTACTAGCAGGTAAGAACTTGCATGGGAGTATCTTGGGTCAGATGACTACACAAACCTATATGGGACCTTGGATATCAATGGATGATCCTTTAATTGACTGATTTAAACTTTCATTTAGTTGGTCACCTGTGGAAGGACTCAGTGACATCTGCCAGTGCTGCATCCCTGGGAACTGTCTGACAGCTGCCATCCATATGTCACAACGGCGCACATATTCTGCAAGGCAGAGAGGACTTGGGAAGAGAGATGTTGGTGAGTTCTATAGTCCTGTATGTCCTATAGTTTGCTTATGTCAAAGTTCTTCAATATAAAGATTCCTCTACTTCCAGGTTCTCGTCCAGAGAAGCTCACTGTGACCACACTGGGTCCTCTTCTAGTGATTGGATCTAAGCCTAACCAGGTCTCCGGAGCAGGAACTGTCCAAGCTTCAAGAATGGGTGCAGGAGGTGAACCTCTGCAGTTATGGGTGCTGGTGGTCATCAGTTCAGTCATTTCAATAGTTGTTGCTGTTGCTCTTGCTATCGCTGGAAAATGTCTTCTGAAAAAATATTATCAAATAAAAATGGAGGGAAAATATTTTTATCTGTTGGGTCTGAATATCTAAAGTAGATATTGGAATACTGGCTTCATGCTTGGTCCAGTAGAACACATCCTATTCTGGTTCCTTTGTCTTCTGACTGCTGCAGGTTTCATGGCACTATTCTCAACACAGGGAAATGTTTTTTTTTTTTCCCTACAGTAATAGGAAACACTAAGTACATGTAAACCTAGACTAAGAGGCAACTGTTACTGGAGGTTGATGTTTTCTGGCTCTGTTGAGCTCAGTTGAAATAATTCCCTAGCCATGGACAGGTGTGGGGACTATGGTAGTGGTCCTGATGAGATGTCTACTCCCCTCAGGTTATCACTCTCTGGCGTTGGTGCAGTGAAGGAGGAGTAAGCTGTAGTCATGGGGTGCCCATGGTCATGGTGGTAATTTGGGGTGCCCTTTGTCCATGGCAGTACAAAATAGGGTATTGGCCAGCATGTGGTGTTAGTCAGTTGGAGAAGTTTCCAGAACTGATGGAAAGGAAAACTGGCTTAGTTGCCCATTGGAGATGAGCAAATTTTTCAAAAATTCAGTCGGTTTTCTGAAACAATTTTATCCAAATTCATCACAAATTGTGTTAAAAAAAACTACTTCCTGACTGCAGAGTCTGTATAGTGATGAATCACTGCATGCTTTACATTTTTTGGGCAGTTATGGGGCTAAAACTGACCAAATAAATCGTGTGAACTCAGCCTTACAGGTCAATGTTAGCGCCAGCTATAAAGAACTGTGCAGAGGCCCAAGATCCTACTATAGTGTGAAAGAGCGCACTCCTTTTACACCAATTCACTGATTCCACATAGATTTCTACAGAAATCTTAGACCCCCCCCCCCCGACATTGTGGAGGTGGCAGTAGCATCAGGAGACTAGAGTGGCACAATGACAGTGTGCAGGCAGCAGTAGCATCAGAAGACCAGTGGTATGACAAGTGTGGAAGTGGCAGCAGCATTAGGAGACCAGAGTGGCACAACAGATGGCAAGGGAAAAGTTCTCATAACTACTAATGTATCTGCTCAATTGATGTAGAACAAGTGTCAATAGTCAACTTTGACCTGCCTGTGACTATAGAAGTTCTGACAGTGGCACAACTGTGTGTAGGCAGCAGTGGCCAGGGTTGCCAACCTTCCTTTGACATTTTTCTGGACAACTTAGCCAAAAAATCACGGACAGCCTAAAATTTTTACAGACATACCCGCCTCTTTAAAGATCATGCCACCATTCCACATCCTCAATGCTTAAAGAATGTCCTTGAATCACAAACACTCCAGAATTAAAGGGGCTGTACAGCAGTTACATCCCCACTGTTCTAGTATGAGTACTTTGTTTCTCTCGCAGAATGCCCTCATTAGTAATAGAGCTCCAATAGTGAAAATGCTCTGTAAGTACCCCTGTTAGTAGTAAAACAAACACCCAGTGTTCCCAAAAGTAATAATGCCCCTCTATAGTGTTCCCTGTAGTTATCATGGTTCCATATAGAGCCCCCAGTAATTATAATGCACCTAGTAACTTAAATGCTCCCCTCTAGTGCCCCAAGCAGCTTAAAGGTCTAGCCCAGGCATCCCCAAACTGCAGCCATCCAGCTGTTGTAAAACTACAACTCCCACCATGCCCTGCAGATAGCTGTAGACTGTCCAGGCATGATGGGAGTTGTAGTTTTGCAACATTTGGAGGGCTGCAGTTTGGGGATGCCTGGTCTAGACCCTACTATTTATGACCTATGTCATCAATATCTGATCTTCGGAGATCCAACACCCGTAACCCCTGATGATCAGCTGTTTGAAGAGGAGGCGGTGCGCCTTGTGAGCAATGCTTCCTCTACATTACACCGCACTTTGTCTTGTAAGTGCAGCGTAATACAAGTTCAAGTGAATGGAGCGGCTGTCTGCAATTACATGACACTGCCACTCCATTGGAGACGACACGCCGCCTACTTGTCTCACAGTTGATTGGCAGAGGTCCTGGGTGTTGGATCTCTGCCGATAACATACTGATATATGCTGAGGATGGGTCATCAATATTAGGGGCTGGATAACTCCCTTTAAATGGTCTCCTGTAGGGGCCAGCGCAGCTTAAACATCCCCCTGTAGCACCCCCAGCAGTTTAAATGGTTCCCCAGTAGTTTAAATTGTCCTCTAGTGTTCCATAATAGTTTAAATACCCCCCATAGTGCACCAGTAGTTTAAACCTCCACTATAGTGCCCCCCCCCCAGTAGTTTAAATTATTCTCTATAGGGCCCCCAGTCCTGTGAAATATGGCCATAGATAAGCTGATGAAGCTCAGGCTGGACAGTGCATGGGGCTATAAGACACTGGGGAGATGTGACAGCCAGGGTGGATACTCTGCAGGCTTACTTACCAGGCTCACCTTGCCTGCAGTGCATCACCACCTCCGCCTGCTGTTGAAGTAACTCAGAGCTGCACAGTCCCAACTCCCACCAGGCCCGCCCGGAGTCTCCATGTGATTTGTGACTGCACGGAGCAGGAAAGCAGCAGGTAAGAAACTGTGAAAGATTGATGATGCATTTTCATTAGTGGCTAGTGGGACTCCTTCTCCTCACCTCAGTGACAGATCCTCTTCTTTCCTAGCCCTACGTAGCATTGGCACTCCTCTCCTGGCACTGAGCACACATGCGCAGTGCAGAATTCTGGGTTTGAGAACAGATTTTACGGACAGTGTTTTTTTTTTTTTTTTGTGTGGACTGTCCATAAATTTACAGATGGTTGGCAACCCTGAGAGTGGCGTGATGAGTGTGTAGGCAGCAATAGCATCAGGAGACCACAGAGTGGCATGACAACAGTGTGGAGGCAGCAGTAGCATCAGACCACAGAGTGGCACAATGACAGTGTGGAGGCAGCATTAGCAACAGGAGACCACAGAGTGGCATGACAACAGTGTGGAGGTAGCAGTAGCATCAGGAGACCAGAGTGGCATGATTACAGTTTGTAGGTAGCAGCAGCATCAGGAGACCACAGAGTGGCATGACTACAGTGTGGAGGCAGCAGTAGCATCAGGAGACCAGAGTGGCATGATTACAGTTTGTAGGTAGCAGCAGCATCAGGAGACCACAGAGTGGCATGACTACAGTGTGGAGGCAGCAGTAGCATCAGGAGACCACAGAGTGGCACGACGACCGTGTGGAGGCAGCAGTGGCATCAGGAGACCACAGAGTGGCACGATGACAGTGTAGGCAACAGTAGCATCAGGAGACCACAGAGTGGCACGACGACAGTGTGGAGGCAGCAGTAGCATCAGGAGACCACAGAGTGGCGTGTTGACAGTGTGTAGGCGGCTGTAGCATCAGGAGACCACAGAGTGGCACAAAGACAGTGTGGAAGTGGCAGTAGCAGCAGACTACAGAGTGGCATGACGACAGTGTAGGTAGCAGTAGCATCAGGAGACCACAGAGTGGCACAATGACCGTGTGGAGGCAGCAGTAGCAACAGGAGACCACAGAGTGGCATGACGACAGTGTAGGTAGCAGTAGCATCAGGAGACCACAGAGTGGCACAATGACCGTGTGGAGGCAGCAGTAGCAACAGGAGACCACAGAGTGGCATGACAACAGTGTGGAGGCAGCAGTAGCATCAGGAGACCAGAGTGGCATGATTACAGTGTGTAGGCAGCAGTAGCATCAGGAGACCACAGAGTGGCATGACAACAGTGTGGAGGCAGCAGTAGCATCAGGAGACCAGAGTGGCATGATTACAGTGTGTAGGCAGCAGTAGCATCAGGAGACCACAGAGTGGCACAATGACAGTGTGGAGGCAGCAGTGGCATCAGGAGACCACAGAGTGGCACGACGACAGTGTGGAGGCAGCAGTGGCATCAGGAGACCACAGAGTGGCACGATGACAGTGTAGGCAACAGTAGCATCAGGAGACCACAGAGTGGCACGACAACAGTGTGGAGGCAGCAGTAGCATCAGGAGACCACAGAGTGGCGTGTTGACAGTGTGTAGGCGGCTGTAGCATCAGGAGACCACAGAGTGGCACAAAGACAGTGTGGAAGTGGCAGTAGCAGCAGACTACAGAGTGGCATGACGACAGTGTAGGTAGCAGTAGCATCAGGAGACCACAGAGTGGTACGACAAAAGTGTGCAGGCAGCAGCAGACTACAGAGTGGCACGACAGTGTTGGGAGGTGGGTGGCAATAACATTACCAGCTAAAGATGGGTATAAGAAGGAGCACTTGGCATTAGATGTGTGGCATCAGGTGGGTGGCAGCATCAGAATATTTGTTGAGGCAGGTAGCCAGAAGAAACAGGTCTCTAGTCAAGACAGCATGAATGATCTAATCTGACGCATCAGGCGTTGGTGGTTGGAAATCCTGGCTGATCCACACCTGATTCATCTTGACAAAGGTCAGTCACTCCACATCTTGGGTGGACAGGCGAGTTCGCCTTGGTGTAACTATGGACCCCGCCGCACTAAACACCCGCTCTGATGCCGCACTACTGGCCGGGCAGAACAGCTTTTCCAGAGCAAACTCTGCCAGTTGCGGCCACAAATCTAGTTTGGCTGCCCTTTAGTTCAATGGACCTTCAATGATAGGTGGCAGGGTGCTGTCCAAGTATACCACCACCTGTAGTTGCAGAGTTGAAGAAAGCTTCTCATCTGCAACTCTAGACTCAGGCTGCTGCTGATGGAGCTGGTACTGCTACTGCCACTCCTACCCCCCCCCCCCCCCCAGCAGCCATGGTAGTGAAACATGAGCGCAGAGGGCCACTATGCAAGCAAGTGAGCATGCATCAGGCCATTTGTGCAAGTGACTCGGAGGGACTCCCTGCCTCCATCTCCACTGCATACTCCCACGGTGTGTCTGGGTCCTCTGTCTCCTCATCGCCCTGTAGCTCCTTTGGCTGCTCCTGCTCCTTCAATCAAGATGGCTACGAAGGCCCCACGCGAGCACATGGATAAGGTGAGTGTGTGTGTGTGTGTGTGTGTGTGTACATATATATATATATATATATATATATACTTTCTTATATTTTTTTACCTGATTAACCCATGAAAGGCCTAAATTGTAGCCTTAGATGCTACCATATAAAGAATTGCACTTTGTGCTTAAAGGGGTTCTCCGAGTTATATATATTGATGACCTATCCTAGGTCATCAATATCAGATTGTCGGGGGTCCGGCACCCCCGCCGATCAGCTGTTTGAAGAGGAGGCGCGCGCCGTATCAGCGCTGCCTCCTCTTCACTGTTTACATGCTGGCCGACACGGGGGTAGTGGTGAGTAGGTGTAATTACACCTCACCGCCCCATTCATTTCTATGGGAATAATCACTTCCATAGACTTATATCGGCCAGCATGTAAACAATGAAGAGGAGGCAGCGCTGATATGATGCACGCCTGCTCTTCAAACAGCTGATTGGCAGGGGTGCCGGGTGTCATATGATAGGTCATCAATATAGGTCATCAATATATATAACTCGGACAACCCCTTTAAGTATCCAACAGTACAATGTGTTATTACACAGGCTGTAGCTTATCACCAGCTACCATGCTACCCATAGCCATATATGTCACTGTCACTTTGACATTGCTAATGCTGTCTTGGCGTTAAAGAGTTAGAAAGGGGCTGGATGCATTGACCTGATAGGGAGTTTGTAGCGGAGGAAGGGATGGTAGTTATGGGTTTCAGTAATTGTAGTACTCACAAGTCACAGTGGCAATCTCCTCCTCTGGCTTTCCTTGGGGCTCCTGCCCGATGATAGTTGGGGTGTCTGTGATTTGGATGCAGAACAGGTGAAATGCCTGGCGAATGGTGAACTCATGCCAATTGGTGTCAATAAATAAGTCTATTTTTACTAACGTGCAGAATGGGAGTAGTAGTACATCCAGCATTAACAGGGCACTGTTCCAAAGCATATTACCGTGTAATATTCTCATGGACAGCAACAACGATTGTGGTTGTAGTACTTCTCTCTGCTTCTAAATTCTCTCAGCAGAACCACCGGCATGCAATGAGGTTCTGCAGTTCTGAGGGGTGCAGAATCTAGATACCAGTGACCTATCCATGTGAAAGTGTGGGAAACATTTAAGCAATGTTCCCTTCAACAGCAGTAAGGTCTTTCTGCCATAAACGTGGGCGTAGCCCTGAGGAGTTCCACATGTAGGTTTTCACTGCAGCTCAGTCAAAATTAGACTAGTCTAACCAAGGGGCGGACCCACGTTTATTACCCTGGAAACCTGATGCAGTGAGAATTGGTGTTAACCCTTAGTTGTCCATACAGTGCCATTAAGTTCAAACTGTGGTCACAAACCGACCTTCTGTGTGATGCGGTGTCCTAATGGTTCTGAAGTTGAGTGAGCCGGCTCGAGGTCATGACACAGAGACACATATAAGATGTGTTCCTCGTAATGCCCTCCTTTATTGTAATGAGCAGTGCACATATTTATACACCGAAAAACGCAATAAAAGTGTCCCAGTGTAGACAAGCTTTGAGTTACTATGTTTAGTTTGAGCTAAGAAAATGTATGGTCAGCGTGGGTGGATTAGGGGCCTACTATGGAGTTTGTACTCCTGCCTTCCAAGGCTAAATCCCCTTCTTATGTAAGTGCAGATTATACATAGATATAAAATGAAGACAACTACAAAAATGGACGTCTTTATGCTTTCCCTCACAAAACGATGACAAATCACAACATTTAATGCAATAACATGAAATTACGGCAATTAACCCTTTGAAGCAATCCCACTAAGGTACTGCAGATGCAGACTTAGGAGACCCCAGGGTGTCTTACATGACTTTTCAGAGTAATTGGGGCACTTTCAATTAGAGTAGAATTTAATTAGACCGAATCAAATTCTACTGCCGAATCAATAGGATGGGCACCAAAATGAATTTCAGGAAATTCACTCATCTCTAGTCTTCACTCATTCTTCCTTCAGACATTTTTTTGTGTCTAGTGTTGCAGCTCCATTGATTTCAACCAGGCAACCATGACCCAATTTATTGCTTCTGTTCATGCAGTATTGATGTCTATTCGCAGTATTTTGACAGTAGTGTAGGCAGAATTGCACCATCATGTTATTGGATCTTTTTTTTTTTTAATAAAATATGTTTAGAACCTTCTGGGGAGTCCCTGACTGTATAAGGAAGGGCATATGGGACTGCCGGGATCCCCTTCCTGGTTCATGGCATATGCTTGTCCCATTGGTGTCACCCCTTCCCCTCCTCTTAGTTTAGGAGTATTTGGGGGATATTTATTTGATTAGCAGAGGCTCCGGTGGTTAAAGGGTTAAAGTATGTGTTCCGTCTGCCCCTCCTTTTCCCTGCTCCTAGTGGCCCTCCCCCTTCCATATATATTGCCTCTCCTCCTTTTGGCCGGCCATCGGATGTGGTCCGCCCACCCGCCCTTTGTCTTTGGCTGTGTTTTTGGTGCTGGGAGTTCCCAGTTTACCATCATTTTCTTGTGTTCCTGATCTGTTTCTTTTTTCGTGTGGATCGATTATTTCTCCTAATAAGTCACAGCTGATGGTATGAACATGATTGACACGACGTGGTGGGAGTAGTGATGAGCGAGCCGTAGCGGCAAGATTCGGGATTCGCACGAATCTTGCCCGCTTTGGCTCGGCTCGGCATCCCGAGGCAGCGCGGATTCGTGAAGATTCGTGAGTCACTGCCAATTTGAAATGCCCGTTTTTTTCAGCCAATCAGCATCAAAGGGAAGCCTGTGGTGATGTAACAGCCCCTATACCTCCCCAGCAGTGATTGGCTGGCAGTGACATGTGACCTAAATTTACATAAGGTAGGGACCTGCAGCATCAGCCTCAGGCCTCATTCACATGTCCGCAAAAATCGTCCGCATCCGATCCGCAATTTGCGGACCAGGTGCGGACCCATTCACAGTCAATGGGGCTGCAAAATATGCGGACGGCACACTGTGTGCCGCCCGCATCCGCACTTCCGTTCCGTGGGTCCGGAAAAAAATAGAACATGTCCTATTCTTGTCCGGATCCACGGACAGGAAAAGGCATGTCTATCATGTGCGTTCCGCAAATTGCGGACTGCACATGGGCCGCTGTCCGTGTTTTGCGGATCCGCAAAACACGGACAACACCAAACGGACGTCTGAATGAGCCCTTAGGGAGCCTCAGAGGCATCTCTACATGCTGCCCCTGGTGTTTCCTATTCATTTCCAAGGTGTTTCCATCATTTTCTGAGGTTTTCACATGTTGGGGCAAACTTGACTGTGCAGAACCACCGCGGGATTCGTGGATTCGGGTCTCCCATAGACTTTAATGGGATTCGTGATTCGGCCCGAATCCACGAATCCCGCGGTGGGATTCGGGCCGAATACCAAATCCCCGAATCTTTTAGGATTCGCTCATCTCTAGCTGGGAGTGCAGCGGTTGTCGTACCGCTCCTGATGATTGATGGTTCGAGCAGTTCAAAGCTCGGAGTTTTTTTGCTGTGTCATAAAAGAATGAATAAAAGCTGTGGCCGATCACCACCCAATAAGATGGTTGTCATGTTTTATTTCCTGGGTCTAAGTGGTAAAAGGGAAGGGGAAGGCACGGTTTGAGTTTGGCAGGGTTTCCTGGTAGTCTTACCAGCTCTAATCAAAGACTTGCGGTCGTCTTGCCAAGTTGTGAAATTTGGACAAAGGAAGAAATGACGTCTCTAATATCCTGGTTCCTCAAGCTGTAGACCAGAGGGTTGAACAGAGGAGTCACAAGAGCATAAAGTAATGTCAGACCTTTGTTTGCATTTATAAACTTTTCCTTCAATGGAAATATGTATATGGAGGACAATGTCCCATAATACAGACATACCGAGGTCAGGTGAGAGCTACATGTGGAGAAAGCTTTCTGTTTCCCTATACCAGATGGGATTTTGAGGACCGTTTGTAGGATGGAGATGTAGCTGGCCACTATAAATACAAATGGAGACAATATGATGGGGTAGGCAAGCAAGGCCGTGACCAATTCAACTGAAGACGTATCCGAACAAGAGAGCTTGACCAGAGGAGCAATGTCACAGAAAAAATGGTCAATGATGTTATGGTGGCAGAATCTCAGTTTTATTAAATAAACATATACAACAATAGACAAGGAGAAACTCAACAACCAGCACACTGTGACCATCTGTATTTGATGGGTGAAGGTCATAATAAAAGCGTAGTGCAATGGTCTGCAGATGGCCACGTGTCGGTCAAAGGACATTACTGCCAACAATAAGCACTGGGCAATGGTCGGAACGGCTGATAAATAAAACTGCAGTATGCACTGAGAAACCGAGACTTTCCTTCCACCCTGCAGTATGAGTTGCAGCATGTTGGGCACAATGTCTGTAGTGAACATGATCTCCGATAAGGACAGCTGGCTGAGGAAGAAGTACATGGGACAATGAAGACTCTTTTTGGCTGCAACCAAAGTAATGACGAGGACATTTCCAGACAAAGCCATGATATGAACGACCAGTAAGATGATGAAAGTTACAATCCTGAAATTGTTCAGGTTCCCAAATCCCAGGAGAAGAAATTCCGTGACCACTGTCTGATTATTATCATCCATTTCCTGAAGAGTGGAGGAACCAAGCTTTTGTCAACAATATTTACATCTATTTAAAACGTTACCTCCAAACCGAAGAAGAAGTCATTGGCTAACGATGAACTGATAATTTGGTAGACGGTCCTTGCTTGGTGACCTGTTGGCCAGGGCATTTGTAGTAGATTGAGGAAACTAGAGTGTTAATACATTTGGTTTACAACGTGTACCCTGATGAGCTCTCTTCTGATTTTGGTGGAATATCTGGTCCTTCTAATACTGTTCGAAGCTAGAACCAACTACTATAAGTAGAGTAGACATAATAGCGGACTTACCAGGCTGACAGCACATAGTTTCTCAGCACTCACTTCTTCAAATCTAAAGTTGTCCTCCTGCTTCTAGGACCGAAATTGTATAGATGGGGTGTGTGTTGTAGGTCATCAGCCAATACTACACAGTGGTCACAAATAGGTCCTATTCAACACCCTGTTCTCCACAATCTCCCCGAAACAGGTAAACATTGGGTACTGTAACTTTGACTATCAACGTCATGCCACCAAATTCAAACCAGTAGACAACCTTTACCAGAAATACATGTCCAGCCCACATAATCTGTACTGGAGCAGAACAAGACGGTCTGTTTAAAGACTATTTAGAATTTGAAACACATGGCTGATTTCTTCCAAAACTGACCATCTGTCCAAAAATTGTGTGTAGTACCTGACTGTGTGATCAAACTCCTTTACATCAATGGGAAACTCATGCACATATGTGGTCCTGTTTCTGGAAGAAAGCAGCCATGTTATTCCAACAACATACAACCTCTTAACAAGTAATCGTGAGGTCCCAGAGCAAAACTTGGAAGGGGCCCCATCATAGTGATCAGGAGGGACTGCATTTAAGAACTAGAAAGGATTAAATCATCATGGTTCTTATTCTGCCACAGGGTCTTTTTCTCTCTTTGTGGTCCCCAATATACTGTCTCACCTGCATGAACTTCTCATAACTCTCAACTCTCTAGCTCTTTTTGAGGGATCATTCAATTCCCAAAGACAAACTAAACTGATTGGTGTAATTATTTGACACTTTACCATCACATTTATATTTTCGTATCTTCAGCCTGGCATTCTTCCTGGTTTATCTCTGAATTTCCAGGTAAAAGACCCCCTTTAAGAAAAAAATATTTTCTAAAAAATGTTCATCTGATCAAATGCACACACAACCGCAATCTGACTACATCACACTAAATATCATGTTACATCAATATCATAGACATATGGTAGATAGGGGCCCTGGTATAGATTTTACATAGGGGCCCAGAAGCTTCAAGTTCCTTCTCTGGCAGGGGAGAACATAAGAATAAATCCTGGGAGTAGGTTACACATAGATATCCTATTTGTTGTAATAATTTATTTTTAACCCCAGGGAATTAAGAAAAGTGACAAAAAAATTGTGTGTAAAAAATATCCAAAAAAGTAGAACCATGTTCAGATCCAGATAGAAAGAACATGAAGGTGAATGGAGGTGTACAGTACCTGTATTCCTGATACCATTGATGACTTGACATAAGAAATATTCAGGAGTTCCTATATCTTATCTGACAAGCTGCTGTTCTGTGGAGGAGCACGAGTGTCTTTAGTGTAGAAGGATTATATAAAGTGATGAGATCCTCAGGGGAGGTCCCAGAGTCCCACAGCTGATGTCATCATTGTTGTCTTTATATTTTTTTTCTCTCAAACTACTTATAATGTAACAATATGGACACCAGACAATAGTACAGGGCCTATTGAAAGGGCTAAAGCCTGGACAATATATCGATAAACAAGTCTGTCAGTGCTCATTTTAAGGGAACTCATCTTTGCCCCCCCAAATGACCCCTAGTACCTGATAGAGCTTGTTGACGGCAGTGCACATATTGTGTGTGTGTGTGTATTTCTGTGTGTCTTTGCAGAGAGAAAGTCAAAGCAGCTGACAGAAATTGATTTTTACCTTCATTTTTTCAATCCCTATTGGCTGCGGAGTGGGAGGGGGTGTGGTTTAATGGGACACGGGGGGTTAAGTCCTTCATTTCAGGGTGGCCTGAATTATAGGTTAATGCCATGGTAATTTGAGGAAACACAATGGGTAGCAGTGGAAGAAAACATTGCTTTGCGCGGGTATATTTAATCTATTTCATTTAATGTTTCTGTGTGTCGTTGCAGAGAGAAAGTCATCCTCCCTCCCATCCCTGCAGCTGACAGATGTTGATTTTTACCTTCAATTGTTCAATCTCCATTGGCTGCGGAGTGGGAGGGGTCATGGCCTGACTGAGTCGGGGGTGTGACGTTGCAAGACCTGGGGCGGGGTTTTAAGTCCTTCTTTTGATGGTGGGCAGAATTACAGGTCGATGCCATGGTAATTTATGAGGACACGCCATGGGTAACAGTGGAAGAAAACATTGCTTTGCACGGGTATATTTAATCTATTTCATTTAATGTTTCTGTATGTTTTTGCAGAAAGAAATCCAACTTCCCTCCCACCCCTGCAGCTGACAGAAGTTGATTTTTACCTTCATTTTTTCAATCCCCGTTGGCTGCGGAGTGGGAGGGGGCGTGGCCTGACAGAGTCGGAGCGTGGTTTCGCGAGATCTGGGGCGGGGGTCAGAGTGGCATGAATTACAGGTCGATGACATGGTAATTTATGGGGACCCGCAATGGGTAGCAGTGGAAAAAAAAACATCTTTTATTAGTACTGAATGGTCGTAGTCTAAAATTAGTCAATTTCACGATTTTTGTGTGTCATTGCAGAGAGAAATTCACCCTCCCACCCCTGCAGCTGATTTTTTTCAATCTCCGTTGCCTGCGGAGTGGGAGGGGGCGTGGCCTGGCAGAGTTGGGGGTGTGGATTATCAAGATGCTTCTAACGGTTGTAGTCTGAAATTAGTCTATTTTATCTAAAATTTTGTGCGTCATTGCAGAGAGAAATTCACCCTCCCACCCCTGCAGCTGACAGAAGTTTATTTTTACCTTTATTTTTTCAATCCCTGTTGGCTGCGGAGTGGGAGGGGGCGTGACCTGACACAGTTGGGGGCGTGGCTTAACAAAGCGCTTCGCATAGGTGATTTAATCTATTTGACTTAATGTTTCTGTGTGTCGTTGCAGAATGGCTGCAGAGTGGGAGGGGGCGTGGTCTGACAGTTGGGGGCGTGACTTAGCAAGACGATTCGAACAGTTGTAGTCTATAATTAGACTATTTTATCTAAAATTTTTGTGTGTCGTTGCAGAGAGAAATTCACCGTCCCACCCCTGCAGCAAACAGAAGTTTATTTTTACCTTCATTTTTTCAATTCCCATTGGCTGCGGAGTGGGAGGGGGCGTGACCTGACAGAGTCGGGGGCGTGGATTAGCAAGACGCTTCACATGGGTGGATTTAATCTATTTTATTTAATGTTTGTGTGTGTCGTTGCAGAAAGAAAGTCAACCTCCCACCCATCCCTGCAGCTGACAGAAGTTGATTTTTACCTTTATTTTTTCAATCTCTGTTGGCTGCGGAGTGAAAGGGGGTGTGGCCTGATGGAGTCGGGGGTGTGGCTTAGTGAGACATGGGGTGGGGGTTTTAAGTACTTCTTTTAGGGTGGCCTGAATTAAAGGTCAATACCATGCTTATTTATGAGCGCACGCAATAGGCAGCAGTGGAGGAAAACATCTTTTATTACTACTGAACTGTAGTAATAGAAAAACACATAAGTTATATTTATGGTAACCGAAATACCTTTAACAGTGTCAGTAAATAGAAATGGATGAGATCCTCAGCTGCTGATAATTACCTGGTTGTTATGGAAACCTGCCCTCCCTGTGTGTGCCTTTGCAGAGAATGGCAGTTGGAGTTTAAAACCAAAGCTCCCAGTTGTAATGTTGGCTAATGGAGCTCATATTTTGGGAATATCTCAGGAACGGTACGTCCTAGAGAGATGAGACCTGGTCTAAAACCTTCCCGGACACCTGATGTACCTGTGTGCCGAATTTGGTGAAAATCGGTCCAGTAGTTTGGTCGCGCATAGAGAACAGACAGACAGACAGAAACTCATTTTTATATTATTAAGAGATATATATATATATATATATGTACGAGCTGACCTTTCCGGTAGAACTGTGAGGCAATCTACGATTGGAACTCCCAGGATGGGATGTTTTCCATGTCTTTCTTGCATTAATTGTCCTTATATGCTGAAAGGCGATAGATTTAGTCACCCACATACAGGTAAGCAATTTGACATCCGTCATTTCCTTACCTGCGATAGTGTCCATACCATATACCTATTGCAGTGCCCTTGTGGCCTGCTTTATGTAGGAGAAAGTACATTGGATGTCAAAACTAGAATGAATCAACATCACTATACTATTAGGCCTCTTTCACACGAGCGTGTCCGGATTTGGTCCGGATGTGTTCAGGAAAATCCGCACGCATCCGCACCAATCCGCACGCAATCGCAGTCAGTTTTGACTGCGATTGCGTACGTTCGTTCAGTTTTTTCCGCGCGGGTGTGAAGCGTTTCAATGCGTTTTGCACGCGCGTGCGAAAAAACTGAATGTTTACAAACAACATCTCTTAGCAACCATGCGTTAAAACCGCATTGCACCCGCACTTGTGTGCGGATGCAATGCGATTTTCACGCAGACCCATTCACTTCAATGGGGCCAGTTCTGCGTGAAAAACGCAGAATATGGAACATGCTGCGATTTTCACGCAACGGCGAACTGCTGCGTGAAAAACATCGCTCATGTGAAAAGCCCCATTGAAATGAATGGGTCAGGATTCAGTGCGGGTGCAATGCGTTCGCATCACGCATTGCACCCGTGCGGAAACATCGCCCGTGTGAAAGGGGCCTTAGAAAAAACAGAAAAGACCTTCCTGTTCCAAAGCATTTTATTGAGGTCAAGTATCAGGAGAAAGATCTCAAATTTCGAATCATTGATCACATACCTCCACCTAAGAGGAGAGGAAATTGTAAGTTGCTACTTAAACAGCGTGAACTACTATGGATTCACCGGTTAGGTACACTTAAACCGCATGGGTTAAATACTGAGTTCAGATGGATGCTCTGTGATAGGTAAAAAGGGATGTACAGGCATGTAGAGTAAAATCTTATTTCCTCATGACTTACTATTAGGATTGAACAGTGGTTTTAAATTACATTCACATGTTTTCCTTTTTTTTCTTGTTTTAGATCACACGTCCTTTGTCCTACAATCCGGCATGCCATTGTGGCTCTCTGAATATAATTATCTACGTCTTCGTTATATTTGAACATGGATTTCCTCTGTAATGGGATACTAGTGGTGGAATACAGAATTACACCTTGATTTAATGTTTTTTCAACAAATATGATTAATAAATATGAACATTATCAGGAATAACATATCAGTATCTGTTCACATTAGGGGCTGTATGGGGCGACTGGGGTGTGATAAGCGGCCTGCAGTTGGGTGACGTAACTTTGTTGACATGGGCATGGCACGAGGAGAGTTGTACCCGTGTTGAAATAATGGTGCGACTCTAGAGCCATCTTTATGGTCCTGGACAAACACTGCGTCTACAACTTTGGTTCGTCTGACTTATCCCTGAAGTGGGCTATTGCAATTTTGGTTGTGCCAGGTTATTTGTAATCAGGTGAACTATTATACAATGCCCTCTACACAGTGCTCTCTAAAGGGAGAGTGACGTATGCACTAAGGTTTTGGTGTCTTGGCATCATCCGCTTTTTTTAACATATCTTCTTATTTGTTGGCGACTTTCGCTACTATTTACACTACTTGAATATGGTGTATAGGTGTGGTCTTGTGTTCTCCACTATATATCTAGTTGGATCTCCATGGTTCATTGGTTATGTTGATCATTGTCATTCTGACGATGTTTCCTTTGTTGTATGAGATCTCCGCCCCTGGGCGGCCCCGCTGGTGTGCTGAGATTTCCTGGGCGTGCCATACCCTTTGCCTTGCCTCGGACGTCTGAGGTCAATGCGCTTCACGTTTTTGTGATTGCGCTTTTTCTTCTGACGTTCTGAGGATGCGGCGCTGGGATGGCGGACCGACACTCTCGGCGCAGGCGCGGTGTGTTCCCAGGGACGCCGACATGCACATGTTTGATCGAGCCATTAATGGTAAGCTGGACTTTGGATTTTTTTCAATGGAACTATATATTTCATCAGCTAAGAGCTGAGATGTAATGGACTACACATGTATTTATAAGGTGTTCTTAATTCACATATGACACCAGGGTTTGCACTCTTTTTTATTGTATACAAATATACACTGATGCACCTGTATATGTATATAAATGAGCACATCACGCTCTTGTAATTGTGAACACAGCTACACTGAAATATATTTATTGTACTATGTAGATCACTGTATATCACGTTATATATGATGTCACTAATTACACCATGATATGTTAGTTGGGGCTATATAACATTTCTGTGAACACTGTGTATTTGCTTGACAAAGGCCTCATTGTGTTTGGGCTGAAACGTTGCCGAGGGTAATAAAAGGGTCTACACCTTTTCAGCATACGTTGGAGTGCTGCCTTATTTTCTGTGGATTTATCTAAAGCGGATTCATTTACCAAGTATCCTGAGGACGTGCACCCACATCTTTTTTCTAGTTCTAGTTTATATATATATATACACACAGTATATGTACCTTTAGTTATTATGCTCACCCTCCTTATGTATAGGGAATGTTTATGACGTGTGTGTCATTGTGTAATGGGGGGGGGAGTTGCTCTAATTTACACATTGGACAGTAATTGTGTTGTACCTTTGTCTGTACCGATCCTGAGCCTCAGGAGGTCTATGGGCAGTTATCTGTTACAGTCTGGGACATGCATTCCATCACACAAAAGATGATGTCATATCTAAGCATCTTAGGCTGTGGAGGGGTGATGTAATAGCATTTCACATGTCGAGTCTTTAAAGATGGCCATAGCACCTGGGTGCCTGCTGTTTTATACAGCAGGCACCTGTGGCTACTGTCAGTGACTGGCAGTAATGTCGATCGCAGACATTTAACCTTTCAGATGCCATGGTCAAACCTGACCACGGCATCTGAGCATGAGAAAATCAAAAGCTCGGGCTCCCTCGAGTGGCGATCGGAGAAGCCGGAGCGTGCCTGCAGCAGCACCTGAATGACAGGAGGCTGCTGCATAGGCTTTTCTATGGAGCCCTTCTGTGTAATAGGGCTCCATAGGAAACTAGTAAAATCATCATAGACTCCAATGCTGATGCACAGGGATCTTTGAGAATAGCAATGATTGTGTGTTATACTTCCCACAGGGAACTATAAAAAAGTGTAAAAAAAAAAAAAAAAATTAAAGTTTTTACAAATGAAAAAAATAAAAAAAAATATAAAAGTTCAAATCACCCCCTTTCCTCAAAATGAGAATAAAAAATGTAACAAAAAAATTTAAAAAAATACATATCATGGGTATCACCGCATGCGTAAACGCCCTTACTATCAAAACATAGAAGTATTAATCCCATACAGAAAAGGGGGAAACTAAAGTCAAATAGGCCGATTTTCCATTTTTTGGTTGCAAAAAATTAAATAAAAAGTGATCAGAAAGTTGTACACGCCCCAGAATGGTATCAATGAAATGTAAAAATCGCCCTGCAAAAAAATGAGCCCTCACACAGTTCCGCACACGTAACTATAAAAAAGTTATAGGGATCAGAATATGACAGAATTTTTCTTTTATTTTTCGAGTTTTTTTTTCCCCCCAGCATCAAAACACAAGGAAAAGTATACACATGCGGTATTGCTGGATACTTACTGACCTGGAGAATGAAGATCGCAAGTCAGTTTTACCGCATAATGAACGCCATAAAAAAACAAACAGTAAAACTGTGGCAAAATTGTGTTTTTTTCCAATTCCACCAGATTTGGATTTTTTCCCCAATTCCCACTACATTCTATGCAACGGTGGCGTTGGAAAGTACAAATTGTCCTGTAAAAAATAAGCCCTCATATGACTATGTGAACGGAAAAAAAAATAATTAATGGCTCTGGGAAGGCGGGGAGTGAAAAACGAAAACGCAGAGTCAAAAACCTCCATGGTAGAAGGGGTTAATATTCAATTTTGATATTAATAATTATTATTTTCTTTAACTGAGCTCTTGATACAGTTTCATATGGTCCCTTTCTTATAGCCATTTTTATGTAAAAACATCTTTATAACGGATATGTAAATGAGGTCATTAACATCCAGAGGGTGGAGAACTAGTCACACAAGTCAAGGTATCCACGCCCCTTATCCAGCCTCTCTAGCTTGAAAAATGTCCCAGCAGAAGACAGTACAAATTCTTCAATTCTGGCTTATGCATACTGCACCCTTCTTCAGAGGTGGAGAGCACTGGAGTGAAAGAGTAAGAACATGGCAGGCCCATGTTATGTATCATTTTGCACTCCAGTTTTTGGCATGGAGAATGACTTAAATCTACGCCAGTAAGGGAGCTGGTGTAGATCTTAGTATGTCACATGGCCTGCTGGAGAAAGCGCCTGCACCTCCACATAACTATGGCACATTCAGGTTTATGCTATGAACCATGGAAGGTAGGGTTTATAAGGAGCAGTCTGTGTGGAGGAGACATAAGGAGCAGCCTGTAAAAAAGATGAGTATAAGGAGCAGTCTGTGAGACAGAGGGGCATAAGGAACAGCCTGTGAGACAGATGAGCATAAGGAGCAGTCTATGAGACAGAGGGGCATGAAGAGCAGTCTGTGAGACAGAGGGGCATGGGGAGCAGTCTGTAAAACAGAGGGGCATGAGGAACAGTCTGTGAGGCAGAGGGGCATGGGGAGCAGTCTGTGAGACAGATGAGCATAAGGAGCAGTCTGTGAGACAGAGGGGCATGAGGAACAGTCTGTGAGACAGAGGGACATGGGGAGCAGTCTGTAAAACAGAGGGGCATGAGGAGCAGCCTGTGAGACAGATGAGCATAAGGAGCAGTCTGTGAGACAGAGGGGCATGAAGAGCAGTCTGTGAGACAGATGAGCATAAGGAGCAGTCTATGAGACAGAGGGGCATGAAGGGCAGTCTGTGAGACAGATGAGTATAAGGAGCAGTCTATGAGACAGAGGGGCATGAAGAGCAGTCTGTGAGACAGAGGGGCATGGGGAGCAGTCTGTAAAACAGAGGGGCATGAGGAACAGTCTGTGAGGCAGAGGGGCATGGGGAGCAGTCTGTGAGACAGATGAGCATAAGGAGCAGTCTGTGAGACAGAGGGGCATGAGGAACAGTCTGTGAGACAGAGGGACATGGGGAGCAGTCTGTAAAACAGAGGGGCATGAGGAGCAGCCTGTGAGACAGATGAGCATAAGGAGCAGTCTGTGAGACAGAGGGGCATGAAGAGCAGTCTGTGAGACAGATGAGCATAAGGAGCAGTCTATGAGACAGAGGGGCATGAAGGGCAGTCTGTGAGACAGATGAGTATAAGGAGCAGTCTATGAGACAGAGGGGCATGAAGAGCAGTCTGTGAGACAGAGGGGCATGGGGAGCAGTCTGTAAAACAGAGGGGCATGAGGAACAGTCTGTGAGGCAGAGGGGCATGGGGAGCAGTCTGTGAGACAGATGAGCATAAGGAGCAGTCTGTGAGACAGAGGGGCATGAGGAACAGTCTGTGAGACAGAGGGACATGGGGAGCAGTCTGTAAAACAGAGGGGCATGAGGAGCAGCCTGTGAGACAGATGAGCATAAGGAGCAGTCTGTGAGACAGAGGGGCATGAAGAGCAGTCTGTGAGACAGATGAGCATAAGGAGCAGTCTATGAGACAGAGGGGCATGAAGGGCAGTCTGTGAGACAGATGAGTATAAGGAGCAGTCTATGAGACAGAGGGGCATGAAGAGCAGTCTGTGAGACAGAGGGGCATGGGGAGCAGTCTGTAAAACAGAGGGGCATGAGGAACAGTCTGTGAGGCAGAGGGGCATGGGGAGCAGTTTGTAAAACAGAGGGGCATGAGGAGCAGTCTGTGAGACAGAAGGGCATGAGGAGCAGTCTGTGAGACAGATGAGCATAAGGAGCAGTCTGTGAGACAGAGGGGCATGAGGAACAGTCTGTGAGACAGAGGGGCATGGGGAGCAGTCTGTAAAACAGAGGGGCATGAGGAGCAGCCTGTGAGACAGATGAGCATAAGGAGCAGTCTGTGAGACAGAGGGGCATGAGGAGCAGTCTGTGAGACAGATGAGCATAAGGAGCAGTCTATGAGACAGAGGGGCATGAAGAGCAGTCTGTGAGACAGATGAGCATAAGGAGCAGTCTATGAGACAGAGGGGCATGAAGGGCAGTCTGTGAGACAGATGAGTATAAGGAGCAGCCTATGAGACAGAGGGGCATGAGGAGCAGTCTGTGAGACAGAGGGGCATGGGGAGCAGTCTGTAAAACAAAGGGGCATGAGGAGCAGCCTGTGAGACAGATGAGCATAAGGAACAGTCTGTGAGACAGAGGGGCATGAAGAGCAGTCTGTGAGACAGATGAGCATAAGGAGCAGTCTGTGAGACAGAGGGGCATGAGGAACAGTCTGTGAGACAGAGGGGCATGAGGAGCAGTCTGTGAGACAGAGGGGCATGGGGAGCAGTCTGTGAGACAGAGGGGCATGGGGAGCAGTCTGTAAAACAGAGGGGCATGAGGAACAGTCTGTGAGGCAGAGGGGCATGGGGAAGCAGTTTGTAAAACAGAGGGGCATGAGGAGCAGCCTGTGAGACAAAGGGGCATGAGGAACAGTCTGTGAGACAGAGTGGCATGGGGAGAAGTCTGTAAAACAGAGGGGCATGAGGAGCAGTCTGTGAGACAGAGGGGCATGGGGAGCAGTCTGTAAAACAGAGGGGCATGAGGAGCAGTCTGTGAGACAGAAGGGCATGAGGAGCAGTCTGCAAGACAGAGGGGCATGAGGAGCGGTCTGTGAGACAGAGGGGCATGGGGAGCAGCCTGTGAGACAGATGAGCATAAGGAGCAGTCTATGAGACAGAGGGGCATGAAGAGCAGTCTGTGAGACAGAGGGGCATGAGGAACAGTCTGTGAGACAGAGGGGCATGGGGAGAAGTCTGTAAAACAGAGGGGCATGAGGAGCAGTCTGTGAGACAGAGGGGCATGGGGAGCAGTCTGTAAAATAGAGGGGCATGAGGAGCAGTCTGTGAGACAGAAGGGCATGAGGAACAGTCTGCAAGACAGAGGGGCATGAGGAGCGGTCTGTGAGACAGAGGGGCATGGGGAGCAGCCTGTGAGACAGATGAGCATAAGGAGCAGTCTATGAGACAGAGGGGCATGAAGAGCAGTCTGTGAGACAGAAGGGCAATGAGGAGAAGTCTGTGAGACAGATGAGCATAAGGAGCAGTCTGTGAGACAGAGGGGCATGAGGAACAGTCTGTGAGACAGAGGGGCATGGGGAGCAGTCTGTAAAACAGAGGGACATGAGGAGCAGCCTGTGAGACAGATGAGGCATAAGGAGCAGTCTGTGAGACAGAGGGGCATGAAGGACAGCCTGTGAGACAGATGA